>CAJHZI010000484.1:1482500-1560000 GCA_905160935.1 Enchytraeus crypticus | reverse complement strand
AGATAAATAAATTAAAAGAAATAAAATTATTAGGAAATTATTAGGAATATATACATACATATATATATATATATATATATATATATATATATATATATATATATATATATATATAATATAATATAATATAATATAATATAATATAATAGTATAATATATAAAAAAATTATTAAGAATATATAAAGATAAATAAATTAAGATAAATTTAAATTTAAAGATAAATTTAAATAAGGTAAATAAATAAGATAAATTTAGATAAGATAAATTTAGATAAGATATATTTAGATAAGATAAATTTAGATAAGATAAATTTAGATAAGATAAATTTAGATAAGATAAATTTAGATAAGATAAATTTAGATAAGATAAATTTAGATAAGATAAATTTAGATAAGATAAATTTAGATAAGATAAATATAGATAAGATAAATTTAGATAAGATAAATTTAGATACGATAAATTTAAGATAAATATTTCTACTCGTTCATGCTCAACGACCCTCCAGAGGCCACTATCAAGAGTAAATAGATATCTAATGATGACTTAGCTTATACCCTTCAAGCACTTAATGTGTTTGTAATACGGCTATTTTGACATTGGCCTGAATTGTAGGCAATTCAAAAAACGCTAACAGCAACCAAGAAAGGAAACTATGTAGCACATGCGGTATGTCATGTGTAACTATACAAACAAAAATATTTTATTTAACTAGTTATTTATTTAATGCATTTATTTTATTTTAAGGCTACAACATACATGTGCAAATTGT
Source organism: Enchytraeus crypticus (assembly GCA_905160935.1). Taxonomy (NCBI): domain Eukaryota; kingdom Metazoa; phylum Annelida; class Clitellata; order Enchytraeida; family Enchytraeidae; genus Enchytraeus; species Enchytraeus crypticus. Next base: position 1,559,231 of record CAJHZI010000484.1, on the reverse strand, counting down.
ATTTGGCAAAAACACAAATTATATTATGATTTATTCATCATATGCTTATTCAAAAAAACAAATAATGCACATAACTGAAACAGTCGAAACTTAGTTGAGTTATAAATAATCTTAAAGTGCACAAAGAAGTTATGCACACTGAATTATAACTCTATACAATAGCATGGAAGACCTAAAAGAAGATGGAAGGACTGCCTCGAAGACTTGAAGGCTGCTGGAGTTAACATTTATGGAAGAACAAAAGGAAGAAAAAGAATGAACATCGAGGCAAAGAATAGTTTTGTGGAGGAACATCATAGAGAAATCTTTGACTGGAACCAGTCCCAGGATGATCACATTTTATATATATATATATATATATAAAATGTGATCTATATATATATAGATCACAAAATGTGAAATATATATATATATATATATATATATATATATATATATATATATATATATATAGTGTATATATATATATATATATATATATATATTATAATAAACATGTAAACATATATATAAAATATGTATATATATATATATATATATATAAATACATATATTATATATACATGTATATATAATATAATATATATATATATAATATATATATATATATATATACATATCTATTATTATATATATATATATATATATATCTGGATTAGCTGGACTCAAAAGGTAACAAATGAGGAAGTCCTGGAGAGAGTTGGCACAGATAGACAGTTGATAAATGTATTAAGAAATAGGAAGAAGAGATGGATAGGAGACATTCTAAGGGGGAAGGTCTATTAAAAGAGGTCATAGAAGGTAGAATGGAAGGTAAAAGAGGCAGGGGCAGGCCGAGATTAGATATGTTAGATGATTTAAAGACCCACTCATATGTGGAAATGAAGAGGAAGGCGGAAGACAGAGAAGAGTGGAGGCGTTATGTACCATGGACCTGCCAGTAGGCAGTGCACTAAGAGAGATATATATAAGAGATCAGGAACAAGAGTGACCACTCACTTCCAGCCCACGGACTTATAGGCTAGACTGTGTGACGTGGCACAGGTAACGTTGACAGGAAACCTCGTCTTAGACTGTTCACATACAGCTCTGTTAACAAAGATAAACTAAATGTAATCATGTCCCCTCTTGTCCAACAATTATTAATCATCATAATCATCATCATCATCTTCCCTTAAATCCCAGTTTAACCAGGGTCGGGATATGAATTCTACTTCTTCACCAAATAGACATTCACCACTCCTCTCTGACCCACACCATATCCTCCCTGTCCCACACCATATCCTCTCTGTCCCACACCATATCCTCTCTGTCCCACACCATATCCTCTCTGTCCCACACCATATCCTCTCTGTCCCACACCATATCCTCTCTGTCCCACACCATATCCTCTCTGTCCCACATATCATATCCTCCCTGTCCCACACCATATCCTCTCTGTCCCACACCATATCCTCTCTGTCCCACACCATATCCTCTCTGTCCCACACCATATCCTCTCTGTCCCACACCATATCCTCTCTGTCCCACACCATATCCTCTCTGTCCCACATCATATCCTCCCTGTCCCACACCATATCCTCTCTGTCCCACACCATATCCTCTCTGTCCCACACCATATCCTCTCTGTCCCACACCATATCCTCTCTGTCCCACACCATATCCTCTCTGTCCCACACCATATCCTCTCTGTCCCACACCATATCCTCTCTGTCCCACACCATATCCTCTCTGTCCCACACCATATCCTCTCTGTCCCACACCATATCCTCTCTGTCCCACACCATATCCTCTCTGTCCCACACCATATCCTCTCTGTCCCACATCATATCCTCCCTGTCCCACACCATATCCTCTCTGTCCCACACCATATCCTCTCTGTCCCACACCATATCCTCTCTGTCCCACACCATATCCTCTCTGTCCCACACCATATCCTCTCTGTCCCACACCATATCCTCTCTGTCCCACACCATATTATTAATCAGAATTATAATTAATTATAAATAATTAATTACCATTTACTAATTAATTTTTATGATTACAATTGTTATTATTATTCTAATAATTATTGCGATTAAAATAATTAATTATTATGAGTATTAAAAAAACTAATACTCAACAGAAATTTAATTTTTTTAAAATCTACTCAACAGTTTTGCAGAAGTCAATTAGAGAACAAAGACTAAGACAAGCTAAGAAATAATAATAGTGAACTACAGTCATGAGATTCAATTAATACTACTAATTAACAATTATTAAGTTAATAAAGTAAATTATTGACTAAGCAGAAGATATCAGAAAAAAAGCAAACACAAATGTACCACTACATACTTGTTGTAGACGACCATAAGGAACTTGATGGAAGGCCGAAGACGAGTGTATTCCACCAGTGTTGTCGTCTTGCCTGTGCCTGGATAATTAATGCAAAAATATGTCTTTACATTTTTATTTAATTTTTGATTTAAAACACTCCAAAAGGGAATTGCAACCCTGTACGGTTCATAGTCCATGCGAGCGCAATTACAAACGTTAGCAAACTGTAATCATAAGCGTGAACTACGGCAGTCATTAATTAATGTGAGTTAGAAACAAATTAAATAGAAACCTATACAGTGTCATGAGTAGAGAACATTTTCAAAACCGAAAAGTTACCAAAACTGCTTCCATCAATCCTCAGGCAAATCTAAATCAATCATTACTAGATAACTGGTATAGACTAGATATAACTGGATAAAACTAGATATAACTGGTATAGACAAGTCAAGGGTTACTAGATAACTGGTAGAGACAGGTAAAGGGTTGTTTTAAAACGTCAATAATCTCTTTCAATCATATGCACAGAACAAATATGTTTAACATATTTAACATACATATGTGTTTAAGATTTAACAGAAATATAACAGAAATGTGAAATCTTTTAACAGAAATATCAAATGTACTTAATATTTAACTCAACGTCTTTAACATTTAACAGAAAATATCAATCAATCAAAAAGTACGTTCATAAAACGCCGCTCTATGCTAAATGCCACAGTAGCGCTGAATGGACAGTGAAGGTCAAGTAGCCTGGTGGTATAAAGCCACAATCGGTGTAGCGACTAGAACTCTGAAAGACTGGAGCATGAGCGAACATGTGCAGTTGTCAGTAGGTTCAATTCCCAATTTCTCAAATATCGAATGTGTATCGAATGTGTGTATAGAATGTGTTTAACATTATGCAGAAGCACAAGTCAAGCAACCGGCGAAGTAGGTTCAATTCTCAATTTCTCAAATATCGAACGTGTTTAACATTTATCAAAAGCACAAGTCAAGCATACCGGCGAAGGCCACAATCCTCACGACGTCGCCCGGGTGTGTATCGTGATTGCATATCCTCATCTGCTCGTGTGTCAGCCTCAGATTGGACTGTTCCCTGCAATACGTCAATAACTCATTCAAGTCAAGCAACAAACTAAATAGTTATTAAATTACCTAATCAATAAACATATAAACACATCATCATCATCATCATCATCATCATCATCATCATCATCATCATCATCATTCTACCTTGAATCCCAGTTAAACTAGGGTCGGGATACGAATTGACTGTCTCAAATCCTCTCTGTCTTACATCACATCATTAGTCAATCTCCTATTTGAGACTTTTCTATTCATTTAATTTTTTCTTGAGCCTAGGCGCTCTTATCTTTACAATAATGCAAACAAATAAACCAAACAAACATTGTAGTCCTGGTATCTCCTAAATATATTAATTATAATTAACCTATAAACAAATATACTAATTAATAAATATGCAAACAAATAAATGCTTAAACAACTAAATTAATAAAAAATACTTAAATAAACATATAAGTTAATAAACAAGTAATATTTATATATATTTACAAACAAATAAAGTATTAAACACAAATAGGTTACCCATATCTTCTGATGGACTGTTGACCTCTCTGACCTTCAAACAGATTGGACAGGTTTGATGACGTGGACACACTGGTGTTCTCATACAGATAGAGAGCATAATAGACCCGGTAGTGCATACTGAGAATACAATCAAATCAAGATTTAACGTCCATCTTCTTACCCCAAGGCGATATCAGGATCACAAAAATATAAACAATAGATATTGGGGAAGGGATGTAGTGTGTTCAGAGTTGTGGCGCTAATATTGCATCTAATCACAACTCTGCACATAAATAAATATATACATGGAAAAGATTAATAATAATCTGCCAGGAACCTGTAAAGCAGTCTCGAAGACCGGACACCGGCCACGACACCGCTACAGAAATTGTCTGAGGTTAATATTATAATTATTATTATTATTATTATTATTACTATTATTATTATTATTATATCAACTAACGACGTCCAGATCTCGTTATACTCGAAGCTCTTGAACGTGAGCAGGAAGGAGCTGATGCAGTAGAGACAGTCTAGGATCTCAACCGATGTGCAGCGAGCCGTTCCACTGGAAAGAAGATGTCGAATGATGTCCCTCACGTCCTCCACCTTCTCCGAGACCAGCACCAGAGCTACGATCATACACCATGGGTGTGGCACCTACAATATACCAGAGCTATGATCATACACCATGGGTGTGGCACCTACAATATACCAGAGCTACGATCATACACCATGGGTGTGGCACCTACAATATACCAGAGCTATGATCATACACCATGGGTGTGGCACCTACAATATACCAGAGCTACGATCATACACCATGGGTGTGGCACCTACAATATACCAGAGCTATGATCATACACCATGGGTGTGGCAACTACAATATACCAGAGCTACGATCATACACCATGGGTGTGGCACCTACAATATACCAGAGCTACGATCATACACCATGGGTGTGGCACCTACAATATACCAGAGCTATGATCATACACCATGGGTGTGGCAACTACAATATACCAGAGCTACGATCATACACCATGGGTGTGGCACCTACAATATACCAGGGCTACGATCATACACCATGGGTGTGGCACCTACAATATACCAGAGCTACGATCATACACCATGGGTGTGGCACCTACAATATACCAGAGCTACGATCATACACCATGGGTGTGGCACCTACAATATACCAACACCCGCAAAGATATAGCACTGCATGATAGGCAGAGACCATATAAAATACACGCTAGGTGTCTTTTAACTTTTCATTAAGGGTTGAAAGTTATCAACCACAAACACTAGGGTCTGTTTAATCAAATTATTGAACTTAAAAAGTAAAACTATAAATGCATAGTGAAATGATTAACTAAGTTGATATCTATGACTTTTAATACCACATGTTTAAACCGTTAGGCAATTTAGTCCATTTTTCGTGTATCCAGTCCAATGAATGTCCGAGATTTTACTCTCAGATCAGCGCGGCTGGGATTCGAACCCACCAGGGTTCGATTCACCTCAGGATCTGTCCCATGACGTTACCCCTACGCTATTAAGACATTCAATGGGGTAACTAGTAAACTTACACCGATGCTGACGATGCAGTCAGGCACGTGAGCTCTGAGCAGATCAGCCGCCTGATGATACTTGCCGTGTCCACGTAGAGATACGTCCATATCAGTGGCGTCCATCTCTCCCTTGTATTTCCTCATCATTCTGTGACAACAACAACAACAACGTGATGTACTAACATCTCAATGTACATATAATATTATATTATATAGTAGTTGACCCTTATACCTCCATATCACTCAGTGATGACAACACCAACAAAGTGAGGTAAATCACTACTTCAAAGAGAATTTTAGATGTAAAATTACAAATTACATTTTAAAATTTATTATCAATCTAAAATTTGGTAAAGCTACAGTAATAAGCTATGGTTAAAGTTAGTTTTCTCACTCGAAAGCAATATCAGTGATGGGCGAGCCCAGGATTTGAACCCTGCACATACTGATCGGCGGTCGAGTATCTTACCGACATCGGCACTGGCTCCAGCTAGTATTTGTATTTAAATTATTAACATTAGCTCTAGCTTTTTTTCTATGTACAATTGGATCTGATTGAAGAACCTGATGAGCTGAGGCAGGTACTGATCCCTGGACGTCATGTCCTCACCTCTCATCTCTCTCAACATCTCCGTCCTGGCTGACTCCTGACCCCTCAACAGTCTGAAGTAGCGCTTCTTCCACAACATGAACTGTAGTGAGTTAACACAGGATAGGTAAATACAACTACAGTAGTTGTTGAGTTGTGACTAGGATAAGTGATGTAATAAAATTATGACACCCTCTCTCTTAGTGCACTGCCTACTGGCAGGTCCATGGTAAATAACACCACGACATGAACTGTAGCGAGTCAACACAGAATAGGTAGATACAACTACAGTATATGTTGCAAGAGTTGTGATTAAGACAATTGATGTAACAAAGTTATGACACACTCCCTCTCTCTCTCTCTTAGTGCACCGCCTACTGGCAGGTCCATGGTATATAACGACTCCACTCATCTCTATCTTCCGTTTTCCTCTACATGTCCACATGCGATTTAACACAGATTAGATAAATACAACTACAGCAGTTATTGCAAGAGTTGTGATTAGGACAACTGATGCAATAAAATTATGATACACCTTCTCTCTCTCGCTCCTAGTGCACTGCCTGCTGGCAATTCCATGGTATATAACGACTCCACTCGACTCTATCTTACGTTTTCCTCTACATGTCCACATGCGAGTGGATCTTTAGATCATCTATAACATTTCTTTTGATATACCATTATTCTTTAGGGATTCTGCTTAGGACGAGGTGGGCCCCCTATGCCCTCCTTAGCTTCGACTAACATTTACTGGGCAGGGGCGTCATTACCTGAGAAAACAATCCTATTTGCCCAATGAAACACTACATTAATTAATTTTGACAAAATTTATCGATCAATTTTTCAACTAAATAATTACACTTATCTATTCATCATCAGCTTCCCTTGAATCTCAGTTTAACTACACTTTATTAACTTAGTTTAATTTCACTGAACTAATGATCTTAAAATAACATAAATTAAACTGAGAAAGAAGAAATTGTCAATGGATACTACCAATGCTGTAGGATATTAACTAAACTCAATCATTAAGTTTAAAAATAAAAATTCCTGTAAGAACAAACATTTATAGAATGTTAAAATAAAATCTCTCTCCGACTCTGTCACTCTTAATATGCTATCAAGTTATCTTGCCTGATTTTTTTTATCGACACACAGGCATCGTTTAGGTTATTTATCTTCTCTTTAACGCAATACATAAGGTGCATTGATTTGTAGTGATTCAGGAACATCCATAAAATCGTAAAATCATCTGGAGATAAGAAATGAACTTTAAAATTACGCTATAGTAATTATTCCATATACAAAATATACAGTATATACATTCTATTTCATAAAAACACAAATAGGCCAAACCCTCTCAGACGAGATGATCTTATTCCAAGCCGTGCAAACACGACTTACGTTGAGGCAGAGATCAACGAACGGCAGACGGCACAAAATATTCTCTATGAGCTCAATGGGCAATCGAGAAAAGTGTCCTATCTCTTCTTCTCTCTCTTCTTTCATTGACTCCGTATCACTAACGCAAACGTCAGAATCTCCCAGCAATCCAAACATATTTATTCCATTCAAATCAACCCCGTTGGACGTCGATGAACTGCCGGCATCGCTCTTTTGTTTCCTCGAGCCGTTAACTCGCTGCGATTTATTTCTGGCACTAGTTGGCGCTAGTCGAAGTGATTTGCCTTTGGAGATATTGACTCTTCCGGATTTAGCTAAAGGGTTTAGAGTGGAATTGGTGTTAAAGTTAAAATTACCTTCATTGTCATCTAACAAGATTTCATTTTCTAAGCAAGACTGCTGTAGGGCTTGTGAAGTTTTGCCTTTCGGGAAATTACTTCTTGCATTTTTGCTTAAAGAATTTGATCTTGATTTTGAACTAAAATCAGCATTCTTTGCATCATCATCAACTGGTATGTCATCATCCAGAGGAGATAGAAGCACTGAACTGTTTGATTGACCATTTTCTTTACTTCTTCTATTGATAGATGAGTAACCTTGACTTGGCATTACGTCCACTAAATCGCTATCTACATCGAAGCCATCAGCAGCTAAATTATCCACGCCTACAGAAACCTCGTGCTTTACGCGCCATTTACGTCTATCTTCCTCCAAGTCATCGCAGAATAAACTCTTAACAACTGAAGCTTGCGGCGTAACACATGGCCTCCAAAATCCTCTCTGACCGTCAATACAGCCTTCAGGCCCAGTAACTGAATATTTAATGTCAGTTTCCTCGTCCTCGGTGGACGGGCGGGAATTTGGCTGGCTGCCAGATGATGGACAGTAGTACATATTTGAGGTACCAGGGATTTTAGCAAGAGGTGATCTCATTACTGTGATCCCATTGTGCCACATTCCATTGCTGGAATTCTCTCTCAACGGACTTTGACTTGATAGCACACCACTATTTCGAGATGTTGAACCATTATTATTAACAAATGGACATTGTGCATCTCTACAACCTACTGCTAAGCTGCTTTTCTTTACTAAGCTATTTTTAGATACTAAATTACTATCTACTTCTAAATCATTATTCATTGACCAACTACAATTTGATTCTGAATTACTATCTGCTGTTGTATCGCTGTATGTCAGACTGTTACTTATAAAATTAGACGGTTGAACACGTTTACGCTTAAAATTGTGTTTATTATAACCACTACCAGTACCGACTCTAGACGCTGAAAGAGATTCGGTATTAACGATTGCATCCGTAACGTTTGAAATAAAATTAGAATCTTTGTTAGCTTCAGATGACATCAGCTGCGGTGAACCAATCCGGGATGAGTCTGTTGAAACAGTCACCAATAAATTCTTTCTCGGTGACACAGCGAAAAACTTATCCATTGTCTTCTGGCCAGGAAGTAGCTTTATTCTTTTTGAAGGACCAGATTTAAGAGATCTGCCATTAACAAATACGTTGAAAGAATGGCCAGGAGACGAATAGGCAGCGTCCCTAGCAGAATGCTCTTCTGGCGCATTCTGTACCGATGAAGAATTTGGCAGACTGTCGAGGGCTAGCGTCGGGTCAAGAACTAGTCGAGCAGACATAAATCCACCACGGGGAATTCCAGATAAAATAAACCCACCATGGGGATTTCCAGATAACGCCTGTGCATCATCGGGTAGATCCAGCATTAATTTGCATGGTATGAATCCTTCTCCATGAATTCCCAAAGATGGCTTGGTCTTGATCGGAACGCGAGTGGAGAAATTCTAAAACCACAGTAAGACAGTTGCTTGTAATATTTTTTATAAGCTACATCTGAAATTACAATAATTATATTAATTTTATTAAATGAATAATTTATTTGATCCATATGCAAGATATTAAATTCTAAAAATATATTAAACAAAAAATTAATGAATAACACAATTTATGTTAAAAAATATCGCTTTAAGCTTACAACAGAGTGAAGAATAGATCGATGTCTTGAAGGGTTTGTATATATTTTATCAAAATAACTGTATTTTGATTCAAAAAATATCTATACAATGTTATAACATTGTCCGTTCCTTATTTATGTTGCATTTATTCAAACCGATAGAACAGGTAAATTAAAAAATGGAAAGCATTTCAAGATCCAGTGACCTACTAAACTATTCAATCATACAAACATATAAACATATATTCTCTCTCTCTCTTAGTGCACTGCCTACTGGCAGGTCCATAGTATATATATATAATGCCTCCATATATTATAATCACTTAAATAAATATTAATATTTATTTAAGTGATTATAAATATTAATATTTATTTAATAAATATTTTATAAACTTACGGAATCCTTTGGTGCTAAGCGATTATTTACACGAATGTTTCGTTCCGCAGTAAACTGAGAAGCCATTGGTTGACGGAGAGTCTGAGACCCTTCCTCTGTGCTACCTAGCTCCAGGCACGCTGCATCGTCCAGCCGTGCCACCTTCCTCTGCGGCACTCGATTCTTATACATTTCTTTAGTAAGACTTCAATACAAACTATTCTACTAAGGTTTATATCAATGGTGACATCTAGACTGGAACAAAAATCAGCAAATTATACTCAAGCAATGCACTATTCCAATTTTACAAGTAAGGCACAGCATATACGATCATTCAACAATTGATGATAATTTGGAACTAGAAAGAAAAATAAAATAGAGGTAGATATTAATTTAACACCTGGAATTAATTCAAAGAATAGTTGAGTGCATTAGTGGATGAGATGCTAAAGTACAATGGTCATTTTGTAATAATAACTAAATGACCATGCCAATTAATTAACATGTACTGACTATGAAGGATAATTTTTATGAAATTAATTTATTTGGTGATTTGAAATACAAGAATCAAGATTGTCAACTTTTGATGGCATAATTCCGCGCTAGAATCTTCAATAAAGTGATTGAATATTTCATATCACATAAACTATCAATTAACAAATTGTAAATAAACAGTCAATGCTAAATTGTTGTACATAAAAAATCCCAAGGCACCGCCTAAATATCACCTATTTTTTATTGATACTGAACATTAGTTTTACTAATATTTGTACTAAAAATATCTCAGAATTCAAGAATTTCTATAAATATTCACGAAAAATTCATTTCAGCATATCTTCGCTCGATTTCAATACAACATGAGTCCCCGATCAATATAACATTGGGCGTGGACATAAATTATTTTTGCATAGATATCTGGTATATCTGTACTTTGGACTTATTTTCTGGATGTTGGAATTTGCATCGTTTTTGGACCTCCTTTTTGCTCGCCGGCTTGATTTTAACTCAATAGTGCTCGATGTTGTCATTGATGACTGTAGCACTCTAATTGCTGTTATTTATTTATTTATATCAGTTTATTGGAAATCGAAACCGATTCTAAATAACATATTGCTATTGAAAGCAATTTTTATCTGATCAACTCTAGCTATATTCTATCATTACTAAATATAAATACTAGATTTAGTACACAAAAGACGATGCATGAGATATTTGTCTAACCTCAAGTCTAAAATAATAAATAAAATAATATAAAACTTTATCAAAATATCCTAGGTTTGTTTACATCTGGCAAGAATAAAAGCACTCTGGTCGCTGGGTAAGTCACGTGACAGGGCGTTGCCATATTATCGTCCATGACAACATCGAGCACTATTGCAACAAATTCAAACCATGAAGCAAAACGAAGGTCCAAAACGGTTCAATTCCAAACTCCAGAAAGCCAGTCCAAAGATCAATCAATAGCAAAAGACTAGCAATTAAGTTTCTACTGTAACCAGTGACAACATCGAGCACAATTGAGCCGAACCCAAGTTGGCGAGCCAAAAAGGTCCAAAAGCGTTTCATAATCCAGCATTCAGAAAATCAGTCCAAAGATTTGGAAAAGGCCTTGAATCAAATAAAAGGAGTTATTTAAGTGCTGGTCGCAACTCGTGGACATTGGATGGAAAAGAAGCATTAAAATTTAAGTCTTCGACCGCCAATGGAACGTTTCATGGAAAACCATAGGCTGGTGTGATTCAAATGATTTCCGGAGTCGATGAAAAGGGCTTTCTAGATCTGTTCTCTGCGTTTTAGTGTTGAGAACTTGAAATTATACATATATAATTAATCTTTTATTATTTATTATGGATATAATTTATGTTGGATCATGCATGTCTGCAATTGGCCAGACAGTGGTCAGAGCTGCAGAGTAATTGAATCTGATTGGTCAGTTACCAAATGACCAAGCGTCACCTGTGGTAGCATACATGATATTCGTGGAGAAGAGATGACTGAAGTTGTGGCGGCCGGACGGGCAAGTCCACACATCAGGGACTGTGTGTTTAATTCTTATATTTAGTTTTAAGGTACATACATATTAAATTGTAGTGCTGTTTTTGTTTACTATTAAATTGTGAGATACTATTTGAGAAATCTGTGCCTTGACTTCGATATTTTATCAGTAAGGATTAATCGCAGAGATCCTCACAACTACTTCAGAACGGAGTCCCACACACCTCTGTGAAATACCATCTCATGTGTGCTAGTTAGAGCAGGCCTAGGCATTCAATTACAGTCACGGACCGAACGAACGTCCTGTGTTGTGCTCCAACGACGAATTGAGAGACAGAAGGCAGCATCAGCGACGCGAGTTCCTTATAGTAGCATGTTGGAAATTGCGATTACAAGTTGATATCTGGTGTTAAGCGAATATTTAATATAAAATTCTGTTTTTGTAATTTCTTGATTTTTTTACACAGGAGTAATATATACACTAATATATATATATATATATATATATATATATATATATATATATATATATATATATATATATATATATATATATATTACTCCCATAATAACATGCAGAGATATGTATATCTATACGTGATCACTTTCATGTCCTAAATTATTCCTGGACCACCTCTGTACTCAATGACCTCATTCAGCCATTTTACAAGTAAGCCAATTCAACGATATTCAAAATAATAACATCCAAATAATATTTATAAATGTTATCATCACTCTTTAATATTAGAAAATTATGTTAATAATTTAAATTCTTTTTATATATAATTCTACCTAATAAATGGCGAGTACTAAAGTAAAATGCGAATGTAGTTATTCAGTTAATGAAAACAACATGAATAAGCATATCAATTCTAAATCTCATAACCTTAAAATTGAAAGGAAACATCACAAAGAGAATGATTATAATAATCTCAAGCGTGACAGATCAGCCAGCAGCAGACCTGCACCAAGCAGCAGTACAGCTACTAAAAATAGTGCTGACAGCAGCCAACTCGACTATATAAGACCGATTACCACATAGCACCATTACACATACAACATTTCAATGAGCGACACGGTTAAAGATTTTAAAAGAGTTTTAAAAAATAATAATGACGATGTTCCTGAAACGGAACTTAGTCCATACCTTAACTATGATGATAATAATATATATAATTCTACCGGTATTACACCGTTAGTTGGTAATTTAACTGATAGTAATGAATATTCATTTGATATAATGAGTGTAATAAACGAGATATTATGGATTAAAGCATTAATTAATGTAAATAAAAAAAATAATATACCAAGGAATGATATCATTAAATTAGTCGAAGATGTTATTGAGGAGCTGGGACACATTGATGATCTGGGTTCAATAGAAGAATCAAACTATTGGAATGATCATAAAGGTAAAGTTATATTTTCTGTCTTAATTTACTTAATTTTTACAAATTTACCACGTCATAGAACGTAGGTTTAACATTCATGGTTTATCTATGATATCAGAGACGTCTCAGACAACATAGGTACAATGTGGATTTAACGTCCATCATCAGACGCCGATATCGGGGACGTCTTATTACAATATTTATGTGTTTGTATTAGGCTACATATTGTAACTGCTAATAAATGTTTCGCGTCTAAACACGTCTAGCGTGCTGTTTATTCTCAACGTCTATCATGATAGAATGCTCTGCGCTTAGCATGTGTTTGTGTTAATTAAAATGTATACCCCTCTCATAGCCGCTTATGGAAATATTCCCCATCTATCCTGATAAACACTTGTAGTATGTCTGTAATACTCATGCCTGTTAAGCCGGTCGCAGATTCAATTCGCAGCCGGGTCCGTCTCTGACAATACCCTTGTGGTGTGGAAACAGACGTTAAACCTTTATTATATTTATTATTATTGTTTTGTCATCATTATAGATGAGCTGTTGGACGGATATGAGCCAGTCAGTGGGGATGTGTCAAGAGATACACCAGCTGACGCATCAACTTCAACTTATACTTCAACTTTAACTTCAGCTTCTGACGCATCAACTTCAACTATGTATCATCAGCTGACACATCATGAACAGCTTCATAAGGATCTGAGTTCAGGTAAGTTCTAATTTGTATTTTTTATTATTTAACCATAAAAGTAATATAATGTACTGCTGGGGTGATTTTCCATTGCCTTCCACAGTAGGTTATCTGCGTTAGTCCACTCCTACGAAACAGGTGTGGTTGGACTTTTCTCAAATGTCTCGAATCTAACGCAGGAAAAATAAGTCATATGGAATCTAATTTTAACATACTTATCAATCGATCAGTAGCTCTACACTTTTTGCCCACAGTGTGGGTATGCTTCTATCTAAAGTCAGTGTTTATAATGGCTAATGTTACTTTATCAATGAGTCACTAGCTCTACACTTTGTGTCCACAGTGTGGGTATGCTTCTAGCTGAAGCCGGTGTTTATAGTGGCTAATGTTAAATGTTATTTTATCGATGAGTCACTAGCGCTACTCTTTCGGCCCACAGTGTGGGTTTTTTCTCAATATAACCAATGTTTATAATACCTACTTGTGTTGAATATAATCGGTAGCTTTACTCTCTCGGCCCACAGTGCGGGTTTTATAAAGTAGAATTTAATCGCTATCTAAAGATTTTTATTTATTTACCGCAGGTCATCAAGCAACGGCTGGAGTAGAGGTACAAGCAACGGTTGGAGTAGTGACTCAAGTGCAAGAACAACAACAACATGAACAACCGTTACCTGGTACAAGTAGAGCTTTTGAAACAAAGTCAAAATCTAGAAAAAGAAAAGCACCTGTCAGCCAAGATTCTCCTACAACTGAACCAACTAGAAGCAGGAGAATTCTATCTGATGAGGAAAAGATGGAGTTTTATATAAACTTTAAGAACAGTCATTGTAATGAAGAAATATCTGAACTTAGCGAAGATGATAAACTAGAAAAAGATAATCTTCCAGACAATTGTAATCAGTTACTATCACTTGATGTAGCTATTAAGGGCATGAATCGGAAAAAACTTTATTGTTACTGTTTAAAAGGTAGATCCTTTGATATAATGAAAAATTTACTTGAACCGAAAGAAAAGAAAAAAAAAAAAAAAAAGAATTCAAAGAAAGAAAATAATACAAAATGTGATAATTTAAATGAAAGACTAAACGATGTTATAAGAGGGATGTTTAAATTAGATACAGATTCTAAACTTCCTCGAGGATATTCGAGATCGACTAGAGACTTCTTAATTAGCTTATATAACTTATCACTAAATTATCCTCAAATCAGATATACTACACTCCCTTATCGCTATATTAAAACCATAGGAATTACTATTCTAAAGGAATGTATGGATAATGACTTAAAAAATTTTAATTGGAAAGCAAAGCTGAATAACTAAATGATACTTACTAATTTAGATTTACATGAATATTATCATATTTATTTGAAGTAAAATGAAATATTGAATACTTATTATATCATTATACATTAATAATTAATATTCAACCGGTGTTGTTTTATTTCTATTTACTTATTCTCAATTTATGTAATTCGAAGATGGTGTTGGCTACTATACAGGCTCTGCTAATAATTCTTCACTTAAATATATAAACCCTAAATCGATAAGTAATAAATTCTTTTGAATCAATAACTCTCTCATATTGGTATTCCTAAGCTTAGAACCAATACTGTTTACAAATTTCCTGTATCTCCTACGAACAGTTCCTTTCTCTGGTGTAAAAACTAGATTTTCTTTCACAAGATTTCTCTTTAAATCAATAAACTCATCCTCAAATAGTTCTTCAATGACTCTAATTATAACAACTTGTAAGTCTTTTATATGTGTAAAGTATTCAAATTCATTAACATCCTTTCCTTCATAAACTTCATTAAGGATAGCGGATAGGCTGACAACTAATGCATACATTCTGTTAAAATATGCGGTGTATTTCTGAAGATGTGGATTCCTACCAATAACAGATGATATACAACATTTGCAATTTTCACCAAATTTTCTAAACTTATCTCGTGAGTTTTCCTTGTAACTTTTAAATAAAGTTTATTAATTATCAAGTTTTCCAACCATTTCATCACCCGTTTTATTCACCTTCAATCCAACCTGTGCATCTACATAATCCTTTGTAGCACAGTCTTGACTATCTACGGGGCTTTTAACATTTATCAGTTTATAACTTTTCATATTTAATTCGCCTCCCTCCGTTAATTTAAGACCATTAGCCATTAAACCATTAGCAGATAGGCTTAGCATATTATTAATATTAGGATCTATCTTTACCAATAGTGAATCGTTTATAGAACTAAGTCCTCCATAAGATAGCAGTTTTAAATTAGATTCCAGCTTTTTAGATTGCCTGCCAAATAGATCTACAGTATTCATTTATTACTATAGAAACTCTTTAATGATATCATTTGATTCCTTTTCTGTTAAATCTCCATTACACTTAATCACATAATTCGTTTGTTGTTTCAATCTTTCTAACCTAGATATCATATTATTTAGTTCCGCTTTTCTACTTTTGAGATTAAATTTAGTTGATACGGCTGTGGATATAGCCCCAACAGCTGATAACGTTGTAATGATTACTGTAGGGAGTAATGACAATGCAAATACCCCCGATATTGTAGTTGTTACTGTTGAAACAGTTATTGACGTAATTATTGTTATACTACATGTATATGCTACTTGAACAATTTTTCTCTTTCTTTTCAAATGCTTTATTTTAACTTCACAATCTATTAATTTGTCACTCAAAAATTGTTTTACGTTATTTGTCATTCTATTTAAGTAACGACAAAATTAAATCTTTATAATCGGATCCTTCACTTAAACGTTTCAGTACAATCAAACACCATTTACCGCAATTCTGATCCATCAATCCTTGCAATTGAATATAGAGTATAAAATAGGTGATCCTAAATACTCAATTACTTCTTTTGATGAAGGTAAACCAAAACTGTTAAAATAATATTTTTCATTATTAATTTTAAACCAACAAGTCCAATGGCTGCCATTTTCACTAGATAAATTTAAATTTAATATTCCACACTCATCTTTAAAAGATTTCAATTTCTTCAATTCATCTCTCATATAACAACCCCTAAAACTTTTAATTTTTAACATTTTTGAATACTTCTCAATTTCGACATTGCTTAATGCATTCTCTGGAATACTATCCATTTATTCGTTATAATCTTAATCCTTTTCCCTGTTTCCTTTTTGGTCTACCTCTTCCAGTCTTCTTTGATAGTTCCTCAAGCACTCTATTATGTCTCGCTGTTTCTTTATCAGCTTGACTTTGTTGAACTCTTGATGCAGCAGTTCCTGCAACTCTACTTACTCCTCCCAAGGCAGCAGCAATAATAGGAATTAATACTGTTAGCGGTAAAAGCCCACCAACTTTATACTTATTACTATTTTGCAATTCCTGAATTATCGCAATAGCAATTTTTTCTATCTGACTTTTAGTTAATGTAATTTATTCAGCCAAAAATTCTAATATCTGATATATTGCTTACTACCACCTGATTCTATCGACCAAATTCTATCATGATATACAACTGCATAAGCTGTAGTATTTGCGGGAGCATTTGCACTAAACTTAAAAGTTACTCTGATATCTACAACAGTATTTTTAAGTCTCTCAGACTGTTTCGATACATCAAATACGTATAACCTAAACAACTTCTTAAAAGCTTGATACGATATACAATCATTCTCTTCATCACCTTCAGAATAGTTTTTCTTAAATTCTTTGAAAGAATTATAAAATTGAGCATACTGATTGCTATCATAATTAGTTATATAATCATTACTAGGATATCTTTCACTATTCAGTTCAACGTATGCGTTAATTACTTGTACATTTGCACTGAATACAGAATAATTAGTTTCTGCATGATTAGCTGTGGGAGATTGAAACCCTACAACGATATACCTAGGTTTTTCGATACCTGAAGCTATAGATAATCTCCAAGCAAATTCAGTAGCTTTCGGAACTATGGTATTTTCAGATTTCTTGTTCATAAAACATAATGGAAACGATTCCTTTTCTTTAATGTAATCATTTAAAATTCCTCTTTCTTCTAAACTTACTGTAACTACTGGTATATGCCATTGTATCTTAGTTAAGTTTACCTTACCAGCGTTTACAACTCCACTATTTCTTATTATTGCCTGAGTGTCAGTTTGTCTTGGAAAAACAATTGAATGTTTACATTCATAAATAATCTTTCTATATTGTTTACAGAAATTAAATATAAATTCTAAAGCGGCTTCCCAGAGTGCAGAGGAATTATTTTAATCGCTTTTTTTAAACTTTTCATTAAATAAAGTCTCTTTTATCTTATTTTTTAGCCCAGGGTCCTTTACAGCCCAGGGCATTTTAAAAAGAAATTCTAAAGGAATTTTGAATGCAAATGATCTTCCTGCTGTAGATGTATAATTTCTTCTTTCTTCAATTCCCTTATTTTGATTAATCATTCCATCTGTTAATCTAGTGACAGTTGTTTGTAAAGATGTTAATATATTAGCAGCAGTATTTCCTGGAATATCTCCTGCTACTAAATTCACAATTTCACTTAAAGTCTGAGGTGTTCCATTTCCAGAATCTAAACTCCAACATTGATCCATTCCACTAAAACTAGTACTTTTAGTCAATAATGCGTCTATTGTTGTAGTGTGACCTGGATATTGAAATCTCTCAACTTCATGATCTCCTATACGATATCTTGCTTCGCTAAAGAGATACATCATAGCATTATTTTGTAATGCTATTAGACAATTTGCAGCATATGGTTGATTAGTAGTAGAATCTTGTAATTGTCCTTCAATGTAAAGAAAACTCTTACAAGGTAATGGCCAGATATCTTCACTTAAAATTTGAATTCTAATTTCTTGTCCATTTGCATTAAGTGCAGTTCCTTGAGATGGATCATAAACTCTGTATTGAAACTTTTCTACAGATTCATCATAATTAAAAGATTTTTCAAGCTCCAGATAAGAATCCTTTACTTTCTCCATTTATTAATGAAAAAACTAAACGTAAGCAAATCCGGAACCAATTTTAAATTGATTAATTCTGTCAACAATATTCTGCAATTCTGGTTTTCTTCTATTCCTTATCTCTTGAACAATTGCTTTTGTTGAATCAGCAATCTTAGGATTTATTCCTATTACTTGCTCAATAATGCAGGCTCAATAATGCTTTCTGTAACATTTGGTAAAAATTTTAAAATATCTACAAAACCTTTACCACTTACATAGTCTCTATTTTTACAATAGCAATAACCCTTTCCACATATTATTTCTCTACTTTCTTTCCTCTTTAGCTTGAGACCCATTTAATAGGGTATTAATTGGAATATTCGTATTGTATGTTTTTCTTTTATAAACAAGCCTACATAATAAATGGAAGCCTTGAAGCTTGAAGAACAATCTTTAGTAAAAGCTATTATGCATCGAACAGAAGATCCCCTTCTAATTAGACTGCTAAAAACAAGGAATAAGGTTTGGTATAAGAAACTTACAGATTTTACTCTAATTGTGATCTATTATTCGTATCCAGATAATAATGTCATAAGATCTAGAATACAAAATATGGAAGATTCTTTAGCAACCGCTGTATTGAATAGAGCAGAAGATCCCCTTCTAGTTCGACTGCTAGAAGAAAGGATAGATTTTAATGAACTTTCAGAGGACACTTTAGAGCTTATATATTATTCCTACCCTACAACATACACTACTATAATATCTAAAGTAGCAAATGCGTCATATCGATTATGGAGGCGAATGATTGATATCTAGTAATTCAGAAACTGATGAATGTTATAATTTGTAGAAACTTTTATGTTGTACTCCTAATATGAAACTTTATAATAATAACTTTATTTTACGCTTCTAATATGAAATCTACAAGTAATATTCTCTCCTCTAAAGTCTATAGGCTTACCATCTTGATCTGTTATCCAAATACTAAATTCACTTAGTGTTTTTCTGTTCAAAGGTAAATAAACAAGATTAACTGGCGATTCTACAATTCTAAAACCTGGCTGCACCTTAGGTCCAAATGAATACTGGAGCTGGACGATACGAACTGGAGATGATATTCCGTTTATAAACGATTCAGTTATACAATCGCAATTAACATATATACTGTTGAACTCGATAATGTTAACAATATATTGTGATTCATTGCGTCCTTCTGATAAAATTATATCATCAAAACCTAATATACTTCTCAGTGAATTAGGTATTGTAAAATCAACTTTATAGTCTGAATTTGCTATATCTATAATTGATTTCAAGGTTGAAATATTAGGAAATAAAGTTATATAATAAGCATTACTAACAGAATCCCAATCTCCATTTAGTCTCATCAACCTTTGAATCTTATCATTTATTGCTTCAATTTGGTACGTTCCAATTTCTATTGCTATTAATTTCCAAGTATTACCACCGTCTACCGAATATTTAAAATTATTATTTGCTAGAGTAATATTTGCAAAACTATATCATGTCTCTAAATTTACAAGTGCAATTTCTAGATCATAATAATTAAGAATAATAGGATTAGGAAATTTAGTTGTACAAAGTTCAGATGAATTATTGCATGATACGAGTATATTTTTAGATATAGGCCTTTTCTGAAAGTAAGCTGAAATGGGTTCAAGGAGACTAATTATTTTCTGTCCCATTTATTACTAATTAATTTTACTTATAATGTTTCTCATTTGTTTCTTAGTTATTATTACTTTATTGAATAAAATATCTAAAATAGCATTAATTTCATTAAACATACTTTTATTTCTTGCAGAATATTCCCCAATCAATAGATTTAATCTTTCGTTTAACGTATCTACATTATCCGATAAAATTATTGTATTTAGTCCATTACCCATCACTTGAACGCCTTTATCCAATTCATTCAATCTATTTAGTTTTGTAAGCACGCTATGTAACTTTTTACGTATTGTTTGATTGTGCCTGTAATCTAATCCCGAATCAATGCATATTGTTAAATAATTATTTAAATCTGTATCTAATATTCTTTCATCTAAATTAGGATTAACTCTATTCAACAATAACTCTAAATCTTGTGTCAGAATATATTCTTTGTCTGCAATTTTAATTTTGTTATCTTTGAATAGAACATTGTATTTACCAAATTTCACAGTATCATGATCATTTTCTTCGTAATAAAACATGGGTGAAACAGTTACGATTCCATGTTTACCTTTATTATTTATTCCAGGATTTCTTTTCATTAAACTAGCCATTATTTCTTTATACATTTTATTATCAGTTGGACTTTCTTGAAATACAGAATCTGTGTAAGTAGGTAATTGTACATCTTCCTCTTCATATTCTGTGACTTTTCTTGTATCTTTTCTTGTATCCCATAATATTGCACGAGTGTTCTTAGATCATCGTCATTGAGATGATTTAAAGGTTCTAGTGTTTTTCTGTCTTGTTGATTAAGATTCTGTATACCATCAGGATGCATAATTTTCTTTACTAATTCTGGATAGTTATTTAATTTGTTAATTAATTATGCTAATAACGGTTGTTTAGCTATTGAGCTGATAATATCTAAACCTTGCCGTCTAGTTTCTTCTTTACATCTCACTAGACCTCTAATTATATCTGCAAGTAAACATGATGATCTATCATGTTTACCTTGTAAATCTGTTAACAATTGTTGAAACAAATCATCCGTTCTTGTAATTTGCTTACTAATAGTTAACTGTTTTGTATCTGTAATAGGTCTGTAGATTTCTTTTAGTTCTGTTTGTACATTTTGTTTAGCAATAACTTCATCATCAAATCTTTTCCTTAATTTTTTATTTTGAGTGGATACCTTCTTGAGCAATTCTTGATTTTCTCCATTCATCAACTCTTCTTTAAACCTTACTAATGAACTCATTTATTAACTATATTTTAAAATAATGATGAGTTCAATTCTTGTTTGTAGAAAGATCCGATAATATCTTCTCCGTTTAAATCTTTTATTTTATATGTTATAGAAGATGTTTTGATAATTTGAGATACAATGAATATTTCTTCAGTCCAATTTGTTTCGTAACCTTTTGAAAATAATTTTTTATATTTATAAATTCTAACTCTATCACCTATTTTAAATTTTGCTTTCTCTTCAGTAGGTTGTGGGATGTAATTAATTTTGTGTTCATTTTCCAACTTCGATCCTTCAGTTGGAGTCATTGTAATTGTAGAATGAATTGTATTATTATATTCATGAATCAGTCTAGGTAAAACATCTAAATATTTATTACTTCCTGTTTCAGTAAAATATCTCCACATCTTTTCTTTAATAGTTCTAATTAAATTTAATTTAATTTAATTAATTAAATCTTTCAATAACAACAGCTTTACCTTCATTGAACGTTTGATATAACTCTATTTCATTATCAGTTAAGAATTTCTTAAATTCTTTGTTAATAAATTCCTTTCCTGCATCAGTCCATAATTCTTTAGGTTTTCTTTCTTTGAATAATTGTTGGAATAATTCAATCATTTGTTTACCTGTCTTAACTTTTATCGGTATTGCCCAACCAAATTTAGAGAATACATCTATTTCAGTGAGAATATAATTAAATCCTTTATTTTGCTTTGAGTATTGTCTCATATCAACTAAATCTGCTGACCATATATCATCTATATTATACACTATAACTTTTCTTCTTTTAAATTTCTTATAGGTTTCTTTATTATAGGTTTGTGTAATTCTTTGGCTTCCTCGATTTTTTAAAAATGTTCCTAAACATAATTTATATTTTGCGGCTATAATCGGCTTAATAACTGCTTTACCTAATTTTTCATTAAAATTCAAATCTTTAAGGTTATCAAGTTCTTGTAACATCTTCTTCTCTGCATCACGCCTAGTTCCCTTTCCTAAATCAGAATCTTTATAAGCTAAATCATGTTTTAAACAACCTTCATCAACTTTATTTATAGGTTTTGACCATTCTTTTGGTGTATCATCAGGATTTAATCTTTCTTCTAGCTTTGTATTTGGACCGCAGATTGAATATTTCTTACCTTTCAGAGTTCTAAGATTAAATTCAATAGGTATTTTAGAAATTACAGATGAAACTATATCCCCTCCAGTTGTAGATTTGGATATAAATCTATTCTGTTTAGATCCACAAACTTCACATTTTCCTTTAAGTATTGGTTTATTATTTTTAGTTATGGATTCAATTAAGTCTAAATTTACGGTCTTACTTTTACACTTGACACAATATATTTCCATTTAGTGGAATGAAAATTAATTCAATCGAATATAAGATGAGCTTGGATTATATCCAGAAATCTGAGCGTATGTGTATTTAGAATTTTTTCTAACGGTGAATGAGAATTTATCTTTAGGGGAATATTCAGAAATGTATGTAGCTATTAATTTAGTTGCGAACATCTCAAATTCTTCATCGTAAAAGATGTGTAGATGATAATATAAGTATCTCCAAATTTAGTATTTATCGGCTTGTATCCAAGTACATAATAGGAATGATCAATAGTTAGATCTGCGAGCTTCAGAAGTTGTGCGTCCATTTATTAGCTGAAAGATTATGCGAAAGCTTTTTCATGACGCTTCGATTTAATATGTTTAGCATGACTAGAACTTAACATCGTTAGGTTGCAAGCTGTACAAGATTTTGTAGCTTTACGTATTCTATGTATAGGTTGGGATATTTTCAACTAACTGTACAGGTTTTTCAAGTTCCAATTGAAATCTAGATTTTTCATTGAGATTAGATTTAGATTTATCTATAATTAAATAGCCATATTTCTTAGACCATGCTTGTTCTCACAACTGTCTAAATTTATTAATATCTTTAAAATCAACGCTTGCACCAGAATCTCTATATAAATGATCGGTGTCTGTGGGATCTAGGTTGAATAAGATTAGAAAATTAGAATTTGATCTAATTGTATGTCTTGGTAAATGACAATAATTTTGAGAAATGTATATGCAATCGATATTGTTATGTCTACTCCTGGTAAAAAATGCACCAGGTGCTGATTGATTTTTATCAGTCATAATATCGTCAAATATTATAAGATTCTTGTCTTGTTTATCAAACCCTTTAGGATCTGGAATATCGGATGGATCTTCGTAATATTCACAAGATATATCTCCTTTCTCCTCATCTTCTAATTCTTGCGCAAGTCCTGCCGCTATAACTTCCGGCTTTTCATCGTGTTCAATAATCATTGAATTATGCATTAGGATTTCTGTTATACCAGACTTTGGTAATTTATTATCAAAGCCGGCTTTTAGTATTTGATATTCCGGTTGATGAAGGGATCTTCCAAATACATATAGTTTATTGTAATCTAACATATCTTCCTGAAGTAGCATCTGCATAAGTAAAGCCGCTTTTCCAGAACCCGATTGACCGATTATTAAGCATTCCGGAATGACTCCGGAAATATATAGGAATGCTTCTTACTCTTCTTCGATATCCAATAATACTTCGCTTCCATTTATCAGTATCAACTTTACATAAAATTATTTCAATAAATATTTACCTATTAAATGAAAGTAGAGTTTGGAAAGCAAAATATACTTGGTTCTCGTTTTAGTGGTGGATCAGGATTTACCCCTAACAAATTCACAGAACCTCCAGTTGCTTTTTGTCAGCTAGTGAGATCAGCTCGATATAGTCAGGATTGGGCTCTGCATATTAACACGTGTAATATTACAAAAGATGGTTTTCAATATTTTGTAGAAGGTCACTATAAACCTGGAGATCAATGTCATTGGATAGCAATTGGTAATTAGCGAAACGGAATAGACTCAACTGCATTTAGATAATATCTCTTAGAATCAAACGATGATAGACCGACCTTCTCGATATCTCTTGTATATATAACATGAGTAATACTTTTAAAAGTTTGAAATTTATGCTTTGTGTTTATGCCATTGAATAGACATTTATAATAATCACTAAAGTTTATATTCTTTTTAACTACACATGTTTTAATACCTTTAGTTTTCTTTTCTTCTTTCTCTTCTAAATATATTTTATGTGAATACATTTTGGATCTTAAATGAATCCTTTCTGTCATAATATTTCCGTTGCATTCGTCTTTAAACTTACCAACTACCTTTTTATTTTTATCTGAATCTAGAATATTATCTTTAGGATAATCTGAAAAGTCGAATAAATCGTCATTCTCTTTCATTATTCTATATATATATATATATATATATTTGAATCCTTAATATGTAACACAAATGAATATCTGTGTATGTAAGCTTTACATCTTTAAATATTTGTTGTAGTTTATTATAGTAAAAGTCATACATGAGATGTTTGGATAATTCCAATACACAGAATCCAATATATATTGGTTTATTAAATAAAATTTTATGTTTCCTCATGTGTATTGCAACTAGATCTTCATTGAATATTTTTAAATAGTTGTATGTTGGTTTCTTTATATGATATTTTGCTTGATCTTAATTATCATATAATATTACATCAATTCTATTTCTTATGGCTTCCATAGTTTTTCCAAACATTGCATTGTTCATTAATTTGTAGAAGTTCTTCTCAGAGTCATTAGTTGCCTTTTTTCTCATTTCTGTATTGAAGTCTATGTATTTCTTAAGCCAATCAGATTGTTTGAATGATATTACATCATTAATTTTAAATTCAGCACCTAATTTGTAATACAGTAGTAATGTTTTAATATGAATTGTGTATTTTATTTTATCTGTGAAATCTAAAATTAATTTTTCAGTCTCAATATATGATTCTTTCTTTAGCTGCTTTTTAGAATATTCCGAAAGAGCATCTCTACTAATTTTCTTTGTTTCTGGTGCTAAAGGATAGTTCTCAAAATTACTTGTTTTAGGAGTTTTTAGTTCCACTGATAATATATTCAGTTTCTTCATCTCCTGTAATTTTGTTATTGCGTATTGTGATTCTAAATTTAAAATTTTTTCATTATCTAACCATTTAAAATCTGAATGTGGTAACTTTTGATTCATTGAGTCTCCATATAAATTATTGCAATCAATATAAAGCAACCATTCTTGATTTGGATCGTTAATTCCTCCTCTAATTCCATGTTCAATCATTTGAAGCATTGAATAATCAGTTAATAATTCTAGATTAATATTAGTATATTTTAAACAAGCATCAAATGTTAGACCTGGTGTTGTATAATAATAACAAGGATCTAAATCATACGATTTTAAACAAGTATTTCTAAATTCTTCAAACACATCAGCTAGTGCTAATACATCAATTTTTAAATATAGATCTGAATATTTACCGAGATTAACATCATCAATTGAATTCCAAACTTTTAAATATTGATTATATTCTTGATCTGATATGTTTTTTAAGTTTAATTCATCATAGAACTCTTCTCTTGAAATTATCTGAATATGTTTAAACTTATCGAAGGAATCTGTGAATGAATATGGATATATTCCTTTTATTCT
The DNA here is from genome assembly GCA_905160935.1 of Enchytraeus crypticus. NCBI lineage: Eukaryota > Metazoa > Annelida > Clitellata > Enchytraeida > Enchytraeidae > Enchytraeus > Enchytraeus crypticus. Next base: position 1,532,889 of record CAJHZI010000484.1, on the reverse strand, counting down.
TGGTTTTTTATCGTTCTTTTTAAATTTCTTGAACTTCACATTAAATAGATCTTTTCGGAAATAGAACATCGTGGACACCAAATATAAACAGTGGACTAGAAAAAGTAAACACTGTATAGAATACTATTGAAATGTACTAGTTCCTCATAAAATTTCTAATACAAGTTTTCTTAGAAATGTTATTTACTTTACAACCTACTATACGTATATTAATTAAAGAATAACTTAACACTTATAGTTTAACTCTTTCACCCATTATAACGGTATGCATGCATTATAACGAAATTATAATATAGACCCATTACATTTACATGTAAATTTATGTATCAGATGTCAACATAAACAAACCAGAGTTACCATACAACAAAATATGTTTTTAATTACCGAACCGATCTATTCACTATCAACAATTGTTTCTGTTTTTTTCAACATCTATATTTTCATCGCAAAATATCACATCTTGTTCTTCTTTAGTTGTGAATTTAAGTAGATTTTTAAATAGCATTTTATCTTTCTTCAGAAGATTTGATGAAAGTTCATCTAGTGATTCTGGCATAAATCTGTAGAAATCTAAAAATCTCAGTTCATAATCTGTTTTACCTACTTTATACTTTTCTAAAATGAAATATATTTTTCTTCTGTATTAGGTATTAATTTGAGCTCCCCCTCTCCAAACTTATGTAGTAAATGTACCACATGATGTGCATCGTAATTGCTTAAATTATGGAAGAAAATTGGTATAAACGTATTTGATTTTCTTTTAAAATTACAAGTTGTATGAGCAGCTCCTAGAAATTTTCCATTTAGATGATCATGATCTCTTACTGTTTTGTTTGGATTCCATTCTTTTCCTTTACGTGATATTGCTATGTCCATATTAAAGGGTTTATTACATAACCAACATATTTTGGTTTTATAGTAAGTTCTTGTTTCCTTTTTTGTCAGAACTGGTTCAGGATATTTTTGAAGCATACTATGATATTCTCGAGCTAGTTGTTTACTTGATTCAACAAACTCATCCACATTATGAAATGAAACAAATCTATTAATAGCTCCAACGCTACAATATGCATCTGACGATGCAATATGTTTTTTAGGTCCTTTCTCTATAACCGATTCGAAATCTCCATAAATTGCTAAGTGATGTCTAAATTTATTTGAGTAGTTCTTAAAATTTAATGTCTTATTTTCTTCAGTTGGTATAATACATTGTGAATTTCCAGTTGTACAGTAGAAGAGATGTTTATCATATGCGCTTTGATTTGTATAACCAATCATACATCTTTTGCATATAATAACATAATCATTATTTTCATTTAATGCTTTATGAATTAGCCTTTTAAAATCCTTAATCCATGCGTAATGATATTGCTTTTTATGGTTTTGATCTGCATCTTCACTCGCTATATATAATAAATCAACAACTCTTTCTGAATTAATTTTTGTGTTATATAGAGGATAAAAATATTCTCCTTCTTCTAGGCAATATCCAAATACATTTATTGAGATGTTATTCATTTGTTCGAATTTATGTATATCCTTAATATGCATTGGAAAGTTTAGACCAGCTACATTTAATGTATTCCAATATGGTCTATATTTTGTTACTCTATCCGAATGATCACTTGCTGGATAAAGAGCAGATAATATGGCCCAAATAAAACAATATTGATCTGTATTTTTAAACATTTATAACTGCCATTTTATGCTTAATATACTTTGATAAATCAATGTAGGAAGAGCCTAAATACGTGTGTTTTTAACTATTGTAATTTCAATCATTTCATGATTTTGAAGCACAGATACACTATCATCTACATTTAATCCTTCTACCCTATTTTCAATTTTTGTGAACTGTTCTCTAATTAAACCATGTAAATTATTCATTTCGTTAGCATTTATAATTATATTCTTATTGAAGAAACGATGGTTAATTGTATTATTATACTTTGGTTTAAATAGCAGTGTTTCAACAGCCATCTGAAATTTTACTGATTTAAATTTTCTTAATTTATCTTGGATTGCTAATATTATTCCACGTGTTGCTCTGTTCTGTATATCAGCTAAATTCTCATTGTTATTAGTAAATGTAATTTTGATTATATTATCATCCAATGCTTCTTTAATTACACCATGCTTTCTAATATATCTCCCATGTTTGATTTTCTTCTTATCTAATTTACTGGAATGTCTTAATTGTTTATATTTCTGTTTAATTTTTTGCTGTTCAAGTAAGGACTTTCTCTCAAGTTCCTCATATTTCTTAAGAGCTTGTTTAAGTCCATTCTTGTTACGTTTAATTCTCTTATTTAACACCTTGCTATCTCTCAGTAGTGATCTATATTTAGAGTCAAGATTAATGAATTCATCATAATCATTACTCAGAGTACTCGCCATTTATTAATGAAAAGATTATATAAAAGAATTTTCCTGAACAATTGAATTTGAATTTCTAACACCAGCTATGCGTTTTGCAGCACACTCTTTACAGTTTTTTAAATAGGGTCGTTCCATTTTGTTAATATCAACTAGTTCTTTACAGTTCTTGCATCTTTTCAATCCGCCTCTAGAAATTTCATCACAACATAGACACATTTGTTTATCTTTCAAAAAGTAATATTCGTTTATGGATGTAGCAAAGCAGATTGAACAACAGTTGCATGAAGCCTTGAGATTATTATAATCATTCTCTTTGCGATGTTTCCTTTCAATTTTAATGTTATGAGATTTAGAATTGATATGCTTATTCATGTTGTTTTCATTAACTGAATAACTACATTCGCATTTTACGTTAGTACTCGCCATTTATTAGGTAGACTTATATATAAAAAGAATTTAAATTATTAACATAATTTTCTAATATTAAAGAGTGATGATAACATTTATAAATATTATTTGCATGTTATTATTTTGAATATCGTTGAATTGGCTTACTTGTAAAATGGTTGAATGAGGTCATTGAGTACAGAGGTGGTCCAGGATTAATTTAGGATATGAAAGTGATCACGTATTGATATACATATCTTTGCATGTTATTATGGGAGTAATATATAATACACTAATACGGGATTACCAATGAACTCAGGGGCCGAATGAATTTAATGAGGGGGTGAATGTAATGAGACCCCCCGAATGAAATGAATGAGGTCACTGGGGCATAGGTGGTCCCGTATTAGTGTATTATATATTACTCACAGGTGTTACAGAATTTCTTTGCTGAATTGTTTTATTTATTTCTTATTTATTTTATTCATATTTTATTAAATATGAGCTATAAATAATATTTTATGATTATATTTTAAAATTAATTTATATTATTTGCTGGTAATATTGTTTTGTTCCCCGTGTTGTGTCCGGGTCGTTTGAAGAATTGACCAACCGGTGACTGCACGTGTCGTAGAAAGCGACTAAAGCACTGAGATTCATACCAACGTCAGAAAAGGCTTCGGTTGGTGAGCGCCTAGGCTCCAGTAATTGCCACAAAAACTTAAACGAATGGATAAAAGAAAGTCTATTCGTATCCCGACCCTGGTTAAACTGGAATTTAAGGGAAGATGATGATGACTGGTAATATTGTTTTGCATTTTTTAAATCGTATCCCGACTTTAGTTAAACTGGGATTAAAGGGAGGAAGAAGAAGATTGCTTTGCTAGCCTTTTATACTAATCAGTACCAAGGCTACTATTGTCCATGACAACACCGCTCCTGTGCCCACCACCTCAACAACATGTTTAGAGTACTAGTAGCTGCTATCCATGACAACACTGTTAGGCTGGCACTTTTCACACCTAAGATAGTGTTTATAAGTAAAGCTGTTTGATATGAGTTTATTTGTAATTGATACCCAAAGTAACCTTAGTCTACTGCTAACACACACATGCAGCTTTTGTTGAACCATTCTAAAGTATAGCGATCTAGTATTAGGATATTAACATTTGACAACAATATCAAAGTAAATCTTAAAAAATTTAATTCAAAATAGACTTTTATTATCGTAATTACTCGTACACTTCAAAACTGTATGTTTCTATTACTTACAACAAAAAGCTTAATCACAAATAGCAATATCTCAACAAAAATAGTCACGTCACAACCTTACAAACAAATGAGGCAGTAGAATTGTATAGCATTAATACATTTCAGGCCTTTAAACAGTTTGCTATCTTTAGTGTACTACAAACAGGCAATCACGGTTAAATGGAGAACTCGGGATATTTCGCCAGACCGACGTAAAACAGACGCCACCGCTACATTTACTGACGGTTACAGCCGAGCAAAATCGAATTTATTAATTTTAAAATAGTATCGTGTTCATCTGTTTGCTAAAATTATGCTGAACTAACACAGAGAAAACCTCCCATTCTCACTCTCTCTCTCTCTTTATTTATAATAGCAATACAGGCTAGGCATTGCCTAAATCGATCAAACAAATGCCTCCAGTTCTAAAATCTATCAAATTCAAATACATCATAATCTGTCTGTCCGTTTTCTTACTAAATTCAATCAGAAACTTATAACTTCCCGTGATTTTTATAAAAACAGACCACGCAGCTACAATTATAGGATTAAATAAATTCTAAAATAAGGTTAATGAATTAAAGATCAATTAAATTAAAGGTTATCAAATTAAATCAAGTAAATTATTCAATTAAATCTAGCAGAGATGTGACCCAATAGCTGACGTGAACCTTGTTTACGATGCAGCAAAGTTTCCGGGGTATAGAAGTTAATCAGGCAGAACGAGCCAATGGCTTGACTGGTTATGTACTTAATCTAGAATCAGTAGGAGCAGGATTTAAATCCAAGGCTCGTCGTCTATAAGATTGGTTAGAAATATGCACTGACGTTAGATACAGCAGCAGCTCTTAGAGTTCTTTATTGTTGAATATATCAAATTAAAATACAGTACTGATACCATACAATACGACACAATACGATACAGTATCGATACCATACCATACAATACATTACAATATAGCAGAGGAATTAACGTCTATTTCTCAATCTACTGAGTTTCCTGAGAGCTGATATAACCAAGTGATTAGCACCGCAGTATGTTAAGATTCTGTTGTAATTTAGTATATATTACTTATAGTCGTATTGCAAAGCATCCTGCTATAATTTAATATACAGAACACTACTAAAAGCTAGCACTCAATCAAAAGCTACAGTAGCACCCAACTAAAGCTAGTTAGCTGATAGTGCCTGGAAGCTGTGTTGTACTTAATTCATTGACAACATAAATATATACTTACAAACATAAATAACAATTCTATAAATTACACGATTAGCAGAAAATAAATAACAATAATACTAATAAAATTAAGTCTAGAAATTAACTCAAAAGCAATCAGACGAAATAAAGCACGGTATGTAGATATCTTAAAGCTTAGACCTCACAGTCAAATACACTTTGCCTATACAAGAGTAACACGCTAAACAAGCGAACAAACACTAGCAATGAGACAGACACACAAGACAAGTGATCATACAGTAGAAATGAGACTAGCCGTGATTCCAACCTGATTTTAATAATACAATCAAATCATTTGTAAACTACTGGCAAACAGCGCTTCTTCTTATAAGAGACTATACAGCATTTATCAAAAAACATTCATTGACATAAAATATTTTAGCTACAGCAAAATTTAAATTAGATCATAGCAATCAACGTAGAGAGAACGGCATAAAGTCGTGCATGAATCAAACGGTAGGGTATGTGAGCAGAGTAATCTAGAAGTTTAGTGGTCGTGTACCAAGTGAAGACTGCAACAAAATCAACAAGAGCGTTTATAATTTGCTGCTAAACGCACGCATGTCACAGCAGCGTCTGAAGTAAAATAGAAAGTAAGTAGAATAACAACCAAAGCCACAAATGTTACTGAAGTCTACACCACTAAACGTGTAGACACTGAATGAGTTCGATTCTGCTTCAGGAAATACATTAAAAAGCTGATGAAACCTCTCTCTCGTCATATCTGTGTTAGTCAGCTCGTAAAGAAGATATGGCTACCAGGTTGTTAACAGTTAGCATCTGATTCAAATTTCAACAAGACGAGAGCAGGGTAACATTCTTCTAGTCTGGTTTCAACTAGTTTTAACTGATTTCAACCGGCTTCAACAACAGCACTGCGTAGTCACAAGCTGACACCTACAGTGTAGTATGCACCTCAAAGATCTGAACATCTGTGCATGTCCCATTCTCTTTAAACAGTCAATTGTACTCAGAAATCTGTTTATTATAGACCAAAGCTGGTGGCACACACTGACTGGCATGCTTAGAGCAAGTAATAATAATAATAATAATAATCTCCGACAATTTCTATAGCGGTGTCATGGCTGGCCGGTGTCCGGTCTTCGAGACCGCTTTACAGGTTCCTGGCACGTTATTGTTAATTCTTCCCATGGTTAATCATATCTTTGCTATTGATAGCGCCAATCGGCAGCAAGCTCTGATACAAGATTAACCTTCCATGTTGCCACTTGTATCCGAGGCGAACACTCTAACCGTTACGCCAAATCCCCTCCCCGAAGTGGTAGATATTGAGACATACACTAGTTCGCTTATACTGGCAATACAAGGGCTAACACTGGCTCGTTTGATATTACACAGAGAGGTAGACAAAATGACCTATATACAATTAAACATGTTTGATTAGACGCAGTGGAAGCTAAAGCGGCAGATGTAGTAAGTGATGCTCCACTAGAGTAGCATGCTTCGTCGTCGATTTGATTTACTTCCTGTAATCACAAATACGACACAAATATTACTACAGAATATTAGAACCTTCATTAAATGAGGTTGTCGTCTTCAATATCATCATCAGAAAACAAAACAGGGGCTAAATTCATCGAGACAGAATTCAGTATTGTTGTATTTCACTAAACTACAAAGAATAGATTAGATTTACTATTATATATATATATATATATATATATATATATATATATATATATATATATATATATATACACATGTATATAGGCTATATATATATATATATATACTGTATATATATATATATATATATATATATATATAGCCTATATATATATTTATATCTATATATACTTCATATATATATATATATATATTATATATATATACTATATATATATATATATATATATATATATATGATATTATTAGTAGATTAATACTCTACATTTAGAGGAAGAGAGAAAGAGAAGGAGAAAGATAGTGAGAGAGAAACAGGCGAGAGGTAAAGATCAACTAGAGAGGGAATAAGAGAGAGAGAGAGAGAGAGAGAGAGAGAGAGAGTGAAAAACAGAGCGAGAGGTAGAGACTACTAGAGAGGGAATAAGAGAGAGAGAGAGAGAGAGAGGGAGAGAAACAGAGTGAGAGAGATAGAGAGGTAAGAAGAGAGAGGGGTGGATACAAACCACTCTTTAGGGATCGTCTGGAAGAGAACGCCACAGAGTTACCAGGGTCCGAGTGAAGTCTAATACCAGGCACAGTGAACACCGAGTCAGCTGTTACAAGCAAACATATCAGCAGCGTCAGCACGACCAATAGCACGTTAGTTAACATATAATATTAGACTTTAGCAGTATTCTGATTGGATAATTCTAATAGGAATTATTCTGATTGGCTATTTCTATAGCATAACTATGACTATTGACCAATCAGAATAAATAAGTAGAGGCCTAATTGCTACATGATAATGCCCGTGTTGTGTCCGAGCAACTTAAGTATAGACCAACCGTAAACTGCACATGTCGTAAGAGGCGACTGAGCCGAAACTGAGGAAGGCCATGAGAAACCACCTCAAAAGCCAATTTATTTCCAAGCTATAGGCTACACTAAGTTGTGGATAAGGCACAGCATTTTATGAAGCGATTAACTCGTTAATCGTTGGAGTGCTCGTTAAGAAGCGTAAAAGCGGCAATTGAGTAGGAATATGTACCAAGGACAAGTCACTTAGCAGAACAATAGATCAAGCATTGTAATTAGTTAATTTAATTAAAATCATCATCATCATCATCTTCCCTTGAATCACAGTTTAACTAGAGTACGGATACGAACAGACTGTCTCAAATCCTCTCTGTCCTACATCAGTTAATTAAAATGGGTATAAACAGAGTAGATAGCGACTAGAGGGTAGATAGAGGTACAGCAACAAGAGCAGCAGAGAAGCAGAACAACAACAACAACAGCTAGAGAGCAGCTTACTGTCAGGCAGTGTGTGAACAGCTGGACCCAGACAGTCGAAATAGGCGTGTCTGAGTGCCACGTGAGCCGCGAGTCTCTTCTGTACGTTGTACTGTCACACATACATACACATCAAACACTCTACAGTCATCTTCTAATATCAATCTATGGAAGTATATATCTGCGTTTATTTTAAAACAATCTGACAACGACAGATCGATAATATACGAATATAATTACAATGCATATGAGGATATACATGTAGAAGCTAAAAAAGGTAATTTTAACGTCAGTTTCCTCACTCGAAAGAGCCAGTTAATGGAGCCAATGTAATGGTATAGTATATTAGTGAAGCAAATACAAGTAGCCTAAGGTATAGTTTAAACATGTAGTTTACATTACATGTAGTTTAGTAGCATCACTTAGTATCATGCGAGTTATAGTTTCTATAATTTAAGAAGCAACGCTTAGTTGGTAGTCCATAATATCACTACTGCAGAGATATCCTTCATTGGCTGGAAACTATTGGCTGGAGCCAGTTGCGATGTCGTTAAGACACCCGACCGCGGATCAGTATGTGCGGCGCTCAAATCCTGAGCTCACCCGTCACCGATATCGCTTTCGAGTGAGGAAACTGACGTTAACATTAGCTTTACCAGCTTTATTAATATAAAAACTATTAAATCAATAATTTCACTAATTAACAACTATTTAATAAACAGGCTTTTACTGTACAGATTATACAGATTAATCACCCACTTACCTTGAGGAACTGAGTGAGAAGAGCGTGCCCATCAGGGTCCAGCCTGAAACGAGAAATCATTTGTTAGCCATATTGTTTTCATATTCATCCAATAAGACTCCACTTACAAATATAAGTTATACTGTTCATGTTCAAGACATCGCTGCAAATAAAATTGATAATAATAATAATAATAATAATATTATTATTATTACTATTATTATTATTAATGGTAATAATAATAAAGGTTTAACGTCCGTTTCCTCATCCAGGGATGATGTCAGGGACGTCCCCACAGCACAACATCACTACAGATCAATTAACCCAGACCAATCTGCAAAAGAAATGATGTGCTGAGAAGGAAACAGATGCCTTAAGACATGCGCGTAGAGTCGCACACAGGGCAGTGTGTAGAAATGAGAGATGGTATCCTTTAGCTGATCGATGCTGAGCTCACTAAAGAAAGGAAGAATACTTTTAAATTGCGCACGCATATCAATTCCTAACATCAGCCAGAGAACTGGTTATTTACTTGTGATTTATCAGAAGTTATTAATGGATATCTTAATACAAAATCGCAATATAGTAAACATGATATAATAAAAGACCTGTTAGGCCAGATCAACAAAACTAAAAAGATAGAGCGAGAGAGAGAGAAATATAAAACAAAGAAAAAGAGACGGAAAAAGAGAGACAGAGAGAGAGAGAGAGAGACAGAGAGAGAGACCACTAGAGAGACCTGGGTAGCCACTTGATGAGAGAGGGCTCTGTCGGGCGATAGTTAGGGAAGTGGTATGAGCGGAACTGTTGCACGCTGGAGATGTTGGGCCACGTCTGTTCTGTGGGCAGTCCTAAGAGCTTAAAGATAAGCTGAAGCTGATCCTCCGTGGATGAACCTGGGAACAGTGGTCTGCCTGCCGCCATCTCGTAGAGTATACACCCTACACCCCTACAACATATAGTGAACACCCACACCACTACAACATACACAACACCCTTAGAGCATATAGTGTACACCATACACCCCTGTGATATACAGTATGCACCCAAAGACTGTAGCATTCAATGTCTTTACGGAAAAGTTAAACAAATCATGCGTAGGAAGGAAAATGAAAGAGGAATATGCGTAGCAAAGTAGAATCAACAACAGGTTCCATTCTGAAGAGTTGTGACAACAGTTATGATTAAAAAGACATGGAGTACTACACAAGACTTACCACATATCTATGGGTGTTGAGTACTCGGTTGTACCTAACAGTACTTCAGGCGGCCTGTACCTACGATAGAATAAAGAACAGAGAAAAAAATCAGCTCAGTTTTGGCATTATTTAAATAACAGCAGTACAATGTAAGTAAAAATAACATCACTACAATACAAGCACAGCTAAAATAGCTTCATCACAACGTTAGGCATGTTTTCTCAGTTCGTACCAAATCATGCCGGTGTCTGCCTCGTCACAGTTGTGTACTCGAGAAAGGAAACTGACGTTAAACTTTGCTTGGAATATTTTGCCCATTCATCTGGGGAAATAGTTTCTTGATTTAGACGATTCCATCAGCGACGCCATAGAATCCCTCAATAGCGTATTGGTAACATCGTGAAGTTTTAAATGACAGATCCTGAGGTGATTTGAACCCTCGTGGGTTTGAATCTCAGCCGCGCTGATCTGAGTGTAAAATCTCGGCCATTCACTGGACTGGTTACACGGAAAATGGCCTAAATTGCCTAGTGGTTTAAACACGTGGTATTAAAAGCGATAGATATCAACATAGTTGATCATTTCACTATAATGCGTGTGCACTTTCCTTTCCAATCATGGAAAAGAAGACACACTTTAACTCAAAAATCAGTACGAATAGCAAGAGAACCCAGTCACTCACCACAGCGTGACGACTTCATTGGAATAGGTCTTCGTGGGGATGGACTTAGCTCTCGCCAAACCTGTGACATATTAGAAAACCTCCAGCTACACAAATCTCGAAGACAATTTACACTTCTGAGAATAATATTCTGTGGAAAAATTAACATAGAGTGCTAACATGTATTGCTAATACAGATACAATTATAGATGGAGTGTGAAGCCATTAATCAACTGCAGAACAACAACAACCACAACAATTGAAGTGCTACTGTCGTTAACGACAACATCAGGCACTAAATAAGCAGAAGATATTGCTAAAAAAATTGAAGAAAATGTATGAAGTCAATCATCTAAATTTATGAACTCCAGTCGCCTGTCAAATCCAGCACCAATCACAAACCTGTCTGCGAGACACGAAATTGACGTTATACCAGCCTTTAGATTCTTTTAGATTTAACACTTATTTAAAATGCAATTATCTCTTCACTTCGTAGGTATAGAATGAGAAACCAGGAGAATACAGGAGATGTCAGTGTGTCATCAATTCTAATCACTATAAATAATCAACAAGAATTTAACGTTCAGTTCCTCGCCATAGGGCAATGTCAGGGACGTCTCTTGCAGACTCTGTGCAAACAGTACATACCAAAATCAGCAAGCTTCAGTTCACCCAGCCCACTGATCAGCAGGTTCTGAGGCTTGAGATCTCTGTGTAAAACTCTGCGTCTGTCATCCAATACAACAACAACTAATAAATGTGCAATTAAAATCAAAATTACTATTATTACTATCTTTATCCTTACCTTCATTATTATCATTAATTTTATTATAATAAAGTTTATAGATAACTCAGAATTGACCAACCGGTGACTGCACTTGTCCTAGAAGGCGACTAAAGCACTAAGATCCATATCAACGTCAGAAAGGGCATTCGGTTGGTGAGAGCCTAGGCTCCAGAAATTGCTACAAAAATTTAGACGAATGAAAAAGTGTCAAATAGAGGATTGGCCGGTGGTGTGATGTAGGACAGAGAGGATTTCAGACAGTCTGTTCGTATCCTGACCCTAGTTAAACTGGGATTCAAGGAAAGATGATGATGATGAAATAGTTTATAGATAACGGATTGTAAGTGGTAACTAACCTGTGACAATACGCGAGACCCCGGAGAATTTGAAATAAGAATATCTGAAAATAAACAAACACACAACGACTCAGTAACCGTCATCTTCTAAAAAATAAATAGCGACACAGTTCTCAAAGCATTCAGCAAGTGTTCAGTTTGCCTGAACATTGAAACACTACTCATTTAAGCAAACACGAAAAATGTTCTTTTAAAATTTAAGCATAATATTTATATAAAAAGGTACTAACAACTAGAAATTCCTTGTCGCAGCAGTCGCTACTTTTCCTCCTCCTCTACCCACATTAACTCAATCAATCACTCATCGCTTCTTTTCCTACTCCTCTATTCACATTAACTCAATCAATCACTCATCGCTTCTTTTCCTCCTCCTCTACCCACATTAACTCAATCAATCACTCATCGCTTCTTTTCCTACTCCTCTATTCACATTAACTCAATCAATCACTCATCGCTACTTTTCCTCCTCCTCTACCCACATTAACTCAATCAATCACTCATCGCTTCTTTTCCTACTCCTCTATTCACATTAACTCAATCAATCACTCATCGCTTCTTTTCCTCCTCCTCTATTCACATTAACTCAATCAATCACTCATCGCTTCTTTTCCTCCTCCTCTACCCACATTAACTCAATCAATCACTCATCGCTTCTTTTCCTCCTCCTCTACCCACATTAACTCAATCAATCACTCATCGCTTCTTTTCCTCCTTCTCTACCCACATTAACTCAAGTAATCGGTCGTTATTGGCTCAGACTGTTCTTCGAACTCAAATCTAGAACTCAACGCAGTGCCCTAAACACTTCTTTAACCAATTAGCCACGATGTCGCTTGGTCTCCTCTAAAGAACTCTTAATAATAATGAGTAGACTCACCCTAACGTTGCTGATGTGTAGCAGGTTGTTGCAGTCGTCCATGTACTGCTTCAAATCTCTGTCCTGCAGTAGCATCAATAGCACACATTGTAATTACCATCATAGACAAGTATTAAAGCAAGAAATTGAGCAAGGCAACAGAAAATCACCTCAGGGTGGTTTTCTGTTGCCTTGAAAACAACAACAGAAAACCACCCTGAGGTGGTTTTCTGTTGCCATTGTCAATCCATGTTGCCAATGTCATTTTTTCCAAGCTATAGGCTACATAAAATATGCATAAGATATTCAGTTTTGAAATGGATTTACTGGTTGATCTACGGAATGCTCTTTGCTGAGCGTGAAAGCAAGTTCTGAGTACAACCAGGCCCTGCCATTAGGCAGAACAATCGAGAGAGAGAGAGACAGCGAGAGAGAGACCGTCGTTATGACAATCAAATCTTGACGCCAAAGTCTGCGCTATCTAACATCTCTACCGCCAATCAAACCATCAAAACTCTGCCAATCTTTACACTAGAAAACACAAACAGGGTTGTTTAAAAAAAAGTTGGCTGGAGCCAGTGGCGATGTCGGTAAGATGTTCGACCACGGATCAGTATGTGCGGGGTTAAAACCTAGCCTCGTTCGTCACTGACATCGCTTTTGAGTGAGGAAACTGACGTCAACATTAGCTTTACCAGCTTTTCATTCAGAAATACTTAGTCGTACAGTATATTGAATACTCTGCACTACAAACCACTGCAAGGCGTGAACGTTTCTCATTCAAAACGACGATAATTAATTAATCTCGCGACAAACAAGCACCCTGTGTTGTAACAACAGCTTGTAGATAGGCGAGGACGTACGCAAGCAACATAAGCGTCGACATTCGACTAACGAAGTCAGTGGCGTCTCATTAACTTACAATCAGGCGCTGACGAGAGCACTTGATGACGAGGAAGTCTTTAAGCGTAGACAGTCCTTCTACATCTCTCTCTCTCTCTCTCTCTCTCTCTCTCTCTCTATCTATCTATTTATCTATCTATCTATCTATCTATCTATCTATCTATCTATCTATCTATCTATCTATCTATCTATCTATCTATCTATCTATCTATCTAGCTATCTATCTATCTATCTATCTATCTATCTATCTATCTATCTATCTATCTATCTATCTATCTATCAATCTATCTATCTACCTACCTACCTACCTACCTAACTACCTACCTACCTAACTACCTACCTACCTACCTACCTACCTACCTACCTACCTACCTACCTACCTACCTACCTACCTACCTACCTACCTACCTACCTACCTACCTACCTACCTACCTACCTACCTACCTACCTACCTACTTACCTACCTACCGATCTATTTAGACATCTATCTTTTTATCTCTATCTATCTATCTCTTTCTCTGTCTCACACTCTCACTCTCTCTCTCTTTCTCTCTCTCTCGCCCTCTCTCTCTCTCTCTCTCTCTCTCTCTCTCTCTGTGTACGTGTAGGTTGTGCATTTATAACGACAGATTCGTCTCTCGTGACAGGAAACAGTTAAGAGCGCGACAATGGAACCGTAGCGCAATGTGTTAGATCATCTCGCTATCTCGTTACATACTCTTTCCCTCTTTTCAGTCATTCTACCTACTATTGTAGGTAGAATGTAGTGATGTGTGCTGTTGGGGACGTCCCTGACATCATCCCTGGATGAGGAAACGGACGTTAAACCTTTATTATTATTTATTATTGCTTTTCTAGTAGCCGTTCTCCGCCCTTAAATGTGTCCTATCAAACACTTCTTCCCATTTCTTAATACATTAATCAACTGTCTATTTGTACAGAAATTCTCCAGAACTTCTTCATTTGTCACTTTTGTGTCCAATATTGTTTTGAGTCTAACCTTTTTCTTTCTTCTCCGTATCCACACTTCCAGCGCTTCCAGTTTCCTGATATCATAACATCTGTTCTAAACGAAGAGGTCAGATTCTCGGGTCTCGACCACGTAACCTTATTTCACATAATCGAGGATCCCATGCTAATGCTAACGACGCTAATATCTACCTAGAGATTATAGCGGAGCTCAGTCTGCAGCTACGCTTCGCTGAAACACCAGGAAAGGTTGTGAATAATGATATATCACCAGGGTTTGATTTTATTCTAATTTTTCAAGGGGAGAGAGGGGGTATTAGAGGGGTCGAAGGCTTGCTAGGGGGTCATTGAGGCTTTGTCGTAGAGTGTAGTAATAAAAAGCTGGTAAAGCTAAGGTTAACGTCAGTTTCCTCACTCGAAAGCAATGTCAGTGACGGGCGAGACCAGGATTTGAACCCGCACATACTGATCCTCGGTCGAGTGTCTTACCGACTTCGGTAAGACACTCGACATACAACACTGGAATACTCGGTATACAATACTGGAGGATTAAAACTTTTCTCAGGGGTCCCCACAAAAAACCTAACAAAAGCTAGTGTTAAAGTCAGTTTCTTCACTCGAAAGCGATGTCAGTAACGGGCGAGACCAGGATTTGACGTACTGATCCGCGATCGAATATCACACCGACAACGCCACTGCCTCCAGTCAATTGATAACTTTGCAAAGGGGGTCCAACTTTCCCCCGACCCCCAGCAAATCCAACCTTGTTTTCTCACAAACAACAAGATTTCCAGCTCTGTCAAGTCACTGGATAATTGTCAACGATTTTCTAACGATACAGCCTCAGGGTAACCCCCCCCCCGGGCTTCATTATCATGAATTCAGATCAACTCAGAACTGGCGAAGAAAACATCACACAATACATCTATCACTGAGCAAAACGTTCTCACTGATTGGCAACCTGGAGGCAGAAAGTTATCAATTGGCCTTCGTATGAATCCAATTTAAACAATTTCTGAAGTTATATAACGAAAATCTGTGTCGCAATTTCTACGAAGATAACAATTCAGAGCACAAGCTGTGATAATGGCAGCATAGTGAAAGACTATTGTAATACGTCTCCACTCTTACAATCACGTCAACTGGCGTGTCAGAGAAATGTAAAAAAATATTTCTTGCTGTTAGACATTTCAAGCACTAAGAGATAAAGCCTAGATAAAAGCCAGACGATACGAAGGACGAGATTATTTAACAGAATTTTTTTAATAAAAATTATTTAATTCTAAATAAAGAGCAGTATGAAGATCAAGCGTCAAAGTAATCAGACGATTAGCAGGTTCTGGCAGAGTAGACCTGCTACGTTATTCTTTTATAACTTATTCACAATGCAAGAGGTAAAATATTAATTTTTTTATTTTCCAATTTCGTAATTTCCTTCATTCTATTACAGGAAATGAATAAGGCAGGCCCGAGAGAAGTAAAGAAAAACTAAGAGTGTGTTGTTATTGCCCCACTACCTAAACAATAACTGCACAATTTACATTAACTTAGTAAAGGGCTACATATTAATTCCAAGAAATAGCAGCTAATTTTTTACGAAATATAACGACATACTACAGACTTCTTAACAGACGATATTTATTCTAGAAATATATCCGTAATAAAAGGTATGAAATAAAAGGACGACTAAGTTATCTGTTTCAGCAACTGCGTTGTAAATTTCAGGTGCAAACGACACAGAAAAACTGTGAATCAGAGAGATTGTCCTTTAGAACGTACTAAAATAATGCGTTTACAAAGAATTAGGAGAATTTAGAGAAAGTAAGTTGAATACTTACGAGATACTCGAAGACAATGGTAAGAGATCGATTGGTGTGTATAATGTCGTGAAGGGTAACAATGTTAGCATGCTTTAGATCCCTTAACAGCGACACTGCATCAACCAATCAAGCGATCGATCAAGCGATCGATCAATTAATTAGTCAGTAAATAAATCATTCCGTAAACCAGTTAAGCAATTAATCAATCAATCAATATATCAATCAATCCATCAGTAAATCAATGAAATAAGTAATCAATCATTTAATCAATCAAACAACTAATCAGTCGACCATTATTTCCTTCAAACACTTAATAAATCAATCAGTAGAGACGCTAAACTCAGCTATACAGCTAGTAGGATGTTAGCATCATCATCACCTAGCATCATGTTAGCATCATCATCCCATCAACTAGCATCAAGTTAGCATCATCATCCCATCAACTAGCATCAAGTTAGCATCATCATCCCATCAACTAGCATCAAGTTAGCATCATCATCCCATCAACTAGCATCAAGTTAGCATCATCATCACCTAGCATCATGTTAGCATCATCATCAGCTAGCGTCAAGTTAGCATCATCATCAGCTAGCGTCATGTTAGCATCATCATCATCATCATCATCGTCGTCGTCGTCGTCATCATCATCATCATCATCATCATCATCTATCAACCTTCTCTGATGGCCGTACAGGGGGTGCCCTCCTCGTACTCCAGTCTGATCTCCTTCAGAGCCACGAGACCGTCTGTCAATCTGCTCCTTCCCTTGTACACCGTGGCGTAGGTACCCTGCAATCAATCAATCAATCAATCCCGTCTGTCAGTCTGTTCCTTCCCTTGTACACCGTGGCATAGGTACCCTGCAATCAATCAATCAATCCCGTCTGTCAGTCTGCTCCTTCCCTTGTACACCGTGGCATAGGTACCCTGCAATCAATCAATCAATCAATCCCGTCTGTCAATCTGCTCTTTCCCTTGTAGACCGTGGCATAGGTACCCTGCAATCAATCAATCAATCAAACACTCTATCAGTTAATTCAGTAGTCAATCCATCCACCAATCAATCAACCAAGCAATCAATCAACCAAGCAATCAATCAACCAAGCAATCAATCAATCAAGCAATCAATCAACCAAGCAATCAATCAATCAAGCAATCAATCAACCAAGCAATCAATCAACCAATCAATCAACCAAGCAATCAATCAACCAAGCAATCAATCAACCAAGCAATCAATCAACCAAGCAATCAATCAATCATGCAATCAATCAACCAAGCAATCAATCAACCAAGCAATCAATCAACCAAGCAATCAATCAATCACGCAATCAATCAACCAAGCAATCAATCAACCAAGCAATCAATCAACCAAGCAATCAATCAACCAAACAATCGATCAACCAAGCAATCAATCAACCAAGCAATCAATCAACCAAGCAATCAATCAACCAAGCAATCAATCAACCAAGCAATCAATTCAACCCCAATCAACCAACCAACCAACCCAATAATCAATCAATCAGTCAGTCAATCGGTCAGTCAATTGAACAATCAATCACTGCATCGATTAATCAATTGATCTATCATTAACTCAATGATACTCAGCGGGTTTGACTTGCTGCTGCCTATCAGGAGATGTCAGGGACGCCTCAGAGCTCCGATCCTTGAAACACCTGATCAGAGATTTTCTACTCCGATATTCAAAATATCAAAAAAATTGATTGATTTACTAATTAATTGATGGATTAATTAACAGATCTACAAATTGATTGAAGGACTAATTGATTTAGGAACTAACTGATTGATTGACTAATTGATTGAAAGACTAATTGATTGATGAGGTAATTAACTGATTGATGGACTAACTGATTGATTGACTCATGGATTGAAAGACTAATTGATTGATGACCTAATTAACTGATTGATGGACTAACTGATTGATTGACTAATTGATTGAAAGACTAATTGATTGATGAGCTAATTAACTGATTGATGGACTAACTGATTGATTGATTAATTGATTGATGAGCTAATTAACTGATTGATGGACTAACTGATTGATTGACTAATTGATTGAAAGATTAATTGATTGATGAGCTAATTAACTGATTGAACTAACTGATTGAAGGACTAATTTATTGATGAATTAATTAACTGATTGATGGATTAATTGTTCGATGGCCTAATTAACTAATGGACTAATTGATTGATTTTTAGATTAATTCACTGATTGACTAATCAACCGATCGACTAATTGATTGCTGGAGCTACTAACTGATCAATGGACTAAATATTGATCGATTAAAGCTTGCTATGGGATAGAATTCGAACCTCTCCTAGCTTGTCGAGCTTCGTGTACGACTCCATCTTACCGAAACCGATTTCTGACTGCACAACAAATCATTAACAGTCGCAGATAAGTAGAGTTGAAATATGAAATAAACTAAAATCAGTAGACTAGAAAATGTAAATTACATTTTGGCACAATACTTTAAATTTAAAATACACATAATGGAGATCTCTGTCTTCCGCCTTCCTATGTGGTACTGAAGAGGAAGGCGGAAGACAGATTATAGTGGAGGCGTTATGTACCATGGACCTGCCAGTAGGCAGTGCACTAAGAGAGAGAGGGAGATAAAGGAGATAAAAAATATATTAAAACATACTAATGCCGATTTGCTAACACAAAAGAATTATTCACTGATCATGTAATTACAGCATTAGTAAAATTTTAATCAATCAATTATATTAACAAACACACATTTTAAACAGATGATAAATATCACAGCAGCGTATACAAGCAAACAGAATCAAACAGTGGGCCATCAAAGAGGACGCAAAGCACTCTATCTAGCTGATCACCCAGCTGTCATACACTATCAGTCTATCAGATTTACACAAGCTTCAACATCTAACCGTCACAACCATCAGCAACCTACCAGAGAGAGTTTTCTCATTCGTCTGCTGACGGGCCCGTCGAGGGAAAGGGGGCTGAAGCTCTGCCTCGAGTTCTCGGGGTCCCCACCGCCCAGCCCACTGCCGCTCAGAGCCCCTCTGGACCGGTGAATATCTGCCGGCAGGGAGAGCCTCTTAGCTATCTCCTACACACAGAAACATAACAGTAGAAAATAATAAAGCAAAGGTGGTAAAGCTAAGGTTAACGTCAGGTTCCTCACTCGAAAGCGATGTCAGTGACGGGCGAGCCCAGGATTTGAACCTCGCACATACTGATCCGCGGTGTACTATTTAAATATTAATTACATTTATAAATACTGACCTCGCGTCTATCAAGCCGGCTTGTTAACAACTCGATCGTCAGCCGTACAGACATATCAATCAATCAGTCAATAAGAATTTAACGGCCGGTTCCTCGCCATAAGGCAATGTCAGGGACTCTACACAAACAGACGCCAAAACACCACACGATGACGACTGAGTGCACAGAGACCACAAGAGAAAGCGAGATCAAAACAGTGCAAGTCCAAAATCCTAGGCAAGCATAAGCGTACTCATATATAGTCTACGCGTACTGACACATTAAAAATAATTTATTAACAATATACATTCAGAGAGTCTGCGCAAGTGTTATCAACTCACTCCCTTATTAATTCACAGAGTTATTGTTATTATTCATTGGGCTATCATCTCACCTCATTACCACCTAATCTTGATATCATCTCACCCCATCATCATCTCACCCCATCATCATCTCACACCATCATCATCTCACCCCATCATCATCTCACCCAATCATCATCCCACACCATCATCATCTCACCTCATCATCATCTCACCTCATCATCATCTCACCTCATCATCATCTCACCCCATTATCATCTCACCCCATCATCATCTCACCCCATCATCATCTCACCACATCATCATCTCATAGAGCTTCCAACTCAAAACATTAAATCAACTGACGCTCTATCAATCCCCTTAAATAAGCTAATGTTGCGAGAACATACGAAGAGACACCCACCCTGCCAGGTCGCTTGCTAGGTCGACCTTTAGTCACGTGATTAGACCCCTTGCTACACTGCTTGCTACTACCACAGCTATCACTGCACTGCTTGCTACTACCACAGCTATCACTACACTGCTTGCTACTACCGCCCAGCAGCTTAAAGCTGCTGCGTAGCTTAAAGCTGCCAAAATGTCTGCTGAGACTGTAGCTGCTGCTGAGCTGCTTGCTGCTCTGTCTTACACTGCTGCACTGACGGCTGCAGCTACCCTGCTTGCTGCTGCTGCACAACTGCTTAGTGACACCGTCGTCAATGTCATCGCATTTCTGCCTGCTGTCTAGTAGCTTACAGCTGCTACCACAGTTACTGTTGCTACAGCTGCATTGCTTGGTGCAGCAGGTGCTGTTAAGCAGCTGGTCTCTGCTACAATGTTCATCGTTGAAGAAGAGCTTGCTGGAATCGCTGCTATTAGTGCTTTGCTGTCCATTGCTGCAGCTACCCACACACAGCTTGCTTTCACTGCTGCTCTGCTGCCCATTGCTGTAGCCACCCACACACAGCTTGCTTTCACTGCTGCTTTGCTGTCCATTGCTGTAGCCACCCACACACAGCTTGCTTTCACTGCTGCTCTGCTGTCCATTGCTGTAGCTACCCACACACAGCTTGCTTTCACTGCTGCTTTGCTGTCCATTGCTACCGTGACCCGAGCAGAACTTGTTTAGATCTGAACTAGGGTGGTCGCTGATGAAGACTTCGGCAGGTCTGCAGACATGAAGGCTGCTATAGAGACGACAGTTGTGCTGATCTGGAGGAGAGTCCGAACATGAGCAGAAGCGTCCTATCATTTCAATAGTGGCCTGTCAATTCAATAGTGGCCTATCATTTCAATAGTGGCCTATCAATACAATAGTGGCCCATCATTTCAATAGTGGCCTCTCAGTTCAATAGTGGCCTGTCAATTCAATAGTGGCCTATCATTTCAATAGTGGCCTATCAGTTCAATAGTGGTCTATCATTTCAATAGTGACCTGTAGTTCAATAGTGGCCCATCGGTTAACTAATTATATAAGTGCCTAAAATATCACTGTGATAAATCTATGGAGTTGTTCCATAGAGTATCCGCAATGTTAGAGTCACTGTGATAGATCTATGGAGTTGTTACATAGAGTATCCGCAATGTTAGAGTCACTGGGATAGATATATGGAGTTGTTCCATAGAGTATCCGAAAAGTTAGAGTCACTGTGATAGATCTATAGAGTTGTTCCATAGAGTATCCGCAATGTTAGAGTCACTGTGATAGATCATAGAGTTGTTCCATAGAATATCAGCAATGTTAGAGTAACTGTAATAGATCTATAGAGTTGTTACATAGAGTATCCGCAATGTTAGAGTCACTGTGATAGATCTATAGAGTTGTTCCATAGAGTATCAGCAATGTTAGAGTAACTGTGATAGATCTATAGAGTTGTTATATAGAGTATCAGCAATGTTAGAGTAACTGTGATAGATCTATCGAGTTGAATAGAATAGCATATACTCAGCAAACAGCGCTCTGTTAGAAATGCTCGAATTCCACGTTTTTGATGAGTCTAAAGTCAGTCAACATCGCCTGCAGGTTCTACACTATAACACGACTCGGGTTGATGAAGAATTAGACAGAGAGATCGGATTAGAGAAAGCGATAGGAGCAACATCGCCGCGGGCTCGAGTCACCGAGTAAAAGCATTAGGACTTCTATGAACGGCTGATGGTGGAGAAACTAATGCAGCAGATTCTAGAGTGAGAAATTAAACTACGAAGATAATGGACGATGGAAATTTGTTAATATTACATTAGAATCTATTGAACTAGTTTCCGAGAGAAGGTTGAAGTTCTTTGGTCATCTATTGAGATTGTCTGAAGATAGATATGCAAAGACTAGATATCTATCTATATAGACCTGAAAACCAAATCAAGGAAAAAAAGAAAAGAGGAAGAAGTACTATTTTTAATACTTTAAAGAGTATTTGGTTCAGCAGATCAACAAAGACTTAATAATATTTCATGGGAAGAGGTTGTGAGGATTGCTGATGAAGATATAAATGGAGGAATGTTGCTGCCCTATGTTGTCTTCGGAACTCATGAGGAACTGATGATGATATATCAGAATAGTCAAGAAACGAGATGAGGAATAAAAGAGTGTATAATCAAAACTCTGTCACTGCGCTATCCTATTAGGTCGAATGAGGTCTGGTTGACATGAAAGGTATCCTAATCTGGAACAGTCTAGAACATTTTGGTTTAACAGGCAGGACTGTTTATTTTTGATGCAGATATAATCTGCCGGTACTTAAGATATTTGGGTTGCTATAAATCTACAATATATTGGTGATGAGTTTGTGGCTAGTTAGCAAGTTGTTCAACAGCGGATCAGTAGGTGCAGGGTTCAAATCCAATGCTCTCCCCGTCACTGACATGCTATCGAGCACGAAACTGACGTTAAACTAATCTCTAACTTTTACTTTGGAGCATTGACGCCAAAGAAGTCACCAAATAAAGTGACTGCAACAGAATGATAGCGCCTCTATCAAGCCTTAACAGAGAATAAATTACCAGTCCCTGACATCGTCTTAGAGTAACGAATCGGACGTTAAATATTCACTGTAGGTACCCATAAGCTCTCAAAAACTCGGCTTCCGCGAATAGTTTGCTCTTGGATTCTCTACGATATAATAGAAGCTAATCAGTGCATCCATATTTATTTATTACCCTAGAGATGATCAAATTACATGCTTCTAATCTAGTCGTACAGAAAACAGAGCACGGTATATACATAGGCTATTTAAATCGACCAAAGTATTGAAAGCTAACATGAGCTTGCGCTCCACTAGCATTCCTAACTTTTAATACTCACTTAAAATACGAATATGACTTAAAAGACTCAGTGAACTGAACAATTAGACATGTATGTGACGTGTGTAGAGGGTTAATAAACTATACAAGAGCTACGCAGAGACGTGCTAGCTACTAGGTATAGAGTCTTCATCACTCTCTCTCGCTCTCTCTCTCTCTCTCACTCTCTCAGTCTCTCTCTCTCTTTCTCATTATCACTCTCTGACTCAGTCTCTCACTCTCTCTCGCTTTCTCTCACTCACACTCTTTCTCTCTCGCTCTCTCTCTCACTCTCTGTCTCTTTCTCTCTTTCTCTCTCTCAGTCTCTCTCACTCACTCACTCACTCACTCACTCTCTCTCTCTCTCTCTCTCTCTCTCTCTCTCTCTCTCTCACCATGCTGTTCACATGGCTCAGAAGGAAGCTAGCAGTGACAGAAGATGTACGTTAGGATTGCTGCCAAGTGTGAAATGAATTTTCTTAAACCCGCGCCAGGAGCAACAACAACAACAAGCTCTTCCTCATATACTGACAACTGATCCCTCACACTGGAGGAAGACAAAACGCCAAAATAATAATAATAATAAATAATAATAAAGGGACGTCCCCACAGCACACATCACTACACATCCTAAACGAAAGCAAGTTCGGTGATCAAAAATGGTCAGGATAGATTGATTATGTCAACGGTGGCAAAAGGTAAGTCTTAAGCTTGCTAGAGAAAGTTGAAAGAGAAAAACAAGAGCGAAGATTAGCATGTAAGGAGTTCCAGATTGTGGGTGATGCGTAAGAAAATGAACGTCTGCCCAATGACGTGAGAATATTTGGAACAGAGAGGCGATTGACATCGGCGGAACGAAGTGCACGTGAGTGAGGGACGATAGGGAAGGAGAATTTCAGATAAGTAAGAAGGCTTGCCAAATCGCAGTTTTGAAAGTTAATAAAGCTATTTTATATTTTACGGGTCGATTAACAAAACACCCAGACACATACAAGGCAGCATCTACAGGCACATAGTTGACACACACAAGGCAGCACCTACAGGCACATAGTTGACACACACAAGGCAGCACCTACAGGCACATAGTTGACACCACAAGGCAGCACCTACAGGCATTCAGTAGACACACACAAGGCAGCACCTACAGGCATTCAGTAGACACACACAATGCAGCACCTACAGGCATTCAGTAGACACACACAAGGCAGCACCTACAGGCATTCAGTAGACACACACAAGGCAGCACCTACAGGCATTCAGTAGACACACACAAGGCAGCACCTACAGGCATACAGTAAACATACACATGGCAGCACCTACACGCATACAGTAGAAGAGTTTGAGTGGCACACATTGATCTGCAAGAAAAGAGCAAATGATTAAGAGCTCGATATCGTCACATGCTCGTGTGACAGGTATGATGGAGATGACAGCACTTGAGAAAAACCCGTAGCAATAGATACAGAGAGAGAGAGAGAGGGGGAGAGAGAGAGAGAGAGAGAGAGGAGAGAGAGAGGAGAGACAGAAGACAGCGAGAGACAAAGAGACAGAAAAAAATAGAGAAAGAGTGAGAGAAAAAGAAAGAGTGAGAGATAGTGAGAGAGAGAGAGAGACAGAGAGAGAGAGAAAGAGAGAGAGAGTGAGAGGGGAGAGGAGAGAGAGAACGAAAGAGAGAGGTCGGATAAAAAGAGAGATTTAGCAGAAGTAAAGTAGATGAGTAGCTAGTTAAGCACACGGTGAGATCGAGATATGACGTAGATACAGCAGCGAATATGCACGGAGACTATCAAGCCCTTATTTGCGACAAACTGCACAAATCTCGCTCTTAATACATCCCTTATCTCCCTCCCCACCCTCTACGCTCCCCCAATCCCTCCGTCTCCAGAACCTCTTCAATTTGGTACAAAATTCGGAAGGAGGGAGGGGGCGCCTTCGTCTCAGCATCACAGTTCTTTAAAACGACAGACCCGAAATATTAGAGATAAAAAAACTAATGTTAACGTCAGTTGTCTCACTCGAAAGCGATGTCAGTGACGGGCGAGCCCAGAATTTGAACCCCGCGCACACCGATCCGCGGGTCGAATATGTTACCGACATCGCCACTGGCTGGAGGCGATGGCGGTAAGATCACTAAAATAAGCAAGATGGTCGCTGAAAATGTTGGGGGTTGATGTCAATCCCTCTTTACCTATTCGCTTATCAGTCACCGAGAAATATTACACAGCACGATCCACCAGCGAGGTAGAAAAATCTGTGTCTTCTTGAGCAACGGGCTGCATAATTACACGGCTTTCACGGTCTAACGGTTTACTGAATGAATTTAAAGGCCAATCTATAAAAAACGCTCAAATTAAGTCTATTAATGCATTTTCTACTACTTGTATATTGCTTTCACCCGTGCTGTGTCCGGGTAGTTGAAGAATAGACCTACTGTGGAAAAAATTAGAATTAGTCTTTGTCGAAAAAGGCGACAAAGATCTAATTCGGTTGGCGAGCCTCCAGAAATTTCTGTAAAATTGTCTAATCCCGACCCCCTAGTTAAACTGAGATTCAATGGAAGACGATGACAATGTATTTCCTACTATCTATATACGTATATAATGCATTCTCTACAATATATGATCTATATTATATCATTTATATCATCCACAATATATGATCTATATAAATAATCTACATTACAGAGAAGTAAGCAATTCAGGAAAGGTAAAACAGAGAAACAGAAATAAATAAAACTGTGAAAACACGTGTGGTATTTTTATGACGTGAGAAAACTGTGAGAAAATTGAATAGGAGAAGATAAAACAAAATAAATTGAAAGAAGACTTCTACAACAAACAAAAACGAGAGATTAAGAGAACGAGAGAGTTAATGAGAGAAAGAGAGACAGACAGTCACAGAGAGAGAGATAGAGAAAAAGATAGTGATAGACATAAAAAGAGAGAGCTCATATATAGGACGCAGAACAAACAATAAAACATCTGCAATGTAGTTTACAAAGTGATTAATACCAAATCAGGTGCATATCAAAAGACTAGCAGTAATGCATCATGGATGCTTAGAGCACATGGTCTAATGTTTGCAAACTGTCTACATATTAACTATGTACATTAACTATAACACACACACACACACACACACACACACACACACACACACACACACACACACACACATGTACACACACACATGTACACACACACACAAACACACGCACATATCTACACACACCACGTGATGTTTGCCTATAAAGGCTAGAATGTGCGTACATATGACAGAGAAAGCATCGCCTGAAGATATGACGAGACTTTACAAGAGATTACATTTAGTATGTGATACAAACAGCTGCGTGACCTATCAGCATCGGCTCTCTAGTATCTACTGCAACATCGTACCTAACCTTTACATCATCATCATCATCATCATACCTAACCTTTACATCATCATCATCATTGTATCTAACCTTTACATCATCATCATCGTACCTAACCTTTGCCTTATCATGATCATCGTACCTATAACCTTTATCTCATCATCATCATCGTACCTAACCTTTACATCATCATCATCATCTTACCTAACATTTACCTCATCATCATCATTATCATCGTACCTAACCTTTACCTCATCATCATCATCATCGTACCTAACCTTTACCTCATCATCATCATCGTACCTAACCTTTACCTCATCATCATCATCATCGTACCTAACCTTTACCTCATCATCATCTTACCTAACCTTTACCTCATCATCATCATCATCATCGTACCTAACCTTTACCTCATCATCATCATCATCGTACCTAACCTTTACCTCATCGTCATCATCATCGTACCTAACCTTTCCCTCTAAGAACACAGTCGAGACGCATAACCGATGCGCGCACGAGTCTAAACAATCAGGCAGCACTGTTAATAGCGATGTCTCAATCGGCCATATTCACGGAATAAAACCTCGGAATGGATTCAGGAGCCTTTATTGATGAAACCACTACACCAGCACGTGATTTTACGAGGCGACTAATTCACAATCCGGCTAAGATATCTGATCATAGACTATCAACTAACTAGATAATAACAACGAAAACTAAAAATAAAATACAAATTAAATAACAAACACAGAAAAAATTAATATTATAAAATATTTATGCTATTTCTCTAATCATTCCAAAATATAACGAAAAATATAAACGAAATATAAACGAAAAATCTAAATCTAAAACTAAATAACAAATATAGATAACTGCATTTAAAATATAAAATATATTTCAGTTACTTATCTAATTACTATGATCTTAGTTACGTCAACAGAAACATATTTCGTACTAACCTCGTGGGTTCGACTGGCCCT
The DNA here is from genome assembly GCA_905160935.1 of Enchytraeus crypticus. NCBI lineage: Eukaryota > Metazoa > Annelida > Clitellata > Enchytraeida > Enchytraeidae > Enchytraeus > Enchytraeus crypticus. The sequence continues at coordinate 1,505,233 of CAJHZI010000484.1, read as the reverse complement.
CAGTCTCATTTTGACGGGGGACACGCCCCCCTGACCCCTAGAAATTTCTCCATCATCCCTCTTCCTCTCCCAGATCACCTCATCCACTCCCCCGCAGTCACACCCACCCAGCCCATTAGCCCTTTCCATCTCCCTCGAATGACGCGTCTTTCCGTCATCTACTCATAACAATAAATCACAATAAAGGTTTTACGTCCGTTCCTCTCCAGGGATGATGTCAGGGACGTCCCCAACAGCATACATCACTACAGCTCAATTCACCCAGACCAATCTACAAAAGAAATGTGCTGAGGAGAAGTAAGAAAAACAATAATGTCATCAAATTTAAAAAGTAATTAGATACTTATAACAATAAAAGTAATCATAATTATAATAATTGTAGTCCACAATTATAATGATAGCACTGATAATAATTGTAGTCCACAATTATAATGATAGCACTGATAATAATTGTAGTCCACAATTATTATGAACATTACACATTTGTTTTACACGCGTGCCTAAGCTACAAGAAAATTTAACGTTTGTGCCTCATCTGATATCAACATCAGAAACATCTCATCTAACATTTTCTCCTAGATGTCATCATCTGCAGTTAATGGAGTGCAGTGGTTAAAGAGGGAATTGAGAGCTCGGTCTGAATTCCCTCTTTAACCAGAATTTTAATACGGGCCCCTGGCAGGGAACGTACCTCATAAAAAATTATAGGTAGGGGTTCCCCTACTTCCCCCCCCCCCTTCCACTTTAATTCTTAACCACTGATTGGTTATGTAGTTCCACATCGTAGCACGACGAGGAGGACATGAGAAACACTGAATGACAGCTTCGCCATCTGATGAGTGAAAGAATTAATCTTCGCACAAATGTCAGGTTTTCTGGACACTGTATCATAACTGATGCAGAAGTTTTCATTTGAGACTCTACCTCTGGTCGAGTCAGTAGTCTGTCGTGATGTGGAACAGCTAGAAGCAGCTGGATTCATAGCTCCAATAGGACGGGATATGTAGTTTAACGGTTAAAGTACTCGCCTCAGACGAAAGTAGACTGGGTTCAAGTCGTTGATGAAATGCAAGTAGCTGATGAAGTGCAAGTCGCTGATGAAGTGCTGTTTAAAAGGAGACCCAGTGTCTCGTAATACAACCGAAACAAACGTTAATAGCCGTTACCAACAACCTCGTCAAACAAATGTGCATTATCTTCACATCCCCAGAAACACTATAGAGGAAATCTGCTCCTGTATAGATAGATACAAAGATCGCTTAGACAAGAAATGTCCAGAACTCAAAACTAAGAGATTGCCTGTAACACCCACAGATAGGAAAGCAGCCCTAAAACGACTGATACCACACATAGAGCCTCTAGATTAGAAAACTTCCAGACTTGTCTCTATAAGACACTATACATCAAACTTCTAGACTGGCAGATAAGACATTACACATCAAATGATTAGCGGAGATAAAAAATATTTCAGGAGGATAAAAAACACAAAACGACGGCAGCTTTGCCGCAAGCGACAATTAATCGCACTGACGGCGGAGATTTAATTGCCGCAGCGATGTCGCTCAGAGGCTGAGAGACTGCGCAGTCAAGGTCAGGCTGTACAACGCTACAGTGCCTATAGTGCCTACATTATCTACAGTGCCTACATTGCCTAAATTGTCTACGGTTTAGCATTTTTAGGTCCTTTACTTCATGAGACGCTCAAGAAGCGGGACATATTGATAGAAGAAATAAATTCATAGAGAACCAAAAGAAAGAGGTGACCACAAAAGAGCATCTTCTCTTTCCGCTATAAACAGTAAACAACAGCAAAAAATTAAACGATTTCAACTATCGTTCATATTCTAAAGGGAGATATTTTAATAAAGGAGGTCATGGAAAGTATAGATTGAAGGAAAAAGAGGCAGAGGCAGGCCGAGATTAGGTATATTAGATGATTTAAAGACTCACTCATACGTGGACATGAAGAGGAAAACGACAGAGAAGAGTGGAGGCGTTATATACCATAGACCTGCCAGTAGGCAGTGCAATGAGAGAGAGAGAATGAGAGAGAGATAATATCGTATTGAAAGAATCGTTTTATAATTACCAAAGTACAGCATGAAGGACCAACAACAGCAAAATCATATATGTTCCGAGGTTTGTCTAGCTAGTCTAGAGTCTGATGAAACAGCCTTGACCACCTGTCTGCGCGAAACAAAGGCGCCACACATTTCCGTATTAACACGCTACTATCTGCTTTCATATCGACCACTGTTTGTTGAAGGCATTAGAGTCTACTGCGGGAGAACGAAGAACAGGCTGGTGAAGGGGGGTAAGCTTTTAGCAAGAAGGTGGGCGATAAAGGCGGCGAAAAGATAAAAATCATAAAAAGTATAGACAGAGTAAAGCTGACTAGAGTGCATCGATCAAACAGACCATATTTACTTGAAATTCCATCCGTACTAAAAACATTATCAATTTGAGTAAGAACTAATATTATGTTAGAATCAGTTTGGAGCAGTCTAATAATCAACTTCAGATCAACATTTGTTTATTTGATAATTAAGTATCTTTGACCCTAGTAGTCAAAACGACCAATCCGGTATATTGCCCCATGACTTGGATCTCTCTCTCTCTCTCTTAGTGCACTGCCTACTGGCAGGTTTATGGAAGTAACGCGTCCATCATCTCTATCTTCCGTTTTCCTCTTCATTTCCATATACGAGCAGATCTTTAAATCACTTATAACATTCCTTTTGATATCCCATTATTCTTGGGGCATTCTGCTTATGACGAGGTGGGCCCCCTATGCCTTCCTTGGACATGGATATAACGTCTAACAAACCTCACAACAAGCGCAGCACAAGTTCTATCAGTTGTTTTCATTGAGTAGTGATTATAACGACAAATAGTGCACAAGATAAATGAATGAAAGGATGGCATTGGAGGAATTAAAACCTATAGCGAGGATGTGGAAGAGAGACAAATGGAATTAGACACGACCTGGAGTAAGATTGATGAGATATCGTGCAGCAGTGGAAGTGATAGATCATCGCTACGGATGTTTGTTATAATTAATACGTCCATGGCGTGCGAGCTGCTCTGGAAAATGGATTAGCAGATCCAGAGTAGAGCGCGGAAGCAGCGTCAGGTGCTCCTCGGGGTAATGTTAACGTAAGTTGCCTCACTCGAAAGCGATATCAGTGACGGGTGAGCCCTGGATTTGAACCCCGCACATACTGATCCGCGGTCGAGTATCTTACCGACATCGCCACCGGCTCCATCCAAAATAACAACAACAACAACAATAAGAGTGCTACTGTTGTCAATGACAACATCGAGTACTATTGACCAAGCCAATGAGCAAAATGCAAAAGGGTCCAAGAACAGTACGTCTATAATCAGTCTATAATCAAACTGTACTTATTGGTAAAACCATAAAAAGGGAAATCATAAACTAGCGGGCGCTAAACACGAGAATATTCTTCAGTCACTACTACTAAGCGAATAGGAAGAGAATAAAGATATGGCGTGCATAGAAGTGGCCATACACGATACGATTTACTGGAACAGATGTCTGCTTAGACAGAAAAAGAAAGATTGGAGATTGGAGCGGGAGAGGGAAAGAAGATTGTACGAATGAAACTAGTAAGACGTGAATGAGAGATGGAATGCAGATGGAAGATATCGTTAGGTTTCGCAGCATACATCAAACAGGATTAAGACATTTCATTTACACGAGAATTCACCTGCCCAGCTATTCTCAATAATAATAATAAACAATTGTTAGGCATATATACGCAAACGATCTAAGTTGCATATGCTACAAATCTAACTGCCTTAAATGCTACCAGCCTATCTAACATATGCTACAAATCTAACTGCCTTACATGCTACGAGCCTAGCTAACATATGCTATAAATCTAACTGCCTTAAGTGCTACCAGCCTATCTAACATATGCTACAAATCTAACTGCCTTACATGCTACGAGCCTAGCTAACATATGCTATAAATCTAACTGCCTTAAGTGCTACCAGCCTATCTAACATATGCTACAAATCTAACTGCCTTACATGCTACGAGCCTAGCTAACATATGCTATAAATCTAACTGCCTTACATGCTACGAGCCTAGCTAACATAATTATACAATGAGTCAAATACAGATTGTTATTATTATTACTATTTATTAATAGTATTTTTAGACAAAAAGTTAAATTTAATGTTATTTTAATTTAGCTTATATATATACATATATATATATATATATATATATATATATATATATATATATATATATATATATATATATATATTGAACTCTTTTTGTAAAGTATCTCAAAAACCGATTGGCCATGACTCTTCTATATAATTTTTCGTTGTTAATAGCAATAAAAAAATTAAAATTACATGCGTTATTATTATTATATATCCTACATAATAATAATAATACATTACGCCTTATCCATATCATATAATCCATATCATAAATAGCTTGGAAAATGCATGGCTTCTGAAACGGTTTCCCGTTACCTTCCCAGATTCTTGCTTAGTCGCCTCTTATGAAACGTGCAGTCAACGGCTGGTCTAATCTTCAATGTCCCGGACACAACACTTGGTTAATTTAGGCACTAATACTGCTACATATGACGACATAAGATTGATTTCAATATAGACCAGACTGTATCTACTACACACACACATTGAGCAAACACGCAAACAAGCAATTCAGCCCACACTAAATACACATCAAAGAATCATGCAATAAACTCATCGGCAGGTTCAAGCACTGTACAATGCCGGTTGTATACAACCCACTGCTGGATATGACCTCGCATCACACAAGTATATAACATGATAACCATTGCAGGATATCACACAACGGCGGTATCTGATAGTTCAATAATTGTAATAATATAAATCAATAATAACATAAATAATAACAATAAATAATTAAAAATAATAATAATAATAATAACAATAATAATCATCATCATCATCTTCATCTTCTTCTTCTTCCCTTGAATCCCAGTTTAGCTAGGGTTGGCTTATTATTGCAATAACAAGTGGCAATAATGCTATATGATCATAGGCTTCAAAGATTTCCATTTTTCAATTCTATAAATGAACAAGACTAGCTGAGTAAATTCAACAAATACGGAGGAGCTGAGCTAATGCTGCTACCATGAGAGAAAGAGAGAGAGTTAAGTCCAGCACATTCATAGGACCGGTAAATGGATAGTTGTTCATTAAACTCCCAAAAGGTATTTATAGCCACGTCATAAATCAGTAGTGACAGCTATCATGATATTCTCCTTCTTCATAGTCCAACATAAATAAGAATTTAACGTCCGGTTCTCTGCCACAGGGCACTGTCAGGGACGTCAAGGGGAAGGTAGTAACTAAGTAACTTAAATATCTATGTGGTAAGGTACTCAACCGCTGATCAATATGTGCGGGGTTCAAATCCTGGGCTCGCCAGTCACTGACATCACTTTCGAGTGAGGAAACTGACGTTAACATTAGCTTTACCGGCTCTACTCACGGAAGACTTGAGGACAGCAGTGTTCCTCTATACTGGGCGCCTCCGAGAGATCCTCCGTGATGCCTCCATCCTCTCTTCCTACCTCCTCAGTCACACACGAGCCGTTCCTGTGCCTCGACCATGACAACCTTCTCTTCAACAACTTGAGCGATAACTTTCTCGTTCTGAATGTATATCAAGCAATCAGTTAATCAATATATAGCCAGTCAATCATCAATCAATCACTTGATTTTCCTGACAACATCACTGGATTGAGAAAAAGAATATTAAATCTTAAATTAAGACTATAGTTATAAATGATTAAGTTGCAAACAGAATTAATCTGTAGAACAATAACCAGCCAATCATCAATCAATCGCTTGATTTTTCTGACAACATCATTGGACAGAGAAAAAGAAAATTTAAATCTTAAATTAAGACTATATACAAATGATTAAGCTGCAGCAAAATTAATCTACAGAACAAAATATTTCTGCTAGCTTTAACTAAGTTGTACACGGATGGAGAATGAATTGTAAACCTTATAGATATGTCCTACAGCCTTGCAACTTAAGAAGTTAGGTATGAGAACATGAGTTCAGTTATCAATCAGGTCTACACCTTTTCCAAGTCATATAAGAAAATCTCATAAAATATTAATAGGATGCACAATTACAGAAAGCCAAAATCTCGTTTCAGCAGATATTTCCTTCCATAAGTTAAGCCATTCAAGCTAGTATTGTCTTTTATAGTCATCATCATCATCATCATCATCATCGTCTTCCCTTAAATCCCAAATTAACCAGGGTCAGGATACAAATAGACCTTCTCCAGCCCAATAGACTTTCTCCAGACCTTTTAAGTTTATCTATTCGTTTAAGTTCTGGTAGCCAATACTGCAGCCTAGGTGCTCACCAACCGAATGCCCTTTCTGACATTGGTTTGGATCTAGTATTGTCTTTTACAGATTAGAAAATTTAACTTTTACCATCCACAAAGTAAGTTATCAGTTGTAGCAAGTTAATGTGCGCAAATTAATGTAACCAATTCTAGCAAAATTTCAACTGTGAATTAAATACGTTTTAAATAGCTAGAAAGATCTTGCAAAATTTAGTCAGGTTTAGTGAAAGAGACTATTATTAACATCCATAAATTAAATCAAGCGGATATAAAGAAATTGCATACCTCTTTTTTACAGTTTCTACTTCAGACATCAGATAGCGTGAAATTAGATCCAGATATATCCAAGCTACTCAAGATAATAAGCCACTTTAAAATTATGCAATGTAGGATATTATAATTTTAATTTAGTAGTATATAGTTTAAAAAAATTATTTTCTAGTTCCAATAGATTGTAACACTTTGCTCAACATTGCAAGTCCTGCAGTGTTACGTTACTATAATTATCTGAAAGTAGAATAGCGTTATATTTCAATAGATGAAGATACTACATTTCAAGTAGCTTATGGCTGATAACCAATATGGCAACTGGACCTATACAGTCTAAACTATTATGACCAACTGATCTACAATATAAAAATCATTTTAAAGTAGAGCACTATAAAAATTCACACCAAAGTGTATTTACTATTAGCTTAAACTATAAACTTGTACAGAGCTTTACATTTAGAGTTCAATTTTAGTTAGTAGTAATCGTTGCCTTTTGATGGCTCATTAATTGCAGCTAGTGCCAATTTAAGAATAACCTTCCAACACCCTGGGATTTTTTTCATTCAAAGATGTCAATACTCAGTCTTTCAAGATGGTGACCAAACCATGTACTAACCGAGGCCGATGTAGCTTAACTTCGATTATTGACGCGCAACTAAACCAAGTGCGCTAAATCCTGCAGAATTAAAAAATATAAGTTATTTCATAGACTATTATTCATTCAGTTATAATTTGGCTCCAGGTTACAGAAAATGATAGGATTGTAACATTTTGTAATGAGACCACCTGATTAGACCATCAATAAGGTTATGTATTGCCATATAGTGTATGAATTTATTTAATAATGATCTCAGCAAAACTGATAAGAGATTGCATTAATTATCTGTTGTCTTGTAGTTGTTGTAACCGATTCAACACAACCTTATATTTTCGTTTCCCCTGAGCACAAATACCTGTAATCTTTATTTACTTTTTTCATTTTAATACATTCTCAACACACAATATATAATTTCTTTTTGAGACTTTTTCGACAGCCGAAAATTCTAAATTAATTTCTGTACAGTTTTCTAAATCCCAGCATATTAAATTTTGTCCTTCTTTCTAGCAAATTTTACTCCGTTAGCAGCTTTAGCAGCTTAAAACTACTGTCTTCGTAACTCTTATATTTCTAATCTTAATAATAATAATATTTTTATAAACAGTTCTATTTATTACATTTATATAACTATTACAATTAATTAATATTACTATGGGAACATAGAGAACAATTGTAGGCCTTTTGTTTACATTTTTGACAAGGGTCCTTCCATAGATAGCGCTATTGTTGTGAGTGTTGTCCATGATTGCATCGAGAACTGTGGAACCAAATCAACACTGATGAGCATAGTGAGGAGTATTTAATTGTCTTTTTAAAGTGTGACCTTAGTTGCTTTTAGTAGTCAAATTATTTCTATCATAACACATCTTAGCCCATATCTAAATATTTAAAATAATATTTAAATAATCAAAAATACTTTGAATAAAATGTATTAGGCCTACTTGCACAATTAATTTAATTCAGTATTATAAAACATTCTGAGCAACCTACAACGCTATAGGCCTAACAAACAGTCTACGGTTACCGTACGTTACTTGTAAGGGTCGACATCCCCGTATCCCCGTAATTTTGTTCAAATCATCAGTATTGTGTCTTCCAAAGTTGTGACCTATCCATCTATTAACCGAGCACGACAATGCTGAACTTGGTTTGCGACGCGCATATTCTCTCTATTAATTAAGTTCTCTAAGCGCCCCAGATATAATTCTCACCGGTTTACTGTAAGTGTGTTGTACTTTCTAAACTTCTGCTTATTATGAAAATCCCTTACTCTAAACTTTACCAAAATGTTTTAATGTTTTAAATATTTTTAGAATAGGCCTAAACTTCGGCAGTCAAATTATGTATATGTCTATCATGCATAACATAACAAAAATTAGAGTGCTACTGTCATCTATGACAACATCAAGCACTATATATATTATATACATTAAGACAAATCCAAGCCAGTGAGCAAAACCAACATTCAAAACGATGCAAAGTCGAAAATCAGAAAGGCAGTTGAAAGATAACAAGCGAATATCTACTAATTTTTACCAGAAGTGTCTAAATGTAGCAGCCTGGAATATATGTGAATGCATTCATAACATCCATATTCATGCTTTCAATGATTTCTGATACCATTAACAGCACAACACACATTAAAATATTGTCGTCATCAATGGTAACATATCGAGCACCAGGAGAAATATTCGAGTCGACTTGTTTTTGACAGAACGGGTGCTATGGATAATTGATTATAAGAGTTGCTTCACTGAATAAACATCTATCGGTATAAAAACTATAGAGAAGAGAGAGAGAGAGAGAGAGAGAGAGAGAGAGAGAGATAGAAAGAGAGAGAAAGAGAGAGAGAGAGAGAGAGAAAGAGAGAGAGAGAGAAAGAGAAAGAGAGATTGAAAGAGAAAAATTAAGAAAAAGAGGGCGCTAGATTTCATCATGGACGACTATTTAATTGCTGTGTAGCTTTTAATCTTTAGCATTTACGTTAGCCTGCACTTCCAAAAGTACAATGCTTGTTGTAGATAGAGTTATACAGCAAATCAATTATTTTAGCTTCACACAATCGCAGTCATTAGGTCTAAGATAGGCAGCTGCCTCAAATCTAGCAGGTCACGCTTCCCTGGACCCCGCAATGATGGGCAGTGGAACGGCTAGGCCTATAGGACTTCGTCCGAGTAGCCAGCAGGGTAGGCCTCTAGGCCTGGGCACGAGTATACAGCAGAGTAGGCTTATAGGCCTTGTAACTGATTGCCTAGGTGGAGAGCAAAGTCCACTCAGTGGATCATCCCACTGTGAGGGGTGACAGCACAGTCCATTCGATACCGATGAGGGGTTGCAACATGCAATCATGGGTCTAAACTAAAGCTCAACTTTCTGCTAAAGCCAAATTTAACGTCAGTTTTCTTCTAGAATAGGGTGTCAGCGACGTGGAAAGCTCTGGATTCGAACCCTGCACCTACTGATCTGCTGTCGAACAAACTGCCGACAAGCCACACGCTGAGTCCGCGGTAGACAGTCTGTGACGGGAGGGGAGTGGGGTAGTTGGTCACTTGGTAGGCTGTTGGTCATCCGGCCAGACCGTTAATTAATCAGCCTGTGACGGCACGTGTTTCGAAGACAGTAGAACATCAGCACGTGCTTAGTTAAACGATGTGGTGGTGAAAGCTGTGCAGGAGAAACGTGTTTGTAAGGAATTATCCTTTCGTTCTTTAATTTCACGATTTATCACGTTTTTGCGTTGTCGCTTAATACGCTGTCATAGTATAGTCTATACTTATCCGAGTAATTGTTAAGACTTTATTTCGGATCTTGGTTTGTCAGCCTTCTTCTTCCGATGCCACTGACGTCGCTTTCGGGTGAGAAAACTGACGTTAACCTTAGCTTTTTTAGCTTCTTCTTCCATCTTGCTTCTTCCCTTAGTTCTCTTGCGACAAACGTCATATCGGAGCCAGTAGCTTCCAATATTTTATTTCATTTTTTATGTTTGCTGACCCGTTGTTGTGTTAGATTCACTACAGGCTAGTCGTATTTATAATTTCAGTAAGCTACACTTGTCATAAGAGGCAGCTAAGCATCAATTGAGGAAGGCATTGAAAAACCACCTTGACGGGAACTTGCGTAAGGATTCCTGTTTTGCAATAATATTTATTTGTGGTATTGACTTTGGAACTCAATCTAAGTCCTGAATACGGTATAGTCTATGGACAAGAGAAGTTAGCTAATGGATATTTAATTGAATTTTTAATGGATATTGAGTAGGCAAGTGCTGTGTTGATATGCAACATACTGAAGAGGCGAGTCGTTTTGGACAGTGGAATGAAGAAAGTGAATATACGTGTTTGAAGTTCCTGAATAGGTAAGTTATTTTATAAGATATGGTATTATAGAGATTTGTGAAATAAATTGATTCTGTTATAGCTTAATTATTCTAATTAATATTATTAGGCTATTGTTATATTAAATTTTACTGAGTTTTGTTATATGCATGTTTATGATTTTTTATGTCTGGTGATTGTAATTTGTAAAAACTACATTGTAAATTTAGTTAAATTGAAAGACGTGCTGTTTGTATTACTTAAAGCCCATTAGTTATATTTTCTCACATCAATGTTACACACCATTTCATTTTGAACTACAATATATTATAACATGCTTGCTTCGTAATTTGATGTCTGCAACTTCACTCCTTTAGTGCTAAGTTGCTAATTGAGACAACAGTGAAACTAAATTAGAGAATAGAACCTACCTACAACTGCACGTGGTCGTAAGAGGTGTCGATGCAGATATAACTCAATACGCAAATGGATGTCTTCAAAGTGCAGTGGTTTGAGCCGTCAGGTAATGTCATGAAACGTTTATTTGGAGATCCTGCGGTGAATTGCACTCACGAGTTCGATTCCGTACCGTGCTGATCTGAGAGTAAAATCTCGGACGTTCACAGGACTGGTTACATAGAAAATGGACTATAAATTGCCTAACGGCTTAAACATGTCATATTAAAAAGTGATAGATATCAACATGGCTGACCAATTCACTACAATGCGTGTGGTATGACAGTGAAGATACTAATAGGCATGTGGAAATGATTTCTGTGCTTTAGATTATTTGATAATTCGCATTCCAGACTTTCAGTGTTCTAGTCTCTGCACCGATTGTGGTCTTGTAGCACCAGGCTACTTGACTGTTAATTGTCAGTTTATCGCTTAATATGTGTCATGCTGCTTAGATCTAAGAGACTATTTAAAAATTTACTTATTAATTGACTCGTGTATTGGTTGAGTGTGTGATTATTTAATTTATTGATTTGATTGTTTGATTGATTGATTGATTGATGCAGCCAATAAGCCACTTGTCAGCCGATCAATCTGGTCAGTCAGGTGAGATGTGTCAGTCAGGTGAGATGTGTCTGGAATCAGGTCAGTTGTGCTCTATTTGAAGATATTTCTAGAATGAGATAGGTTTTTTATTCTAAATCTTGATTTTTTCAGATGTCATAATGTGTTACTGGCCCAGTAAAATTCGAACCAGTGGTCTTGAACCAGTGGACTTAAATGAGCAGAAGCTAGCAAGGGGTTGAAATGATTTGCAAATGTATATGCATCTATAATGTAAGAGAAGCAGAGAGATCGCGAAACGATTTGAGTATACCTTTTTCAGTGTATTTGATGGTTTTGAAAATGTAGTATTTTATTTTAGTGTAATATACTGTTACAATTTGCTATTTGTATAAGTGTGCATGTGTGTTGTATAGTTGTGGTTTTGCAGATTTGAATCAACGTAAGTTTGATTAATGACTTATACAATTACATGTGTGTACAGCAATTGGTTTAATAAATATCTAAACTTAATGAAGAGAAAGAATGCTAATTAAAATAATAGCTATAGATATAAAGTAAATTTATAAGATTGAACATTTAGACATTAAACCAACTCTTCTATTAGCTAATATATACTTTTTCAGAAACGTGCGTATTAAGCTACTATGATTACTATAATAATTATAATAGCATGATCTCTGTAATAGGATCTCTCATTTTTAATATCACATTTTAAGGCAAGTAAGACATAGTGAATTATCCATGTTCGCATTCCCTTAAATTTCTGAAAGCTTGCTTTCCAATGATATCTCTCTTGAATTTTTGATTATGTTAGGTTAGGATGTGGCAACTAATAAATGGAGTTAGTGGGATTAATTCAAGAGAGATATCATTGGAGAGATCCCACTAACTCCATTTATTAGTTGCCACATCCTAACCTAACATAATCAAAATTTCCCTAACCAGCATGACTTTGCATGCACCATACCCGAACCCACCCAGCCTTTGCCGATAAAATCTCTCCCGGACATATCATACCTAATATACCAATCACTATCCAATATATCATTTACTTGGATACCGCCTTGCCATACCAAATCCTACTCAGCTCAGTCCAATATAACCTTTGCTACACAAAGATATCTATCCTATCCATCCTTATTCCTTATCCGATTTAACCTTAGAGTATAATGTACCAACCCTATCATGTCTAATCTACCCTCCCACCATCCTATATAACCTTTGCTTACCCTAAGATATCTAACCTAACCATCCTTATTCTTTATCCAATATATCCTTAGCGTATAATGGACCAACTCTATCATATCCATCCACCATCCAATATAACCTTTGCTTACCCAGTCGAACCCTTCCCATCTGTAACATATGTCTTAATGTTAATCCTTATCGCACTGCACCAAGTCCTAAATATCGTACATAATTATACCATGACCATTCTATAAACCAGACCATTTTATGCCAAACACAAATTCTGTCATACTTTGTCCTAACCTATCCTATACACTATAATCTACATAACAGGCAGCTCCACCTTGCACTATACTGTCCTTTTATAACTTGACCAGCCCAACTCTACACTATTTTTCTACCCAACCCTCTCTAATAAAAACCTCATCCTACTCTAGCTAATATTAAATTGATATCCCCCAATTTATTTTTAATACTGACGATGATAAGAATATTGCCACACCTCCCCTCCAGTGGATCAAAATTACCTCAACTCGAGATAAGATCATAATTTACCCCCCAGTAGACCAACATTACCACCCCACTAGATAAGAGCACAATTGTGCCTCCTACTAGATCAAAATATCCCCAACTCTAGATAGACCATAATTGATAAAAGTTACCTCACTCCAGATAAGACCACAATTGATAAAAGTTACCCCACTGTAGATAAGAGCACAATTGATAAAAGTTACCCCGCTCTAGATAAGACCACAATTGATAAAAGTTACCCCACTCTAGATAAGACCACAGTTGATAAAAGTTACGCCACTCCAGATAAGACCACAATTGATGAAAGTTACCCCACTCTAGATAAGACTACATTTGCTCCCTCCCTGTAGATTAAATTTATGCCACTCTAGGTTAGACTACAATTTCTCCACCCGCCCCAGTAGACCAAAATTACTCCCGCACTAAATAAGATCACTGTTGTCCCCCGCAGTAGATCAATATTACACCCACTTTAAATAGGACCAAAATTGCCCCCCCCCCAGTATCTAGATAAGACATTATTGCCCCCAACCCCAATAGATCAAAATTACTCTCACTTTAAATAGGATAGCAATTGCCCCACCCGCTGTACTTCAAATTAACCGCACTAGATAGGACCACAATTGCCCCCATTAGTTCAAAATTACCCCCACGTTAGATAAGACAGCAATTTCCCCATCCCCAGTAGATCGACTCTAGATAAGACCACAGTTGCCCCTGGTATATAACAATTACACCAGCTCTAGATAAGGCACAATTGCTTCCCCCCTCCTGTAGATCAAAATTACCCCCTCTCTAGATTAGATTGCAATTGCTCCTCCTCCAGTAGAATAAAAGGTACCTCACTAGATAAGAGCACAATTGCCATGCCCCCAGAACATAAAAATTACCCCCACTGTAGATAAGACAATATCTCTCCCTCACAAGTATTCTGAGCGATGAACAGCTCGGCGGTGTTTGTAGTGAACTGTTGATCAACAAGATGCTCCGAGGCTTCTGTAGTCAAACAAGAGGTGAGCAGAGCCATTCGAACGATATGGATTGTGCTGTGAATCCATCTCCAGGACGTAAATTCCACTTGTTTGTCTTCTGTTATCACATGCCTCATCTTGTCCCTCCCATTTAATCGGTTGAAGTGGTTGAAGACGATACTCTGCCATGATATGCCAGCTTAGATCAGCCGAGTTCTCTCAGATTCAGAATCTGTCTGAGGCAGCGCTGAGATTATGAGCTTGTTGTATCGCTTCTGTGCTCGTATTAATGGTTAGACGCACTATATTCCACGCCGGCCATTGTACAATGTTGATGTTGCTGTCTACCACTTTTAATACGACATGTTTTAACAAAAATATTGGCCCATAATCCTTCTGACTTTTTTATGAGTGTCTGAGGTATCACTTCTTTTGTTGTCATTGGTAAATCTGGTTCTAGAGTCAGTTGATCAGACAATGGGTTGTTCGGATATTTGGAACACTGGTTTTGCGTGAATACACTGACTACCAATACCTCAAAGAATATAACACAAGATTTTGTCAATTGTCTACAAATGTCTACACAACCAAACTCCTCTATACCTAAGTGATATTTGCAAATCTGTTTCTACGTTGGCATGGCGAAAGTTTTTGAGATCTGCTGAATCTGGAATTCTCTGCGTTCCACAGACTAGAACAAATATGGGTGCCAGGGCATGCTCTATATCTGGACCAAGTGTTTGGAATAATCTTCCCGTCAGTCTGCGTCAGTCTGATCTAATCCTTTTTATCTTCCAGAAGAAATTCAAAACTTCAAAAAATTCAAGAAATTAAAAAAGTCGAGCATACAATTAATTGCGCTTGTTTTGCTTCTGTGGCATGTTGCATAAAGCAGCGCGTGTGCAAATGTAGGCTACTTAATATTAATATTACTATTGTTGCGCTTGCTTAAGTTAGAGATTATTCAACATATACATCATGACAGTACTTACCCTTCCCCACTCTGTACTATTTTAGGCACCTGATGTTTTGTGAAGTAAATTTATAATACTACACAATACTCACGGTACTACAAAATACAACAAAATACAACACTTTGCAATGGCTATAAAAGCCTAAAACCAATACATATAATTCAGCTTCATGCTGTGGATTCAGTCCACTCCATAGGCACGCTGTTGAAAATGGAATGAATTGGATCCCTTCATTTGATTTCCGGACTGAACCTTATGCTAGTGCCTTGTTCTAGACTCCTTGTAGTTGTACCCAGTTCTCAACCAAATTCTATACCATGGGAATTAGAAAACATTCCATTTCACTACCGCAGCAGAAGAAAATTAGTGACGATACAGAATTACAAAAGTCTTGAGCATCATATGCAAAGCTACCGATGCTCTGTTCGTTTAAGCGGAGTTAGCGGACTATTCAAAATGTGATGATGGAGTATCAGACTCGACTGTCAATGAAGAACTTGGAAGTCAATATGAGACATCCCAATACAACAACCATCGTCTGTTTCCTCTGCTACAGTTTTAAGGGTTCCCACGTTCTGCTCATCATTTGGTTCCATAGTGCAAGATGTTGTCATTGACAGCTGTAGCACTCTATTGTATTGTTGATGTTGTTGATGTTGTTGTTAACCTTCCATGGACCCAAGAGAATGTACGACTGACCTGGACTTGAAACCAAGGTCACTTAAATATTGGCACAATCAGAACAATCAATTGCGCTGTGTGTACTTCATCAACAAGAAAGATAAACACGGCAGCAATGATTGTGTTCATTTCTCCAACATTGTAGATAGGCATAATCAACCGTGTTATGTATCCTTATCCAATACTAGAGATGGGCACAATCAATAGTGCTGTGTATCCTTATCCAATACCAGAGATAGACAATCAATAGTGATGTGTATCCTTATCCAATACTACAGATAGGCACAATCAATGGTGCTGTGTATCCTTATCCAATACTAGAGATAGACACAATCAATAGTGCAGTGTATCCTTGTCCAATACTAGAGATAGGCACAATCAATGGTGCTGTGAATGATTCCCCAATACTAGAGATAGATACAATCAATGGTGCTGTGTATCCTTATCCAATACTAGAGATAGACACAATCAATGGTCCTGAGTGTACTTCACATCAACACTAATAATAGACACAATCAATGGTGCTTTGGTGCTTCTGCAACACAAACGACAGGCACAATCAATCATGCTTTATGCAAGAACACTAAGATTAGGACAATCCATGGTGCTTTGTGTACTTCTGCAACACTAAAGATTGGCGCATTCAATCGTGCATTAATGCATGAACACTAAGATTAGGACAATCCATGGTTCCATATTTGACAACACGTTATAAGTAGACAAAATTAACGGTACTGTTTATCAACGCTGATGATAGGCACAGGCAATTGCACTGCATTTCATCAACCTGATGACCTTCTAATCAGTCTCGCAATGTCCCAAGGCTAAGAAACTATTGTATTTAGCCTAATGATCTTCTCCATCTGGAAAGACTGAGAAGGGAACTATTTAATCAAAACAACAGTGCATTCTATCGCTCACTTCCCCCCTATATATCAGTGGCCCATCTCATATCTCCCAAAAATTGAATTATATAGCTGATGTCTCCAACAATTAATTGGTACACACAACATATTCCCAACTATTTCTTGGTTCAATGCGTATCTCCATGAAGAATGAAGTGGGCCAACCCAAATTCCTCCTACAGTTAAGTGGTCCAACCTATATTTCCCCAACAGTTAAATGGTCTAACACGTTTCTCCCCTTATATAAAGTGGCTTAACCCATATCTCGCGCAACATTTAAATAATACTATTATTGTATTACTAGTAATATACTAATATAAATCAAATTATGTAACAATTACGTGATCTCACCCACATCTCATCAAGAATTAAATAGTCTAAATCATTACCCGAAGAATTAAGAAATATAGCCCAAATTTTCCCTGAAAATTTAGAGGTATAATGAATATCTTATCCTGCTTCTAAGTGGTCTAAACCATATGCTCTCAAACAACTAAGTGGTCTAATTCATGTGCTCTGAGACAATTAAGTGGTCCTACCCATATGCTCTGAAACAAACAAATGGTATAATCCATATCACCATCAACAATTCAGTGTTCTAATTCAAATCTCTCAAGCAATAAGTTTTCTATCCATATATCTCCCCTAGTATTAAGTTACCTAGCCCGTATCTCTTCAACAATGAAGTGTTCTCACCCATATCCACTAAGGAAATTAAATGGTCTAATCCAAATCTCCAGAACAAAAAGTTAAGTTAACTGAAGTGATCTAACCCATATTCTCTAAGCATATTAAGCGGTATAATCCAAATCTCCCCAACAATTAAATGGTATCACCCATATCACTTAAATTAAGTGGTCTAATCCAAATCTCCCCAACCATTAAGAGGTCTAACCCATTTCCCCTAAGCAAATTAAGTGGTCTAATCCAAATCTCCCCAACCATTAAGAGGTCTAACCCATTTCCCCTAAGCAAATTCAGTGATCTAATTCAAATCTCCCCAACAATTAAGTGTTCTCGCTCATATCCCTTAAACAAATTAAGTAGTCTAACCCATATCCCTTAAGCAAATTAAGTGGTCTAACTCTTATCCCATAAGAAAATTAAGTGGTCTAACCCATATCCCTTAATCAAATTAAGTGGTCTAACCCATATCCCTTAAACAAATTAAGTGGTTTAATCAAAAATCGAAAAATCTCCCCAACAATTAAGTGGTATAACCCATCTAAACAAACTAAATGGTCTATTCCAAATCTCCATAACAAACAGTTAAGTTAACTTAAGGTATCTAACCCATATTCCCTAAACATACTAAGTGGTCTAATCAAAATCGCAAGAAGAATTGAGTGGTTTCCCTCATATCCACTAAATAAATTCAGTGGTTTAATTCAAATCTCCCAAACAATTAAGAAGTTTCACCCAAAACCCCTAAGCAAATTAAGTGGTCTAATTCAAATCTCCCCAACAATTAAGTGGTCTCACCCATATTCCTTAAATAAATTTAGTGGTTAATTCAAATCTCCCCAACAATTCTTATCTAAATGGTCTAAAAAAATCCCCTTAAACAGTTAAGTGGTCTAACTCGTATATTCTCTGACTATTCAGTTGCCTAATACAAATCTTTCAAAAAAACCATAGTAATCTAACCCATATCTCGGCAACAGTTACGTGGTTTAACCCTAATTTCACTCAATTATTTAAAGGTCTAACCTGCATCTCCCCAATAATTAAGTTGTCTCATCCTCATGCCCTAAATTATCAGTGGTCGATCTCAAATCTTCCAAACAATACAGTGGTCTAATGCACATCTCCCCAAAAATAGTGGTGTAACTCGAATCTAGCCAAAAAATTAAGTGGTTTAAATCGCATCTCTTCAACTATTAAAAGGTGTAACCCGTAACTTTAAACTATTAAGAGGTGTAACTCCTCTTCCACAACGTTTAAGAGATCTAACCTATATTTTTTTCCAGCTATTGTGTGGTCTAGCTCACATTACCCCCCACCAATTATGTAGTCTAACCCATATTTATCCTGAACAATTTTGTGGTCACCCATGTAAGATCATTTAACAATTTAAGTGGCCTAGCGTGCTGCCTCTCTTCATTTGCTAAGGTGTGATTACTTAAATGATTTCATGAAACTTGTGGCGGGTTACTTTTCCATTAAGAATGACGTTATGTAGGTGTTTCGTAACTAGACAAATATATATCACATCATATCATGCAACACATACAACACATCATACCACACAACACATCATATCATACGACACCTCATATCACACTACACGTCATATCATACATCACATCATATCGCACAACACATCATATCACACAACACATCATATCACACAACACATCATATCACACAACACATCATATCACACAACACATCATATCACACAACACGTCATATCACACAACACGTCATATCACACAACACATCGTATCACACAACACATCGTATCACACAACACATCACACAACACATCACACAGCACATCGTATCACATAACACATCATATCACACAACACGTCATAGCACTACCCTATCTAAGAAATTTAATATCTAAGCACTACCCTACCCAAGTACTACCCTACCCAAGTACTATCCTACCCAAGTACTACCCTACCCAAGTACTACCCTACTCAAGTACTACCCTACCCAAGTACTACCCTACCAAAATACTACCCTACCCAAGCACTATCCTACCCAAGTACTACCCTACCCAAGTACTACCCTATCCAAGCACTATCCTATCCAAGCATTATCCTATCCAAGCACTACCATATCCAAGCACTACCCTATCCAAACACTATCCTATCCAAGCACTATCCTATCCAAGCACTATCCTATCCAAGTACTACCCTATCCAAGCACTACCCTATCCAAACACTATCCTATCCATGCACAATCCTATCCCAGCACTATCCGATCCAAGCACTATCCTATCCAAGCACTACCCTATCCAAGTACTATCCTATCCAAGCACTACCCTATCCAAGCACTGTGCTATCCAAGCACTACCCTATCCAAGCACTGTGCTATCCAAGCACTATCATATCCAAGCACTGTCATATGCAAGCACTGTCCTATCCAAGCATTATCTTATCCAAGCAGTAACATACTTAAGCAGTGAATAAGCAGTTTTTGATAGCATTTAAAATTAAAGTTTCAGATAGTATGGTATTTTAGGCTTTAGAATTAGATATAAAAACAATGTTAGGATGCGATTTTATGCTTATTGTTCAGAAGTCCGAACATTTCACTTCTAGCTTTAGTTTAAAATTCAGGTGTCAAAGTTTTAGATGTGGCTTAAAATTACAATCTCATGTAGCAGCATTTAAATTAACTTGTAGTCTTACTTAGTATTTAAAATCAGCCTACATGACCTGAATGTCCCGTGTTATGTGTTATACTAGTATTTGATGTCCTTTGTTATGTGTTATACTAGTATTTGATGTCCTATGTTATGTGTTATACTAGTATTTGATGTCCTATGTTATGTGTTATACTAGTATTTGATGTCCTATGTTATGTGTTATACTAGTATTTGATGTCCTATGTTATGTGTTATACTAGTATTTGATGTCCTATGTTATGTGTTTGACTAGTGAGTTAGTCGCCAATCAATCCTCACTTTGTATTCATATGTATTAATTCAGTATTTTATTTTTCTGCACTTATTTTCATCTTCATGTTACTTTTGTATTTATATTATATTTCAGTCCGTCTTCTATTATACATGTACATTAATTGGTTTTAAAATTTCAGCTTGCTTTCTAGTACTGGCTGGAGCCAGTGGCGAAGTCGGTAAGACATTCGACCACGGATTATTATGTTCGGGGTTCAAATCCTGGGCTCGCCCGTCACTGACATCGCTTTTGAGTGAGAAAACTGGCGTTAATCTTAGCTTGTTTTATCAGCTATATATTTAAAATTTCAGTTTGCTTTCTAGTATTTTTCAGGGTGGGGTTTAGAGTGCTAGCTAGAGTGAGCGCGTTGTATTCGAAGTTAGGCGTCATCGGGCCCGGCTAGTACTTGGATGGTCAAACACCTTCAAAGATAGAGTGGTGACACAACTAAATAAAAACCCATGGTATTGGAAGGTTATTCTTAATTCACACTAATTACAATCAATTAGCTATCAAGAACAACTATTGCTAATAACCACGGAGGGATGGAGGAGGTAAGGAAAACTACAGCAGCAGCAAGGAAAACAAGGAATCCCTGCAGTATGTATGTCGTGTGTTCAACAAAAAGAAAAAAATTGTCAGCATGCTGTTCTTACTAAATTTTAACTCTTTTTCTATTGTTTCAATTTGCTTTCGGTTATTTTTCAGTTTGTATTCTCTGTTATGTAACCATATTACATAGATTGGATTAGATTAGATCGTATTGAATTAGATTAGAATTGTTTTGATTTGATTTCAATACATTTGATTACACTCTATAGCGTGTAGATTTGGCTAGCTCTGATTAGATTAAATTATCTTAGAATACATTTGATTAAGTAATAAATAATAAAATAATAAAGGTTTAATGTCCGTTTCCTCATCCAGGGATGATGTCAGGGACGTCCCCAACAGCACTTATCACTACAGATCAATTCAATCACTACAGATCAATTCATCCAGACCAATCTGCGAAAGAAATGTGCTGAGGAGAAGTAATGTCCTAAACGAAAGCCAGTCCGGTGATCAAAAAATGGTCAAGGTAGATTACATCTGATTGCATTTCTTTACGTTATAGTATCTTACGGTATCTTACAGTGCAGTTTCTCTCTCTCTCTCTCCCTCTCACTCTCTCGGTCTCTCTCGTGTTATGCTAAATTGTAATTATATATCGAATTTTACGTGTCTGCTTGAAATAAGAAACAGTATATACAGCAAGAGGTTCATCATAAGAATCATCAGGGCTGATGATGATGATGATGGCTGGATTTTTTGGAATTTTGGCAGCCAAAGTCTGAGTGCAGTCAGGTTTGTCGCGATTCTCAAGTCCTGATCGAATCCAGTGAGGGGCTCGTGTCCGGTGCAGTGGATACAGCCTGGAATGCTGTGATGAAGTGACTCAGGTGCAGTGGATACAACCTGGAATGCTGTGATGGAGTGACTCCGGTACAATGGATACAGCCTGGAATGCTGTGATGGAGGTGACAAGACATTCTGTGATTATTTGTACAATAATATAAATCTGCAGAATTGTTTTATTCAAATTGGCATATGGAGTTTGTGCTAAAGAATCTTTCTTAAGCTCAACTAATATAGTGCTTATAAAGCGCATAGCTTGCTTCTATGACTAAAGCCACCTTATACAATATGCTGCTATATCCTCAGAGATTACAAAGCTGGCTGTTTCTTATCATTTACATCTGACTAATGCGTTTGCTGTGTGTTAAAGCAGCCTTCTATTTACAAGAAAGCTTCTGAAGTGGTTGCCTGTTGTTTTCTCAGTGCCTGTTCGTCTCTTATCGTAAGCTCAAACTGCTGTTGGTCAATTCTGTGATTGCCGGCAAAATTACACAGGTAAATTTATCGACTCTATTTGAAAGCGGACCCCGTGATGAAATAGGCTGTCTGTGCAGATCTTCTTGATCATTTCACTAGGGCATCCACTAGGGCACCCACTGGGTGTATGGCTGACTGATACACCCACTAGGATGACTCTTCACGAGGATGCCAGGACGAGCCTGTGTGTCGCACTCACGGGTGTGCTCAGTCAGCACTGATGGTCCAAATCTCGTGAGATATTGCTTTAATTTTAGCGCTTTGCAACTACAATTATCTAACTAAATGTAAGATGTAATTTTACATTTAGTTATTATTAGTAAACTATTGGTAAATTTATTCTATTATTAGACCTACTACTT
>CAJHZI010000484.1:1415000-1477500 GCA_905160935.1 Enchytraeus crypticus | reverse complement strand
ACCCTCCGTCACCCTACACACACATATACATGCGTGGACACAAGCATATACACAGACACGCACACCTACATGCTACATACATATCGACACATATATACACTCTAACAGGGAGTCACACACATAGTCAAACTTGCAGACTTACTCCTTGTCACTTACACAAAACGGTACAGCAAGAACACGGCAAGAACAAAATATGTGCGTCTAAATTTCTTTGAATTTCAAAATCACTATAGCAGTGAACTATCCACTGAACTATTTCAGCTATTCAGTACATTTTACTTTAAAATGATAGAGATATGTTAGTTTCAATAAATAATTCCCTTTTAGATTTTCTGCTTAACCATTAAGACTTCAAAACGCAGTGGCATATCAGAGATCAGGCTAATCAATACAGTTGACAAGTCTTGATATTAATCAATATCCCGTTGATCAATATCAAGGGATTGATCAGCTGACTGATCGAGTGATTGCTCGGTAAAACTGGATGTATAATGTCGCCTACCTCTTCTTTATGTGGAGATTCTCTTGACTCTGATCAACTTCCACTCTCTTCATCATCTCCACTGGATTGACTCTGATCTCTTCCACTCTCTTCATCATCTCCACGGGATTGACTCTGATCTCTTCTACTCTCTTCATCATCTCCACTGGATTGACTCTGATCTCTTCCACTCTCTTCATCATCTCCACTGGATTGACTCTGATCTCTTTCACTCTCTTCATCATCTCCACTGGATTGACTCTGATCTCTTCCACTCTCTTCACTTCATCACCTTCATTACAACACACGAAGAGTCACGAAACGCGCAAGAATTAATTGTTGTCAAAATCAACAAATACATTACTATTTTAAAAAGGTAGAATAACTCGAAAAGTTCCGGCAATATTTGCTAAAGATGCACTTAAAATTATCCATTAGAAAAATAATCCTAGTACTGATAATGTGTAGTAGATAAAGCAAGATTCACTGAATGAAACAGCACATACATAAACATATATTTATAGTGTTATGACCGACACTGAAGTACAGTATACCCCATATTTACAGCGATGCATAATGGGTGACTATATGTATAATGGGTGACTATATGTATAATGGGTGACTATGTATAATGGGTGACTATATGTATAATGGGTGACTATATGTATAATGGGTAACTATATATATATATATATATATATATATATATATATATATTCATCGATATTATATATATAGATATATATATATATAACTAGATATATATAATGGGTTGACTATATTTATAATGGGTTGCTATATGTAAAATGGTGACTATATGTATAATGGTGAGAGAGTATAATGATGACTATCTGTTAATGGGTGACTATATGTATAATGGGTGACTATATGTATAATGGGTGACTATATGTATAATGGGTGACTATATGTATAATGGGTGACTATATGTATAATGGGTGACTATATGTATAATGGGTGACTATATGTATAATGGGTGACTATATGTATAATGGGTGACTATATGTATAATGGGTGACTATATGTATAATGGGTGACTATATGTATAATGGATGACTATATGTATAATGGGTGACTATATGTATAATGGGTGACTATATGTATAATGGGTGACTATATGTATAATGGGTGACTATATGTATAATGGGTGACTATATGTATAATGGGTGACTATATGTATAATGGGTGACTATATGTATAATGGGTGACTAAAAGCGTATGAAAAAGTCAGGAAGTTCATTTAATAGTCGAGTTTAAACATCAGAATAACAATCTTAGAAAAAAGCTGAATCTATGTCCACATTAGATACAATCAATCATCTACATATTAAAAAATTAAATCACATGCTTAACTGTAAGACAGTTTAGTCAATTATCCAAGTTGTCAGGCCTGTGAATGTATGAGATTTCACTCAATGATCAGCTCTACGGGGAATTGATCCCAGAACTCCAAGAGCAAACATATAAAACTTCAGAAGGTTGCCTAACTCATACACTGAGCTGTTTAGACATTCCACAACAAAAACAACGACCACTCACCTCTGTTCTTCCACAGTTCTCTATCGTACTTCACAGGCACGTGCCGTCTCTTCTCCAACTCAATGGAGGGATCAATCGTCAGATCCTAGCCGACGACCATGCGGAAAGTCTTCATCCAGCTAACCTTTGCGGGTTCCTCTTCTTCTTGAATGCACTGTGACACTTAAAGCAGTAACACCTGAACACAGACATAACGAAAAAATAAAATAATTAGTATTATAATTGCCTCCAACCATTTCAATGGCAGTATCAAAGCCGGAGATCGATCTTCAAGACTGCTTTACAAATGCTTTCTAATAATGCATATTTTAATAGAATAATAGAGAAGTATAATTTACTGATGTTATGATACAGCCAATCAAAGCTGGCTTCAGCTTCATCAATACAGTGAAAATAGAAATTTAGAAAATGAAGAAAATAACAGAGATAACAGTCAGACAATCTCTAATATCCCCAAATATTATATCGCCCATATAGTGAATGGATGGAGACTGTGGCGATGTCGATAAGATATCTGTATGTGTGATTCAAATCCTGGGCTCTCCCGCCACTGATATCGCTTTCGAGAGATGAAACTGACAATAACATCGGCTTTACAGCTCTATAGCATAAATTTATACTCTAAATTATTGCAAACTTTGCAAACACATCTGCATCAATGTATAAAAAAGTCTAAGTCTCAAAGTGAATATGAATAACTTAACACAAAATCTGCAAGGAAGCATCGTTAACAATCATAGGCCAAAATCGATGCTGCTAGACCACTTCAGAACTTACGATATATAAAATGAGATATGAAATGATATTAGGTACTGCATTATGAACCTGGCTATTCATCGAATACAAAGCACCAATTCTGACTGCATTACCCAACAACAATGAAGAAAAGAATTTATTCTCGAGAGAAACTAAGCTTGATTAATTAATTGATTGATCAATATCATTCGGTTTAGTAGCTTGAAACAAATTGAATCAGCATGTCAACCTCAGTGTAAACCTCAGTCATCATATTCAAAAGTTCAACTTGAAAAGCTAATTGAAGGAATTGGCAGATGCTGACAAAATATAAACTTGCAGAAATGGTCAAAACTCTTAAAATCATTATAGTGATACTTTAATCCAGAAGAACACTTATGACAGAAACAAATAACACTTATAACATATAGACTCTACAAGTCTACATTAGCTTACCCTGCAGTCGTTTCTGACGAATCATGCCGGGTGTATGGGTGACGAGCAGTAGTAGCATTTCTCTCCACTCATCCTCACACCACTGCACTACAATCATCCAACTACACAAAAATAGTAAACACGCACTATTGTGAAATGATCAACTATGTTGATATCTATCACTTTTTAATACCAAATGTTTAAACCGTTAAGCAATTTAGTCCATTTTCCGTATAACCAGTCCAGTGAATGTCCCAGATTTTACTCTCAGATCAGCGCGACCGGGATTCGAACCCACGAGGAATCAAATCACTTTAGGATTTGTCATTTAAAACTTCATGACGTTACCCCTACGCTATTTAGAATGTCTAAATAGCGTAGGGGTAACGTCATAGGTAGGGGTAAATAAACACGTGTGTTCATATTATAAAAATACTATAACTAAAGAATACACAAATTAAAGATCCTCATTCAAATCTTCACACAACACAAATGTCACAGCACAAATGTCACAGCACAAATGTCACTGTAAAACAAATTTAATATCACAATAAAAATTTTCACACCACAACTCAAATATCTTCACGCCACAGCACATATATTCACACATACTTTTCTTTTATGGTACTAACAGGATGATATTGTAAGAATAACTAAACTAAGAATGTTTAATCATTCTCTGGTTGTACCCATGAATGTTTAATCCTCATTTATATTGTCTAAATATTTTAATTTGTGTATTCTTTAGTTATAGTATTTTTATCGTATGAATACACGTGTTTATTTACCCCTACCTATGACGTTACCCCTACGCTATTTAGAATGTCTAAATAGCGTAGGGGTAACGTCATGAAGTTTTAGATGACAAATCCTAAGGTGATTTGATCGTGGGTTCGAATCTCGGTCGCGCTGATCTGAGAGTAAAATCTGGGACATTCACTGGACTGGTTATACGGAAAATGGTCTAAATTGCCTAACGGATTAAACATGTGGTTTTAAAAGTGATAGATATCGACATAGTTGATCATTTCACTATAATGCATGTTTACTTTACTTTACACATAATTACTGTGTTACTATGGTATCTGTAATGGTTGATTAGCTGGTAAACGTTTTCTAGTTCACTGGCACCACCGTCATTGTTTACTTCTTTAGATTTATGTAATATCGCTCATTGGCATTAAACTTAAATAATTTCTACCATTTGCTGTATAATTGAGTCTAACTTTGCTGCTAAAGTTTAACGCTGATATATGGCTTCTGCACTGGAAAGCTACGTGAACCGTATCCTTTCATTATCTTTTTACCTATTTTAATTTTAATTTTTGGACTTTTTGATTTGGAATTTGCACCGTTTTGGACCTTCTTTTTGTTCACTGTCATGGATTTTGTCTCAATGTGCTCGATGTTGCCATAGACGACAGTAGCACTCCAGTTATTATTGTTATTATGATAATATTTTGTTTCTCATCTGTACAACCGGTTTAACATCTAATACAACCGGTATAGGAACTGATGCATATTATCAATCATCGCTCTATTTACAAGTCATATTTCTAAAGATTTTGTAAAGTATTTTTAATTGTATTGGCATTGCAGTTGAATGTCCAATTATCTTCTTGTGCCTACCGGCATGTAATTTGTATACAGTTTTAAATGCCAAATCCTGTGGTGCATTACACACCATGGATTTGATTCTCTGGCGAATTGATCAGAGAGATAAAATCGTGTGCGTTCACTTAATCGATAAACGTATAATTGATTAAATTGCTTAGCGATTTAAGTGCTCATCGATAATTAATTTACTATGGCAATTTATCTAAAATTCTGCATTTCATACCGCTTGAGCTTTCTGAGTAGAAACGGTTTACTGTGAATATATGAAATTTTATTTGTATAAATAAATTTTCTTCTTTGTGCCATTGTAATTTCCCTATTTTTCTGCTACTATAGCGAATCAGATGTTGTTTCGGTTATCACATCTGATGGGCGAATAATTGTGGTAGGTATATGAATATAGATTTATAGTTTTAAAGTATTATAGTCTTAGAGTATTTGCATGCGGATGGTTTTCCTGCTCAATTAGGTTTGATGAAGCTGAAAGTAATGTTGCAGAATGTTTGTTTAATGTAATGTTATACAAATTTGTATAATTTAATATTTTTACATTTTTAGAGTTCAAAGCGATTGTATAAACATCTGTGAGAAGTGTATTGCTCACTCCAAGTACATCTATATTGATTTTTTGTGCAAGTGTGGAGTGCATGCTGAAGGGTGTGCTAAATATATCTAAATATTATTATTTTGTATATATATAAAATATATTTTATATATGAATATATATATGTAAAAATTAATTAAATATATAAATAAATGTATATAAGACATGCACGTACATAATTACACGGTTGGTATATTCTTCAAGCAACCCGGGTACAACGCGGGGATATATGTATATATATATATATATATATATATATATATATATATATATATATATATTATATATACATATATATATATATGTTATATTATATATATATATATATATATATATATATAATATATATATAATATATATATATATTATATATCATCCTTGGGTGCATAAACGGATGATATCTCTCTATTTATTATCTATGTTGATTTGTCTAGGGTACGTTGAAGGGGTTTGATCAGACGATCAACCTGATACTGGACGACAGTTACGAGAGAGTCTACAGCTCTGGTCAGGGTGTGGAACAGGTTGTGTTGGGCCTCTACATCGTGCGAGGAGATAACGTGTAAGTACGCCACTCTGCAAGTTTACGATTGAGTAATTTGTAAATATCGGTTAAAATACTTTCACCTACTCACCTTCGTCCCATGACTTTCGTATGAGCGTACGAACGCAAATGCCAAAGTTTAAATTTGGACAATTTCTTTTCAATTGTTTTATAATGTTCAGTCTAATGTAGATTTGTCTTCAAGGATTTTACTGACGCACTATTTTGGCGTTAATGAGCTCTGTCATCAATGAAAAGGCCATATTAAATTTCATTTTTATCGTGGACTGAGTCGGTAGCATGTTGAAATTATGTCAGACTGTGGGTCAGTAGGTCCAGGGTTCAAATCACAGCTCTCTCCCTGGCGTGATTTGCTTTCGAGGCAGGAAATCGAAGCTAAACGAGTCTAAGCACTTGCGTTGACTGGAGCAAAGCTTAGTAGGTTTTATGGTTCGTTATTTTTAATTATATAGAATTAGAATTGCTTTAACGACTAAGAGGTTTAGCTGCATTTAGTTGTTTAGTGATTTGAATATTTCTCTATTTTATGTTTCACTCCAGGGCCATTGTAGGAGAGGTGGATGAAGATGTGGACAAGCAGCTTGACTTCAACAGTATCAGAGCTGAACCTCTCAGCAGCATAGTGCACTAGTATCTGTGTGCCTCGGTGTGCTTGTGTGTGTGCCTCTGTGTGCTTATATGTGTGCCTCAGTGTGCCTCAGTGTGCTTGTATGTGTGCCTCTATGTGCGTGTATGTGTCCCTCTGTGTGCTTGTATGTGTGCCTCAGTGTGCGTGTATGTGTGCCTCAGTGTGCTTGTATGTGTGCCTCTGTGTGTGTGCAGTATGTGTGATTCTTGTAGTAATATAGTCCATTAGTAGTGCTATGTGAATGTGTGTGCATTTGTGTGTGTTTGTGTGTGTGTTTATGAACTGAAAAGTAACTGTGTTTTATACTGCGTGTAAAATAGAAAAATATATCTACGTTATATCTTTCATTTGGTTCTATAAACCTCTAGAAAGTTCTAGAATAGTTAATTATTTAGTTACTAACCATTAAAATCCTATGAAATGAATTTCTGCAGAACTGAAGTTTAAGCACAAAGTGTGACATTTTTGTGACTATATGCATTCATTATTCATATATGTTCATCCTTTTACTCGATCAAGTATTTGCTGATGTCACTTATGAGTGCTGAACTTAGTTATCTTCAATTATCTGACGTACCACATTTCTCAATAAAGACTTTTGCATTGTTGCTGCCAGAAAATTGTGCAATCGGTCAATTTATTCTCAAAAATTTGTAAATCTTGTTCTGGGGTATCTAGTCTCAGAAGCAGTCTGAGTAATATCTCTGATGTGTTTAGTGCTAAACAGGCAGTTCTCGTAATCTGGTAAAGATTATTAACTAGACGACTACTGAGTTAAGACTAAGTTGCTTAGTGCAAGTCTAGCACTTAATCGCTTCTGTAAGAAAAGAGGCAAATAATGACTGTGTCTATATTTGTTCTATATTGCTCCGTTTGGAGACAGCTTTCTCTATTTAACATTTGTCTTTATTTGAGTAAAATAAACTTCAAGTCGCTTTCCTATGCATCATATAAATATCATCGATTAGGTGATTATACAAATTAAACGTCTGATGCTGCATGACAGGGTTATCCGTAGACAGGTTCAAATCAGTCACGTCTTGCTTATCAGGCGAATACTCTACCACTAAGCTACCCAAACAAAAACCTTCTACGCAGATATCAATTCAATCTTAATGCGATCATTTCATCATTTTATTACAACAGAAGTGAACCAATCAAACTGTCCTCAGTAGAAACTTAAAATACAACAAATATTCAATAGATTGAGCTGCAACATTGCGTAGGCCACTGTTCGGAGTATAGAAAACCTTTTCAAATGTAAATAGAAGAAATAATTTTACAGCCTATCAAAATTTCATTCGGAAGTAATAAATCAGACGTAACTGCTAACTCCATCGGCGATGAAAGTGATACTAAAACCGTTCAAACTTTAAATTTGTTTTATATAAGATCATACTCAAGTGAGAAATACAGTGTTATCAGATATGGGCTGAACAATATCACAATTTAGAAATAATAGAATTATTTTAAAACATTATACATCATCATAGCCACGGTGAATGATTTACATTTGAACGCACTGATAACATTAAGTCAAAATTTCCTATGCAAAGAAAAAACAGCCGACCAACATGACGCACCAAAAGAAAGTAGATTCATATATTACAACGCATATACTTTAGAATTTATTTAAGAGAATACGTCGTAATATGGTCACAACAATGCGACCATCGCGTATAGCTGATTCTGAACACGTCACTAGTAAGGCAACAGATTACATCAACAGACCACAAGAGGGCAATAAGGATCTTACAATGCTAGTACCCTGCACTGACACACTTAACAATCACACGTGCAGGAACATTAAACTGCTTGAGCACACACCTACTACATCTGGATGTGCAGACATGCAAGCAGAAATAACTAGGTCCGTGTGTGTAGAGTGCACAACATATACTGAATACATATAGAACGTCTCAATGGCTTAGGGGTAACGTCATGAAGTTTTAAATTTCCTCTCGTGAATTTGAATCCCAGCCGCGCTGATATGAGAGAAAAATCTCAGACATTTACTGGGCTGGTTATACGGAAAATGGACTAAATTGCCTAACGGTTTAAGCATGTGGTATTAAAAGTGATAGATATCAATATAGTTGATCATTTTACTATCACATACATATATTCATGCAGCCTAAAATACAAGCATGTACGTACATTGCAACAACATACATGTACAAGCAAGCACGTCATTCGTCTAAAGCATTCAGTCGTACTTAACTTAATTTAATTATACTGGTTGAGGAAGTCGGAGGTCCTGTAACACCAGTCATATGCAGACATACAACATACACAGACAGACACACAAACAGATAGACACACACATACACAGACACACACAGATAGTTTACACATCTCACTGTCCTAACAGATGTCATTGTTCTAGTGTGGGTAATTCGTATCCCTAAGTCTCTGCGGTTGCGGTGACGAAGAAGCTGATTGGACGGGAAATGTCGAGGACTCTACCCCGTTACCATAGAGATTAGCCGAGGCAAGCCCGTTGCCTTGGTGACTCGAAGATTGTATTTTGAACCAGGTATCACCGAGAGCCTTGGCGAAGTGATCGTCAACAGACGTGGCTGCTGAGGCGCTCTTGGAATGATTCGACGGAGATTCTGGAGCCTTTACCCTCTTCCATAAATCCCCCAGAGATTTGGAGAAATGTTCATCCACGGAACCTAAAATGATAATAAAGCATTTTATTTATTTATCACCTTATTATTTATTCTATTTTCCCCGTGTTGTGTCCGGGTTGCTTTAAGAATTGACCAACTGGTGACTGCATATGTCGTAAAAGGCGACTAAAGCACTAAGATCCATACCAACGTCAGAAAGGGTATTCGGTTGGTGAGCGCCTAGGCTCCAGAAATTTAACTACAAAGCTACAAAAATTTAAACGAATGGAAAAGTCTCAAATAGGGGATTGGCTGGTGGTGTGGTGTAGGACAGAGAGGATTTGAGACAGTCTATTTGTATCCCTACCCTGGTTAAACTGGGATTCAAGGGAAGATGATGATGATTATTATTATTTATTCTATTTATTTATTTTAGCCTGATGAAATTGTATAAAAATTCTGAACTAATTCTTCAGGAAAAGGAAAATATAAATTAAAGAATTCTCAACGTAAATACTGCATTTTAATGTAAGAAGTTCCTGTCTTCAAGGTAGAAAAGTTAATTACCTTGATTAAAAATTAGTTAAATATTGTTTGGAGAATATATTAATGGATTGCTTGATTGCGGACAATACTTGCGCTAAAACTTTAGCTAACATAATATACTCAGACGAATTTAAAAAGTTCAATTCTAAAACAATACAATAAACAACAATCAAATAATTAAATAAATTGATCTAAAATACACGCGTACAAACAAAGTACAATAATCAGCAAATATCATTCAAATTAATAAGCCATAACAATTTATTCCTATATTTTATCACAATCTGACAACCGCAGAATGCTGCATACCATAACGTAACTGTCATCCATGACAACATCAAGCACTAATGAGACAAATCAAAGCCAGCGAGCAAAAAGAAGTTCTAACACGGTACAACAAGCAGTTTAACAATTGCACGCGGCCTATAATAACAATAATAACAACAATTAGAGTGCTACAGTCATCATTGACAACATTGAGCACTATTTGAGAAAAAATCAAGCCGGCGAGCAAACAAAAAGATGGTCCAAAAACGGTGCCAATTCCAAAATACAGAAAATCAGTCCAAAGTAAAGGGAATTAAAGAAAAGGTGGTTTAGGCGCAATATAACAAATATGCCTGAGACCTAGTGTATCAGGAATGCCCTGCGGCCTATGGGATGAGCACCTCTCTTGTGCCACACTCCCTGGTGAACATCTCGAGGACGCCTGCACTCGTCGCGGTGTTTGAGGAGAGTGACCATCCTGTAGACTGGTGTAAATGCTGCCCAGTGATCGCTGAAAGTGTTCGTCTACGCACGAGTTTTCATCTACTGCAGAGCATAAAAATAGAACAATACATATTAAACTACTGTAATTGGCAATATAATCAAATTTTTTGTATTTCAGGCTCAAGTTGATGGATAGCTATAGCTACTAATTATGGCATTATCGAACAGAGCTATAGTTCTTTTATGGTAGCCTCTTTTGTATTGGTATTTGTTCATCTAACTACATGTACCTTCCTATTGTTTGTATAATCTGTGCTGTGATAAACAAATAAACGATATTAAATGGGAAAAAACCTATTGGAACGTCAGCCGTTGGATAGTAGATACACTAGAAGGTCGGTCTGATAGATAGGAGATCATCAACTCAAATCTCAGATGGGCAGTTTCTGACAGTTTAGCTTTTATTACAAAAATTCTAGACATTTATAGAAACTAGCCATAGTAATTCGGACCCTGATTGATTAACTAGGATTTGGATTAGAAAATTTTGCAGCAATATCTGAGGCCTAGATGCTCACCAACAGAATGTCCTTTCTGATGTCAGAAGATATGCAGCAATAATTTTTATTTGATTTCATAGTAAAAATTATATGTAATGCTTAAAAATAACAATGGATCAAAATTTAATAACATAATAATAACAATAATAATAAAGGTTTAACGTCCATTTTCTCAGGGACGTCAATATAATATAATAATCATCATCATCATCTTCCCTTAAATCCCGGTTTAACCGGGGTCGGGATACAAATAGACTTTCTCCAGTTTTTTGAAGTTTATCCATTCATTTAAGTATAACATAATATAATATAATATAAAATAATTCAATATAAAATAGTTCAATATAGTATAATAGTAATATAATAAAAATGATATTAATATCAAAAGCAAAATAATAATTACATGTTAGATAACAAATTATTTAAATAAAGTACAATGATCGGTACGTCAATGTTATAATTTATAATCAAATGTAACTCAGTAATCAAATCATCATTTTTTTAAAATTATTATTAAATGTAAATCAGTAATCAAATGTAACTCAGTAAAAAGTAATAGTCAGTAAAAGTAAGTAAAAATCTAACCATCCATGACTAGTGGAGGCGGAGATGAATTAGGCACTGAAGTAGGCACAAAACCCCAGTGCTGTGGTAGCACGGTAGGCACTAGCTCGTGGAAGCTAGACTGGACTCTCGCGGAGGGGAGGGACAGATTGAGCGGCACATCACAGGTCTCTTCTCTGATTGGCTGCGTGGGATTAAGGGTGTGGCTAAACTGCAGATCTGGTTGATAATGTGATGAAGAAGCTTGAGGAATGTTTCCATTGGCCACACACAATTGATTGCCATTAAGTATATTAGACCTATGCATAAATAACAAGAGTTATAAGAAAATGTCGAGTATTGATACCTACTAATATTACTATTATAATAATTCTATTTTATAATGTATATATCTATTATTGTACTAATGAAAATAAAATATTAAATTTCAGATATTAACATAAAAATTATAATACAAATATTTCTGTACTAATTTTTTTTTTTTTTTCATTCATTGTCATATAATTAAGACTTGGTAGGTCCATATAATCCGAAGAAAAACAAAATAATCAAAAAACTATGTAAAATATATAAAATATTAAGCATTATTCTATAGTATTTCTCATCCACAATAAATATATATACAAAAGAGACAAGCTAAATATATAAATTTATATACTAAGAAAAATCTGTAAGTCTATAACTCCCGTAGAATTCTATTAAATTGACACTCGTCTGCACAAGTCTTAAGAGGGCAAAAGGAAACTGCCATATTTGATGCCATATTTTTTCAGGGCTATAGACTACATTATGTGGATAAGATATAGTCTTCAGGGACTATTTATTGACTAACTTAGCATACTCTCTGCAGTTCGTGAAAGCACACTCAACATAAAAATGTACCTTGGACTTGACACTTAGCGAACTATTTGTGAGAAAGAGCGATAGTCAGTTAAACATTATTCACTGATTAAATCAACACCGAAAGTTGACAATAATTACTTTATACCATATCCGCCTCGTAAACCCAGCGCTGCAGGCTCCTTTCCAGCCTAGTCAGTCTTTCAAATCATCCTTAGATGTAGAAACAATCACAAAACCTAACATTATAAGTTAATAGAACTATTACAAGTTCATTTTAATTACCGTAGGTCTGCCGAAGTGGGACGATAACTGCTACCAGCTGGTGACGAGCTAGCTGACTCTGAGGCGGCAGCCAGTCGCTGCTGTTCTTGTTCTTGTTGCTCCTGATGGCGCTTGGCTAGATAGCGCTTGTACTTGTGCAGTTTGCTCGGAATGTCGTCTGCGTTCTCCCACGAGTTCTGACTGGCCATCGTCAGTACAGACATTACCTATGACAATCACAAAAACTGCATGACAACATCGAGCACTCTCCATACTGCACACAATACAGTCATCACCATCTTCCCTTGAATCCTAGTTTAACTCGGGTCG
This sequence comes from Enchytraeus crypticus, assembly GCA_905160935.1. Taxonomy (NCBI): domain Eukaryota; kingdom Metazoa; phylum Annelida; class Clitellata; order Enchytraeida; family Enchytraeidae; genus Enchytraeus; species Enchytraeus crypticus. The sequence continues at coordinate 1,464,448 of CAJHZI010000484.1, read as the reverse complement.
GGTTACGAATAGATTAAAAATAAGCTTTCAAAAAAGTTTTCAAACATTTTCTGCAAACTCAGAATTTCTATGATTAAAATAATATTACAGATTAAACTGTATTAATATAGTCTTGTGCTTCGAGAACCTACAGAAAAATTAACAATTTGATAGGTCAGTAGAAGTAGTTTGAGAACTTGAGATGTCAGTAAGGTTGCTGTTTGAGGAGGAACAAGAAACTTATTCCTTGATCACTGGCTGCAAGTTTCAATTATATAAATATTATTTATATATTATTTATAAATATTATTATAAAGTTCTTAAAGAAATCCCTAGTTATCTACATATCTTCAAATATTATGCACTAAAATACAGGAACATGCTAAATATTAACCTCAAATTTTCAACCGTCTAAGCTACTAATGTTTAACAGGTAGCCAACTCTAATATTTGACTAACTACTCATAATGCGACAACTTCACAATCAATATTCATTGCTTCTATGCAAACAAAGCATAACAACCTATGAGTCATCCTAATGTAGCATGATCTAACCATGTTGATAAGAAATGAAATATGATAACTACCTGATAATGATAGTGAAGGGTCTACTAGCTGTCCTGCACAAGCCTTCGTGGGCGTTCCTATAGCAATCTTCTGTCGTCAGAGAAAATTAGGTCTATCAGTATTATCCAGGTATAATCCAGACTTAGTCAACTTTTTCTTCTTTACAATGGAAGCAATAACAGCTCGATTAGAGACTACTAAAAGATAAATAACATAAAAGTGTTATTAAAACCAACAACTTTAACCACCACTATCTTGATGTAGTCCTAAGGAAATCGACCAATGCTATAAAATGCTGAAATTGGTGAAAGGTGCAGCTTAAATTAGTTGTGTATTTCCGTAATGTGTACAAGACGAACACAACGGCGGAATGACTGGGGAACTCTTACCCTACAGACTATATATCGTGTCAGTGACAAAGAGTTGGCTGGAATGAGGGAATTTGTGGAAGAATTTCCTCATAAATCCGTCAACGATAATCTCATTCCACTTTATAATTCAAACAATTCATTCCACATTCTCCCCATACCATCTTTCCCCTACTCCCCTGGTACACTCACCCCTACTTCTTACTGCACCTCCCCGAGTGCAACCACCTGCTGTTTGCGTAATTCTTTCTTCAACAAGTTCGCCAGTTGTAATATTCTTATTTATAAAAAGATTTGTTTTAGTCATATAGCATTAGTATATTTAATCAAGCATGAATATGAGGTAAAATTGCTGGAATAGACATCGATCAAATAGTGATTACTACGGCCGTTGACTATAGAAAATGACGAAAATTTCTATTTCGAAAAATCTCTCGGATTTCTTATTCATTTTATTGCGTTCACTATATCTTTTACAATATTACACGCTTATATGTACGTTACTTTAAATCATCTTCTTCTTCTTCCTTTGAATCTCAATTTAGCTAGGATCAGAGTCAGGATGTATATTATTTTAAATATATACAGTTTAATTATCACCTTAATGAAATTCCACAAACTGTGCAGAAAAATTATCTTGCAAAAGGGCGGAGCTAACTGCCAGACATTCCATTGAAACAGATGCTACTACAGTGGAATTATTTGTGAATTTAACGGCAATGCTGATCGTAGTTTCATTTGTGTAGTAGCCAATCTAACAACAGACCATAAATTCTATTCGCACACTTACTACGCTACAGCAATTAATTTACATACTTGATAAACATCCAGGTGACTGGATTTAATTTGAGTTATTCTACAGGTCAACCTAATTCACTCTAAAATGCTTCCTTTTTGAAAACAATCACTATAGAAAGCCACAAAACAGCACCACCTCGATCAATTTGTTCTTTAAGTTCGTCAAAACATTTTGAGATTCTCGTTCATAAATTATAGTGCCCCTTCTCTTTCTCTCTCTCTTTCTCTCTCTCTCTCTCTCTCTCTCTCTCTCTCTCTCTCTCTCTCTCTCTATATATATATATATATATATATATATATATATATATATATATTTATATATATTTTTCCCAAGCTATAGGCTAAGGCTACATCAGGCATGGATAAGGCATAGACTTTGTGAAGGGATTAACTTGTTGATCTAAGGAGTGCTCTTACGGATAAAATAGACTTTGAGTGTGAATATGTACCTTGAACCTGCCACTCGGCAGTGCACTGAATATATATATATATATATATATATATATATATATATATATATATATATATATATATATATATATATATAATCTTTAAATCATCTAATATTCCTAATCTCGGCCTGCCTCTGCCTCTATTTACTTCCATTCTACTTCTATGAAATCTCTTTGTAGACTTTCTCTCTTAGAATGTGTCTTTTCCATGCCCTCTTCTTCCTATTTCTTAATACATTTTCTATAAATGTATTAATATATATATATATATATATATATATATATATAATTATATATGCATATATATATATGTATGCACTATATATATATATATAATATATATATATATATATATATATATATATATATATATATATATATATAGTGCATACAATTAGAAACGTAATTGGTGAAATATGCAACTGATGTGAAAGAGATAACAATATATATGCAATTACAACAAATATGTTCACCTGTCAAGTGTGATATATTAGACTTAAATTCAAAAAACCCAGATATGTTAACCACGTCTGAGGTCAGAGGTCATCAACACAAAGAACAAGCCGAACGGCGTTGAGCAATCAGAAGTGAGCATTTTCGGCGTAACCTCGAGCACGTCTACCATCTGTCTTTTATAAACTACACGCAGCATGCAGAACGCTAAATACTTTTTAGTGTAAAGCAGTCCTGCACACTGTAGTGTTCTATACAAACAATATACATTGTACATACACTCGCACGATTTAATATTTAATAGAGTATATCATACAAATGCATCTTTATACTAAATTAGTAATTATACTAATTACCTTTACAAAACAGCAACATAACATATATATATATGACATGCTTGTTATCTATATAATGTGTTATATATATATATATATATATATATATATATATATATATATATATATATATATATATATAGATTTAGCTGGATAATGCTAATATGCTAGTTAAGTGTTTTGATGTTCTGAGCCTATTATAGCCTTGTATGCCTAATTCTATAAGTAATTGTTTTAGGCCTATAGCTCAATTTATGCGCAGACTATTTGCTTTTCTGGTTTTTGTTGCATTGTTCTATGTGCAAGATTCATGTATGGGTTTTTACGCCTGAAATAAAGCAATAAAAAAAAATAAAAGTATATATATATACAGTATGATATATATATATATAATACATTATATATATAACAAGCATATATATATATATATATATATATATATATATATATATATATATATATGCTTGTTATATATATATATATATAATGTATTATATATATATTATACTGTATATATATATATACTATATATATATATAGTATATATATATATATATATATATATATATATATATATATATATATATATATATATATATAACATGAGGAATAGATAATGCACAATATCTCTCCAATCAATCTACAATATTACTCCCCCTAATCTCGCTCTCTCTCTCTCTATTGAAGGAATGCCTGTGTCTCGGAACGGTTCTCGGATACTGGGCTGGTACGTCAGTGTTTAGATTGACTGACAAAGACGCGGAGCGGTAGGATGTCACATAACAGCAGAGAGCTCAGGAATGTGCCGTGTGACCACTGGGCTCTGTGTGTTAGACAGGCACTCCAGCGTCGTGACGGTACACAATCAGAAATGCGAGTGGAATGCACGATACGTACTTCAGTCAATGAAGGATAAAAGAAAAGGAAATTGCGATGTAAATTCTTAGATTCTAACGTGAAATCTGGAATATGCCAGGCATAACAGGGCGTCTGTTTAGGTCTATACGGGTAGCTGTATAGATATACCTTTACATTGTTTGCACCATGATAGGAGTTTATATAATTTAAAGTGAATTAGAAGTAGCATAGTCATGGATCTAGAAGTTAAGGCCCCTAATTCAATAGTAGCAGAAATGCTTAGGCCTATAGGCTACTGAAATTCAATGAGATTTCAAAACAGTTTTCTCAGCCGGATCTTTTCAATATTAGACTAAATCAATGCAGGAACTCTGCGGGAACGCATGGGAACACCGTTCCGTTACCTTTCTTCAGATGGAAAAGGCGTTCCTATTAGAAATCGTAGAACTTAGTAGGAACTTCTTTCCTATGCGTTCCATTTCTTTTTTTTATAATAGAATGGAACGGCGTTTCACTCTACTAAGAAAAGCAATAGGTGGAAGAATTATATGCCACAAACCTGCCAAAGGGCAGTGCACTAAGAGGGATAGAGAGTGCTAAAGAGAGAGAGAGAGAGATGGAGAGAGAGAGAGAGAGTGCTAGAGAGAGAGAGAGAGAGAGAGAGATAGATAGAAATTGATTCACGAATTCCAATTAGGAATGAATATTCCATTTCAGATTTATATGATAAACTGTGTTGATATCTATCATCTTTAATACCACATATTTAAACCGTAGGCAATGTTTCAGTTTCCGTACATCCAGTCCTGTGAACATTCGAGATTTTACTCTCATAGTGATGCAAGTGATCGTTTTAAGACAAAATAGTTGAAAATAGTCATAGTTCAAGCTTTAGCTAAATATTAGGACTGACAATAATTTTAGCTTAATTTTATTAACAATAACATCATTAATATTGTTATTATTATTATTAATATTACTGCCTATAACCCTCATAATTATTTAGCTAATTTGAAATCATATAGGGACAAGCTAATTGTTAACAGTTCCCCAGTATTAAGCGCAAAACAGCAACCATTCTGGTATTACTGATTTATAACATCACGATCAATCACTTTGCTGATTTAATTTCAGCATTCATGAATCAAAACAGTACTCAAATTAGCATAATTTATTTAAACAAGAGACACATATAATAGCGTCATTAAAAGATCTATGTCATACTCTAGCACTAAACGCCTCATCACTGGGAAATGAACTTCTCAAATTAGAGTTCATTGTTCTAGAATTCTCTATATCAGATGTTCTAGGAAAAGGTCACTAGTGACACAAGGTCACTAGTGGAGTAGTACGGGCTCGGATACTTGGATGTCGCTATGGAGGCATACGACACAGTACGTCACGGTGCCAGATATCATCGTAGACGTCGCTCTAAGAGGACTCTACGTACAGAGTTGTGCCGTGCAGTGAGAGCACACTGGACAGAGACCTCTCAGTCACCTCTGAGCTCTTGTCTCGAGATCTGAACAGTCGCAGCGATGAACAGCCAATATCAAACACCAGCCTCGTCTGAAATATCATCAATCAATAAATAAATAAATCAATCAATCATTTGATCAAGCAATCAATTCATAAATCAATCCATCAATCAATCAAGCAATCACTCCATCAATAAATAAATCATTTAATCAAGCAATCAGTCTATCAATCCTTAAATCAATTTATCAAGCAATCGATCACTCAACCAAGCAAGCAATCAACCAATCCATCAATCAATTAATCAAAAAAATAGAAGGAGAGAAAGAGGGAGAGAAATAGTGAGATAGAAATGGAGAAATAAAGAGAGAAAGATAAAGATTAAGATAAAGAGAGAGAGAGAGAGAGATAACCTGTTTAACGAGTTGACTGTAGGACATGACGTACTCTCCCGCAGGGTTCTCTAGCAGCAGCGTCGCTCTTCTCCCCTCCCCGCTCTTCTTCAGCAGCTCCACGTTCACGTACCTACAGGCAGGTCCAGCACCGTTCAGAGTCGCTGCTGCTGGCCCAGCTGCTGCAGCTGGTGCAGCAGCTGTGATGCTAGTAGCTGCACAGCTGCTGAGATCCTGTCCTCGAGTTATTATCAGCTTCAGCTGATCCTCCTTCACCTGTTCAATTAACAGGTGACAAGTAACAGGTGATAATTAAAAGGTGACAATTAATAGGTTACAATTAACAGGCGACAATTAATAAGTGACAATTAATAGGTGACAATTACCAGGTGGGAATATTAACAGGTGACAATTAAGAGGCGACAATTAACAGTTAAATCTTTATTATTATTATTATTATTAAATGATCAACTATGTTTTATCACTTTTAAAACCACATGCTTAACCTTTAGTCACTTTAGTCCACTTATCCTGTAACCAGTCGAGTGAATTTACGAGATTTTACTCTCATATTGGCATCGGCAGGGAATCGAACCCATGAGAGTTCAGCTCACCTCAGTATCTGTCATTTAAAACTTCACGACGTTACCCCTACGCAATTGAGACATTTCATAAGCTGAACTAGAATGCATGTTCACCACAAGTTGAACCGTGTCGAGCAGCAATTGATGAATTCAATTCACCTCAGGATCTGTCTTTAAAAAAGCTGGCAAGAAAATGTTAACGTCAGTTTCCTGACTCAAAAGCGATGTCAGTGACGGGCGAGCCCAGGATTTGAACCCGCACATACTGATCCGCAGTCGAGAACTAAAACTACGAGAGTCCAACGACTAGACTGCTAACATAATTATGATCGATTGATCGATTGTTTGATGCATTAATTGATTGATTGATTTACTGCAGTGAGAAGATACGGTTAAGGCTCTGGTGGAGGACACTAAGACCCGGGTGGCTGGAGCAGCCTCTAATCAGGCTAGAATAAATTATATCTGATAATATAATTATAACATCACCTTGGCCTCATCATCCCGTATGATGATTTCGCCAGAAGATCCTGACGAGAAAGCAGAGAGAGGAACGAGAGGCTGCTTGATGGTGGCGTAGATGAAATCTGAGAACTCCGGGATTATACGAGCGAGCGACCCAGTGGCCTCCCACCATATTGTTATGTCGTCAGACGGCAGGAGTTTCGCCTGCGCAGTTACAGTAATACCATAGTTATACAGTAATTAAACCTATAAAAATAAGAACAATAATAAGAAAATAATCTCAAAGAAATAAAAACAAAAAAATAATCTCAGAAGAAACGATTCGTCATCATCTTCCCTTAAATTCCAGTTTAACCAGGGTTGGGATACGAATATACCTTCTGCAGTACTCGCTGTCCTACACCATGTCATCAGTCAATCCACTATTTTTCATGTCCATTTTAATTAATGACTAATTAAGTTAGAGTAGTACGATAAGTATACAATAATTCAGCATCATCATCCTCCTCCCTTGAATCCCAGTTTAACTAGGGTCGGGATAAGAATAATAATTATACAATAATAATAATAATAATAATAATGACATAATATGGCGAGCACTTTCGAGAGCAGGCATCCCTTCCTCTAAGGAGCCAAGTGGGTTGTCCAGATCAGACGGCAAGCGTCCGGACGGCATGACTTTAGTGCCCTGGTGCAACGGTAAATGTGCCGTTTGGGACGTCACGGTCATTGACACTATGGCAAACTCCTACCTGAATACGACTTCAGTCACAGCCGGTGGTGCTGCTGTTCATGCCGCCTCTAGGAAGTTGGATAAATACCGTGATCTGTCCTTAGGATATGAAGTTGTTCCGGTGGCTATTGAAACCATGGGCCCGATGAATCCCGAAGGAGTTGACTTTATTAATGGCATAGGCAGACTTATTGCAGAGCAAACCGGCGATAAGCGAGAGACATCTTTTCTTTGGCAAAGGCTTTCCATGACTTTGCAAAGATTTAATGCAGTCTGCTTCAACAATTCTTTTAAGCCGATTGATGACCTCGAGTAGCCGGGCGGCGATTCAGCACGTATTGCTTGAATCGTTTTATCAAACCCCAGGTTCTTTACACCGGGGTAAAAAAAAAAAAAAAAAAAAAAAAAAAAAAAAAAAAAAAAATAATAATAATAATAAGACAATAATAATAACAATTATACAATAATTAAATCTATCAAAATAGGAACAATAATAAGAAACTAATCTTACAGGAATAAGAACAAAAAGACCTTTGATTTGGCATAAAACTAGAGAGAAAGAGAGAGTAGCAGTAATGTTCAACCTTCTTGCGCAGCTTCTGAATGCGGTTGATGACTTCTCGAGCCAAACCTTCATCCAGCATAGAGTCATCACGGCTTACATCCAGCAACACCAGTATCTACACACACACACATACAGTCATACATACAGGTACACTTAACCACTAGTATCTACAAACACACACACACACACACACATACACACACACACACACACACTAGCACACACACAGGTACACTTAACCACCATTATCTACCCACACACACACACACATAAACACTATCACACATACAGGCACACATAACCACCAGTATCTACACACAGACACAGGCACACACACAGCAGCACTCACACAGGCACACACACACACATACACACAGAGGCAGAGGACTCACGTTGCTGTCAGAGTGCGCCTTGTACTGACTGGTGTCACTGCTGTTGAACGTGTAGATGAACCTCACTTCCTCTGCACTCACCCGCTGACCCAGTATCTCCATCTCACCAGCCTTCTGGAACTCCTGCAGCTGACTGAGAGTCGATGAAACAATCACAATCAGTAGTCAACATTAATAATTCTAACTGTAGGCTAAACTATCAGCTAACTTAACAACTTATTCTAACTCTACGCTAAACTATCAGCTAACTTTAACAACTTATTCTAACTCTAGGCTAACTATCAGCTAACTTTAGCAACTTATTCTAACTCTAGGCTAAACTATCAGCTAACTTTAACAACTTATTCTAACTCTTGGCTAAACTATCAGCTAACTTTAACAACTTATTCTAACTGTAGGCTAAACTATCAGCTAACTTTAACAACTTATTCTAACTGTAGGCTAAACTATCAGCTAACTTAACTTATTCTAACTGTAGGCTAAACTATCAGCTAACTTTAGCAACTTATTCTAACTGTAGGCTAAACTATCAGCTAACTTTAACAACTTATTCTAACTCTAGGCTAAACTATCAGCTAACTTTAGCAACTTATTCTAACTCTAGGCTAAACTATCAGCTAACTTTAACAACTTTCCCTACAACCACTGTAATGCCAGAGACAGTCGGGGGAAGCTTTGAAACCGTGACTTCTAGTCGAATGAGCACATTTGTTTTGTAAAGTAAAGCATACTAATAATATAATTCGACCTCCTGCAGGTGAAACACCAGGAGTGATAAAGAGTTAATGTACGTAGTCAAATCTAATTCATATTTACTTAAAGTCTGAAACAGAATAATCTAAATTAATTAATATGCTATAAACGCAAATGAATGAGTATTGTTTAGTAAACATCAGACTTTAAAGTTGAGTTAGCCTTGTTTGAACATGACATACTTGATTCAGAACTTATGATAATTTATATTTGTAAGTTATTACTTTAATAGTAATAATTATTATTATTTTATTATAATAATTATTATTTATATATTTGATATATACTATATACAATTATATATATAATATATAAAATTATTATAATTATTATATATATATATATATATATATATATATATATATATATATATACACAGACTGGGGCAAAAAAAAAATCCCCTAACGGATCTCAATAACTTTAAGAAAACTCAAAATATCTCTACGAAATTTTCGGAGCTTCTAGGGGAGGAATTTCTGCGTATATCCTGCAGATTTGATGAAAATATTTTCATTAGTTATGAAATTACAGCATTTCTACGAGAAAAGTGCTAAAATCAATTTTAACAAAACTTTTCGAAATGTCAGTCATTCCTTTTAAAGAAAATAACGACCATGAAAAGGCCGTTTACTTTAAGTGGTGGAGTTTAAGCCTGCACTACATTGCTAGCTACTCCAATATAGGATGCCTAAAATTCGTTCTTATGTTAAAATGATTCCAAAATTTTGAAGAAAATGTCCGGTACTTTTGTTTAAAAAAAGCCTTGTTAAAATTGATTTTAACATTTTTTTCGAAGAAACTCTGTATTTTAGTTACTTTTGAATATATTTTCACCAAATTTGCAGGATATGTGTAGAAATTCCTCCTCTGGAATCCCCGAAAATTTTGTAAAACTATTTTGAGTTTTGTCCAAGTTATTAAGACTTTTGGTAAAAAAAGCCTTGTTAAAACTGATTTTGCACTTTTTTTGTAGAAAAGCTGTAATATTTCTCCTGCTCAATAGATTTTCATCAAATTTGCAGGATATACGCATAAATTCCTCCCCTAGAAGCCCCAAAAATTTTGTACAGAAATTTTGAGTTTTCTTAAAGCTATTGAGATTTCGCAAGGAGATTATTTTTTTTTGCCCCAGTCTGTATATATATAAATAAATAAATAAAATTATAAATAATAATAATTATAAAATTATATTTATATAATATTTATTATATACTATTTATATTAGTATACAAAAATATGATAACAATAATAATAATTTTAGTTATTATTATCATTATTATTATTTATGTTATTATTATTATTATTACTACTATTTATCTGTATCATAAGCAGACGAGCACCTGTCGTTGAATTTCTTGATGGCCGCCATTATGTTATTATTACTAGTATTATTTATCTGTATTATAAGTAGACGAGTACCTGTCGTTGAGATTCTTGATGGCGGCCATCATGTCCTTGAAGACTTGTTTCAGTCTGACACCGAGCAGCTGGTGATCTGGTTCAGCCCTCAGAGTCACTCCGTACTTGAGCTTGTCCGGCGTCACCGTCACCTTCTTTACGTTCAACTCCTGCCAACAGTCAATCAATCAATCAATCAATCAATCAGTCAATAAACAAATCAGTCAGTCAATAAATAAATCAGTCACTCAGTCAATCAATAAATCAGGCAGCCAGCCAGTCAATAAATAAATCAGTCAGCCAGTCAGTCAATACATAAATCTGTCTGTCAGTCAGTCAAAAAATAGATCAGTCAATCAATCAATCAATAAATCAGTCAATAAATAAATCAGTCAAAGAGACAATAGATAAATCAGTCAATCAGTCAATAAATAAATCAGTCAGTCAATCAATAAATAAATCAGTCAATCAGTCAATAAATAAAAGAGTCAATCAGACAAATAAATAAATCAGTCAATAAATCAGTCAGCCAATCAGTCAGTAAATAAATCAGTCAATATATAAATTAGTCAGCAAGTCAGTCAATAATTAAATCAGTCAGCCAGTCAGTCAATATATAAATCAGCGTCGTACGAAATTGTTGTGCTATAAAAACCAGACAATAAAATTTGTCATCGATAGAAATGAACATAGATCTATATATTTCAATGGCAACAAAAATTAAACAGAGCAAGTTTACAATATAACATTAACAGCAGAGTAGTAAGGAAAGTACCTCAGTGATGTAAGATTTCAGGCATTCGACGTCTCTCAACACATCGGCATCCTTGTGTATCACAACGACCTCCTTTAGTGGATACTACAAGTGTCAACAATCACATTGAATCAATCATCATCATCATCATCATCATCACCACCACCACCACCACCACCACCACCACCACCACCACCATCATCATCATCATTGGTCTTGAAGACAGCAGACACCGGCCATGACACCGATATAGAAATTGTCAGAGGTTATTGTTATTATAATAATCATCATGTTCCCTTGAATCACTGTTTAACTAGGGTCAGGTTACAAATAGACTTTCTCCAATCCTCTCTGTTCCACACCATATCATGTCAACCCCCTATTGTTCATGTCCTTCTTAATTTAAATAATAGCACAAAAAATGTAAAAGAATTAGCCAACTAGTCACATCTATATGTTATTTAAAGACACCTCCACATAAATCAATCCACAAATCAACTTATAGACAATATTAACAAAGATTTTACGTCCGTTTTCTCATCCAAGGATGTTGTCGGGGACGTCAGATAAGAAGTAAGAAGAGGAGAAGTGACAGACCTTCATCGGCGAAAGCTTCCTGTCCCTGATGACTCGACCCAGTTCTATGACAGCCTGCATTCTGGACACAGCTGCCTCTATGCTTTCATCTATCAGGCTCTCCCTATTCAATGAGCAATAGAAGCTACAATAAGACTGAGCTAATAGCATAACAGCTACAATAAGCCTGAGCTAATAGCATAACAGCTACAATAAGACTGAACTAATAGCATAACAGCTACAATAAGCCTGAGCTAATAGCATAACAGCTACAATAAGCTTGAGCTAATAGCATAACAGCTACAATAAGACTGAACTAATAGCATAACAGCTACAATAAGCCTGAGCTAATAGCATAACAGCTACAATAAGCCTGAGCTAATAGCATAACATCTACAATAAGCCTGAGCTAATAGCATAACATCTACAATAAGACTGAACTAATAGCATAACAGCTACAATAAGACTGAGCTAATAGCATAACAGCTACAATAAGACTGAGCTAACAGCATAACAGCTACAATAAGCCTGAGCTAATAGCATAACATCTACAATAAGACTGAACTAATAGCATAACAGCTACAATAAGATTGAGCTAATAGCATAACAGCTACAATAAGACTGAGCTAATAGCATAACAGCTACAATAAGACTGAGCTAATAGCATAACAGCTACAATAGGTACTGCTATTAGCATTATAAACTTATTTAAGCCTAAGTTAATAGCATTAAAATCATTCCAAGTCAATCTGATAATGAGTAGCACTTAATAATAAACGTACCAGACTAGAGGCAGCACTTAATAAACGTACCTGTCTAGAGGCAGCACTTAGTAATAAACGTACCTGACTAGAGGCAGCATCTGATAATGAATGCTCAACGTCTCCTCTTCCCTCACGCCACTCGTGTTGCTCACCAGGTGGCGCAGGTTCTGATACAGGTGCTCCGTTATGAACGGCACAAAAGGCGCCTGCGCAGAGAACAAGAACAAGAGATTTAGCGTAAAACATTTACAAAATAACAGAATGCAGTGTTACATTAGATCACATCGGTATGAAACCAATAATGAGTTACATTAAATGTTTAATACATACCACAGTGATAGGAGCATCAATGATGTAAAGTACAGCTCAAGTACAGCAAGCATTACTTAGCATGAGCTTAGAGCCAGCAAGCAGTACTTACTATTAGCTTAGTGATAGACAGCAGCAGAACTTACCATGAGCTTAGTGATAGACAACAGCTTAGTGATAGACAGCAGCAGAACTTACCATGAGCTTAGTGATGGACAGCAGAACTTACCATTAGCTTAGTGATGGACAGCAGCAGAACTTACCATGAGCTTAGTGATGGACAGTAACAGAACTTACCATGAGCTTAGTGATAGACAGCAGCAGAACTTACCATGAGCTTAGTGATGGACAGCAGTACAGCAGTCAGAGTGGTAAGAGCCTCGGTGCAGTCTATCACAGCAGACTTTCCCCCCTCTCCCTTAAGTCTACGTCTGTTCATGCGCACGTACCAGTTGGTCAGCTGATCGATGAACTTGAGCAGACGTGGTAGCACTGTGTACAGCCTGTACGCTGTAACAACACAACAGTTGCTGTTAATTTATCAATAACTCCTGGTAACACTGGAGCCAGGCCGGCGATGTCGGTAAGATATTCGATCGCAGATCAGTATTTGCGGGGTTCAAATCCTGGGCTCGCCCATCACTGACATCACTTTCGAGTAAGGAAGCTGACGTTAACATTAGCTTTACTAGCTTTACTTTATAACAGTGTGTTCACTGTTTGTATGCTATCAAAATACACTCACTGTCATTAATCTATCCATTCAGTGCTTCGCTAGAATTCAGGTCTCAGACAACAAAATATCACATACCCTCAACGTGAGTTGTACCAACTCAAAGCGTAACCTCAGTGTGCTCACTAAAAACAGCGGATATTTACTCCCACAAAATTATACTGGAATACAGAATATCTCTAGCAGATCTCTCTCTCTCTCTCTTAGTGCACTGCCCACTGGCAGTTCCATGGTCTATAACTCTTCTCTGTCTTCCGATTTCCTCTTCATGTCCACATATGAATGGATCTTTAACTCCTCTAGCATTCCTAATCCCGGCCTGACTTTGCCTCAATTTCCTTCCATTCTGCCTTCTATGACCTCTTCTAATAGACTTTCCCTCCTAGAATGTGTCCTATCCAACTCTTCTTCCTATTTCTAAATACATTAATACTCTAGCAGATATTAACGAAATAAATATAATCAGAAATTTCTTTGGAGCTAGGAAGAGAGCTGAGTTTTGCTCACCGTCCATTTCCTGTTTGACGTATTTAACGAGACTCTGCGTGAACGAGAGTATCCAGCGATCCATGTAGTTGTTCGGTGCCTCCGTCGTCATCTCGTTGTACTGTATCTCAATGCCTTCCTCCTGCACAACAACAACAACTATACTACACCCTGTTTCTCTCTCACTCCCTCCATAGAAAACTCTCCTGCACAACAACAACAACTATACTACACCCCTTCTCTCTCTCTCACTCACTCCATAGAAAACTTTCCTGCACAACAACAACAACTATACTACACCCCTTCTCTCTCTCTCACTCCCTAGAGAATTATCCTTCACAACAACAACAACAACAACAACAACTGTACTACATCCTCTGTCTCTCACACACACACTTCCTAGAGAACTCTCCTGCATAAAAACAACAACAACAACTATACTACACCCTCTCTCTATCTCTCACTCTCTAAAGAACTGTTAAATGGTTCAAGGCACATTTTCCTAAAATGTTCAAGGCACACTATCCAGCTTGCAGTTTCACTCTAGCTAATCTCAAATTTATTGAACTAAACACACATCGTTAAACCTCCTTTATTTAAATATTTACATATTATCCCTCAAATAAGCTCAAAATAATTAATCAATAATCAATCAATAAGAACTTAACGTCCGATTGCTCGCCGATAAGGGAATGTCAGTGATGAAAAGCTAGCTAAGGCACAACATATATTCTAAAACCAGCACGATAAACAAGAAGCTTAGCACTGCTCACATTGCGTAGACGCAGAACATTCTGGACGAGGAACCTGTAGGCGTTGTACCAGGGCAAGAAGACGTCTCTCAGGATGTCCCTCACTCCCTCCTCCTTGAACCTCAGGTTGTCCGCTCTCACCACTGGAGAGTTGATCAGGTACAGTCTGCCCAGCAACAACAACAACCTCAGTTATACACGACTTTATCCGAGCTGACTATCGATGCATACTATGATACTACGAGAATAGTATGATACTATAAGGTACACATAAGTATATAAGTGAAAGGGATTACAAGATGGTTTACAGACCTGATGGCATCGGATCCATATTTGTTGACGATCTCCATGATGTCCGGATAATTCTTCTTCCTCTTGCTCATCTTTGCTCCGTCACTGCTCAGCAAACAGCAGCATGGAATGGATAGAATGGATCAATGATTTAATAGAACACAGAAGATAGAATGGACCAATGATTTAATAGAATACAGAAGATAGAATGAACCAATGATTTAATAGAACACAGAAGATAGAATGGACCAATGATTTAATAGAATACAGAAGATAAAATGGACCAATGATTAAATAGAACACAGAAGATAGAATGAACCAATGATTTAATAGAACACAGAAGATAGAATGGACCAATGATTTAATAGAACACAGAAGATAGAATGGACCAATGATTTAATAGAACACAGAAGATAGAATGGACCAATGATTTAATAGAACACAGAAGATAGAATGGACCAATGATTTAATAGAACACAGAAGATAGAATGGACCAATGATTTAATAGAACACAGAAGATAGAATGGACCAATGATTTAATAGAACACAGAAGATAGAATGGACCAATGATTTAATAGAACACAGAAGATAGAATGGACCAATGATTTAATAGAACACAGAAGATAGAATGGACCAATGATTAAATAGAACACAGAAGATAGAATGGACCAATGATTTAATAGAACACAGAAGATAGAATGGACCAATGATTTAATAGAACACAGAAGATAGAATGGACCAATGATTTAATAGAACACAGAAGATAGAATGGATTTAATAGAACACAGAAGATAGAATGGACCAATGATTTAATAGAACACAGAAGATAGAATGGACCAATGATTTAATAGAACACAGAAGATAGAATGGACCAATGATTTAATAGAACACAGAAGATAGAATGGACCAATGATTTAATAGAACACAGAAGATAGAATGGACCAATGATTTAATAGAACACAGAAGATAGAATGGACCAATGATTTAATAGAACACAGAAGATAGAATGGACCAATGATTTAATAGAACACAGAAGATAGAATGGACCAATGATTTAATAGAACACAGAAGATAGAATGGACCAATGATTTAATAGAATACTGAATACAAAATGGATGTCAGATTCAGAATATCGTAGTACGCCTTGCATATGACATATGAAGGAAAGATGAACCTTATGTTAAAGTAGTGACACCTGTTAATTAAGAATACTAAAGGTAGTAAAGTAAAGACCCATTTCTATGTGACAAAGTGTTGCAATTAAGTCAACATAGATTTTGTTAGTCTGAACCTTAGACAATGACAATAAGTAAGCTTAGGAAAAATAAAATTATTTAAATTAAACACCAATTAACATACTAAAGTTTAAATATCTTTAGCAAAGCATATGGATCTGTACACAATACGTTGTTAAATATGTGGCCATGACAGACAACATTCTACCAGAGACCGGTTAAAAATATATCAACTATAAAATGAGGCCTTTCGTCCAATTAACTTGTGCTTGTCTGTATAATTACCAAATTAACAAATTGATTAACATTTTGATTTACAGCAAACAGTTCTGTTAAAGAATGAAGTAAGCACAAATTATAGTGAAATGATCAACTATGTTGATATCTATCACCACATGCTTAAACCGTTAGGCAATTTATAGTCCATTTTCCGTATAAACAGTCCAGTGAATGTCAGAGATTTTACTCTCAGATCAGCGCGGCTGGGATTCGAACCAGTGAGGGTTCAATTCACCTCAGGATCTGTCATTTAAAACTTCATGACATTACCCCTACGCTACGACATTCTATGATTTATATGATTTATAATGATTTAGCTATCAACGAATGAAATGACTGATACGCACGCTGCCAGCACCAGCCCGTGACAGACGAGATTCTTGAACGGTGGTTTACCGAACAGCAGCGTAGAGTGGACGAGCAGCGTGTAGAACCAGCCCCGCGTCTGATCTATGCCCTCAGCGATGAAGTCTGCGGGAAATCCCTCCTCAAACTCCTTCTGCTTCTCGAAGGGGTAGTGGTTCTGAGCGTAGGGCATGGCGCCACTCTCAAACCAGCAGTCGAACACTTCAGAGACACGCCTGAGCACGCCCCGGCCAGTCGCTGAGGGGATCGTCAGGTCGTCGATGCTGAAGTACAGCGCGGTACAATACAAATGAAATATAGCACAATACTATAAAGTACACAACAATAGAATATAGTACAATATAATACAGTACACTACAATACAGTACAATACTATATAATACAATCGGCTGGAGCCAGTGGCGAAGTCGGTAAGATACTCGACCGCAGATCAGTTGATGCGGGTTCAAATTCTGGGCTCGCCCGTCACTGACATCGCTTTCGAGTGAGGAAACTGACGTTAACCTTAGCTTTACCAGCTTTTATAATATAATACAGTACAATACAATACATACAATACTATATAGTACAATATTACATAGTAATGAAATGTAACATAGTACAGTACAATACAAGGCTTTGCAGAACAATATGATATAGTACAATAAAATAAAATACAATACAGTGCAACAAAATATAGTACTATATAATATTGTACAAAACTATACAGTAAAATATACTACAGTACAATATTTCTTAGACAATAAGAAACAGCGCAGTACTATATAGTACAATATAATACAATTTACTACACGTTCTATAACAACATTATTATTACTGGTGATGCTATTAGACGACCGTTCAGCTCGACGAACCTCTCCCGATGCAGGTCCTGGATGTCTTTCTGCCCGGTCAATCGCTGCAGCTCCTCGATGGACCCCACGCACACGACCTCCTCCCCGTCCTCACTCACCCACAGGGGTATGGGTGTACCCCAGTATCGGTTGCGAGATATCGCCCAGTCTCGAGCGTCCTTCAACCAGTTACCAAACCGCTTCTCTCGCACAAAGTCTGGCACCCTGTAAAGTGAAGCAATCAATCAGTTAGGCAGTCAATTGATCGGTCAATCAATCAACCAGTCAGTCAGACAATCAATCAATCAATTAGCCAATCAGTCAGTCAGTTAGGCAGTCAATCCATTGATCAATCAATCAATCAGTCAGTCAATCAATCAGTCAATCAATCCGTTGATCAATCAGTCAGTCAATCAATCAATTAGTCAATCAACCATAGACTGTAGTTTAAGGTAGATAGATTCTTTGTGTATAGCACAGTACAAATGAAATTAAGTTAAATTTGAATAACAAATTTTATTCTTACAACATTCATTTTTGCACCACACGGATATATATTGATAAGGAAAGAGCAAGGTTCTAGAAATTAGCACCCAGTTTGTTTTAAAAGCAAATATCTTAACCAACTAGGCCATTTACCGACTACAATACAAATTATCAGAACTAAGAACGAGCAAAAGGCCACTAAATCAATTAATTCACAACAAGCTACCAGTATGTTTTATTGTTGGACTCCAGTAACTTGTCGACAGCGTGCTCCACTCTTACAAACCAGCTCGGTATGGCTCGGTATATCAGTGGCGTGTCGGATCTGCAGCAATATACAGTAAAATTATAACTAATCATAACAAAGTTAAAAGGTCGTCTTCGTTTTTAATTCAGTCCAACTAATCTCTTCCATCTTTCTCCATATAAACATTTCCAATAGATATATGCATTATTATTACTACCCTTTAATCCATTTTGTTTCAACTTTATTTGTCACCCTCTCTTCTCTCTCTAGTGTTCTGCTCAAGTGGCAGGATATATCTCTACATATCCCTACTTGCATTGTGCTTTCGGATTCATAATAAAGGGCATACCATAACCACAACGACTCACGGTACTGCAAAGCTGCTGAAAACCATTCAATCCAATAATTATCACGTGACTATCACATATATATAAACCATTTTATCAGTAATTTGTTTACCTCGTAAAAATGAATATTTTACTGTAGAATATTTTTCAATTGTTTAAAATAAATATTAGTTATATTTTAATTTTTAAATTGAACTTACATATAGCAGGCTAAATTAAAGCCATTAACTCAAAATATCTGCTATATCCTTGTCAAAAAAAAGTAATAATTAATTGAAGGAGATAATGGAAAGTAAAGAGTCAGATGAAAAAGTAGATGGAGAGTGATTAAGAGAAAGTTGGAGAGAGAGAAGAGAAAATATACCTCCAACAGAAAGGATAGTTGTGAGTGACGGTTGCCTGATTGACAAGTCTTCCGTTCTCCTTCAAAGTCTTTATTATATTCTTGTCAGCATCCTACGGTTAAAACAGCAGAGACTGCTTACAGTACATGCCAGTATTTTACATTAATCTAGTGTACAATGGCAAAACTTTGACTACCAGGCAGATGTCATTAAATATTTTATATGATTCACTTGTTCATTTGCAAAAAATGCAATTGATTTTTGAACCTTCTGCAGTTTTTGCGAAGATTTTTTGAATCTGAGTATATGGAGCTTCTGAGACCTGCATAGCATGGCTCTTCAGGAAATGAAAAATATCACCTGGCATTTTTAAAGCAATCCTCGTTTGACATAGTTTTAGTTACTTGACGCACAAGGAATCACGCATGCAACCAACACAGGCACCTACAGATAATTTTGAGAAAAAGATTTCCAAAAACTAGAGAAAAGTAACATCAGACTAGTACGTTTTAACTCTAAGGGTAACAAAGTTTTAACAGAGAACTAATGTTAGCTTAATATTGTTGGAGCCAGTGACGGATGTCGACAAGATATTCGACTGCGGATCAGGTTGTGCGGAGTTCAAATCCTGGACTCGCTTATCACTGACGTCGCTTTCGAGTGAAGAAACTGACGCTAACATTAGCTTTTATAACCTGAGACAGAGATAGGAATGATACTGAAATGTGATTGGTGGATTGGCTCGTACCTTGACGTATTGATCCTTGAACTCACTGACCGGGTCAATAAAGCGTCCAGTCATGTCCACTGGACACACTGGGTCCATGTCCTTTGTTATGATCTTGTATTTCAGGCTGATACGATAATCATCCTAATCAATCAATCAATTCAGCAACTAATTAATCTATCAAACAGATAGTCAATTAAATTGTCAATGAACCAAATATACATACTCTTAATCAATCAATCAATCAACCAATTAATTGATCTATCAAATCAATAATTAAATAGTCAATGAACCAAATATACATACTTTTAATAAAACAAAAAAATAATTAATCAATGAATTATACAGTTAAATAATTAATCAATGAATAAAAAGCTAAAATATGGAGCCTGGTGTACAAACCTCTCCAAAGTAAGGAGCCTGATGTACGATGCCTGTGCCACTGTCTTCAGTCACATACGTGTCATTGAGCACAGTGAATGCTCCTCTACTCTTCATCTAATCAATCAATCGTATAATCAATCAATTACACAAGTAATCATAACCAATTGATCAATCAAATAATAAATTAATCAATATTTTTCAGACGTCCCTAACATTAGCATCTCCTTCAATCAATTTTCTTCTGCTTTTCATTCAATCAATCAATCATTATCATCACCATGCTGCAACATGAAAGAGAGCTGCACAGTTAATTTTAAGATAGATCAACAATTATTTTTCATTTGTACAACCGACACTACATGTACGCTGAGCATAAGCTACATGCTCTCAGATGAATGAAACTAAATCATCTACATACACATTCTGAAACTCACCATGAACTGAATCTAACTCAAATTAACATAATCTAATTCCAGTTAACTAAATTTAACTCAAGTTGACTGAGCCTAAAGAAAGTTAATTGAATCTAACTCAAGTAACTGAATTTAACGCAAATTAACTGATTCTACTCAAGTTAACTGTTCAACTCGAGTTAACTGAATATACTTCAAACTAAATGAATATGAACCATTAAAAGTTAACCCAATATTAGGTAATAAGGTTGAAAGCATAGACAACAATTGGCTAGCACATGATATTCTCACCCGTTCAACGAAGTATGGAAACAGTGGCTTGTAACTCTTTCCTTCCAGCGTAGATCCCTTGAAGCTGTAACATCAATAGACAAACAACTTTACATAACAATGCTATTAACAGAAACACATCAAGTAAGAACAGAGAGAACTTAAATAAAAATAGTAAGAATTTAAATAGTAACACGAGAAATGTAAAAGAATTAGCCAACTAACCACATCTAGCTATTATTTGAAGATATTGCACTATATTTTCCAACTGCACAAACTCCATAACTATAAAAAGCTGCTAAGGTATAATATTACAATTTGCTAGGACTACTGTAATAGTATTAATAATTATTATATAATCAAATAAAAACCACTCAAGTACTTTAATACTAGACTTAGTAATCTAACCTCTAAAATATATAGCTGACATCATCCTTGGATGAGGAAACAGACGTTAAACTGGTATTCTTCTTCTTAATACTAGGTACAAGACTTATTAATCCTACCTCTCCAATACTTGATACTCATCAGCTGTTTTGTAGAGCTGACAGACGCGTGATTCCATCAGAATAAACTTCTGATTGGTCTTCTTGTCTGCGAATACAAGAAATAAAAACAAATATACAAACAATTACACACAAGTGTGCATACATATATGCACTGAGAAGAGGAAAGAACCTAAACATATATACAACTACACGAGGGGGGGAGAGAGTGACAGAGAGAGATTGAGAGAGGGGGATAGAGATGGAGAGAGAAAGATAGATAGAAAGAGGGATAGAGTGAGAGAGAATGAGAAGAGAGAGAGGGAGTGAGAGAGAAAGAGAGAGAGTGTGAGAGAGATAGAGGGAGAGAGATTAAGAGAGAGAGAGAGATACGCACCGAGCACTTTGATGTAGGTTTTATCAGGATGAACGCACACGGAGACGTTGGACGGCAGAGTCCAGGGAGTCGTTGTCCACGCTACCAGAGCCACATCGGGCGACTCCTCCAGCGGAAAACTAACGACGACTAAACATACACACACATTGAAAAATATAGACACACATACACACATTGAAAAATATTAATACACATACACACATTGAAAAATATAAACACACATACACACATTGAAAAATATAAATACACATACACACATTGAAAAATATAAACATACACATACATACACATTGAAATATATAAACACACACATACACACATTGAAATATATAAACACACACATTCACATTTAAAAATATAAACACACACATAGAAAAATATAAACATACACATACACACATTGAAAAATATAAACATACACATACACATACACACATTGAAAAATATAAACATACACATACACATACATACATTGAAAAATATAAACAGACACATACACATATTGAAAATTCACACATTATAATTACACAAAAACTTTGACACGCAAGCATTGATAAATGTTTCCACACATACACATTGTACAACACATACATACATTGTAAAATATATACAAACACATACCGAGAAACACACAGAAACACTGAGTCTTAGAACACAGGCTCTTTCCACTACAATACGAACTACACAATTAGACCCACAGCATGACACCTAACTGTCAGAGACCAGTGAGTTGTACAGGAATCTACGTCCCTGACATTGTGTTATGGCGAGGAACCGGACATTAAATTCTTATTGATTGAATGAAACATAGTGAACAGAAGATATACTGCTAGAGGAAATAACGATAGAATCTCTCACCCGATGGATCCTGGACCTCTTTATAGTTCTGTCCACACTCAAAGTTAGACAGAGGTGTGCTGCAAGCAGTGGAGAACGGCATTACCTGCAAACACACAATAAATACTGTCCATACAAGCAGTGGAGAACGGCATTACCTGCAAACACACAATAAATACTGTCCATACAAGCAGTGTTATTAGAGTTATAACTCTCCAGGAATATTAATTTATAAAACTTCATATCTTCCGACCCTAGGCAAACTGAGACTAAAGGCAAGATGATGACCATAAATACTTCATATCACTGGAAGAATGACAGAGTGGATAGCACGCTGGAGGGCATTCAGTTATAAACCAACCAAACCATCTCTGATTGTATCACAAACAGTATAGAAACAAGCAGTAAATTTAGCTTTATAGCTTAATTATTAATAATTAAATAAATTTTGTATCTGGTCTACCTTCTTAAATCTAAAAGTTAAATTTTGAAAATCTAACAGAGTCCAACAATCCATCCCAGCTTAGCTACGGTCTGGATAAAAGTACAGTATACATTAGTGCTAAAATATTTGATAAGGCATTTGCATTGGGATAAGAAAAGAAAGGCAGTGGATAGAACTATGTGCATATATAAGCCATGGACCGGCGACTAAGTAACAGCCATTAAGAGAGATACATTACTACTAAATAGACAAATAATTGGATAGGATTACCTTGTGACCCTTGTAGACAAGATAATACACCAAGGAAGCGATTAATTAATACTAAATAGTCAAACAACGAGACGGGATAACCTTGTGACCCTTGTAGACTAGATACTACACTAAGGGAGAGATTAATTAATACTAAACAGACAAACAACAAGACGGGATAACCTTGTGACCCTTGTACACTAGACCCTTATTGTAGAGCTCCTTGAAGACCCACCAGACGCTCTCCATGAACGACGGGTACATCGTCTTGTAGTCGTTCTTGAAGTCTATCCAGCGACCTAGCCGCGTCATCTGCTCCTGTTAACAGAGTCCAAGCATTTGCTGATGATTGATTATACAACTCTCTATTTTAAACTAATATTATTATATATATAGCTATTATTTCACCACTCAGGTAGCAAGACAAGAAACAAACTACAATACAATCATACAAGTAAACACAAAAAAGCGCTGAAAAAATACCGATGCAAGAATACACTCAATCAATCAACTAAAAATTAGTAACTAAAATTAATAATTACATGATTTCCAGCAAACTTTCAAAGTAATATTACACAGTATTGATGATTAATTAACATAACTCTGGATTTTAAAGTAACATTCAATATTTAGTAGAATATATCATGCAAGGGCATCGCTATACCTTACAACAATTGCATACAGTAAAACAATCTATACATAGTAATGTTGTGGTCAGTGAATGTGCATGTATTAGAGATTGCTTAGCATTTAATAATTCTCAATTAGTAAACGATATAGAAAGAATAAGAATTTAAACGATCAAGAACAAGAACAAGAACCTCCCAGATGTCGGCGTATCTCATAACGATGGCCCTGCACTCAGCGTTGTACTTCTTGATGCCCATCTTAGCGACATCGTCAGGCCCTCGGATGTTCAGCATCTTGTCGATCTCGTACTCCTGTGAAAATCAAAACCAGGCGCTTAAAATCTGGCAGTTAAAAAACTGATAGAGAATTGAATAAAGTCATTACGCTAGAGATATTAATTATGGTAGGCTAAATAACTACTAAGTCTTAAATATATCAATAGCGTTAGGCTAAACAATGCTGTATTACATGCGTAATAAGACATTACAGTGTAATTTCATATTACACTGTAATAGGACACTACAGCATAATGTCTTATTATGTTCAATCAATCAATCAATCAATCAATCAATAGGAATTTAATGTCCGGTTCCTCGCCATAGACAATGTCATTGCGCTAAATGTAGGCGTTGCACATATTAAAGACATTAATCTTTAGAAACATTCATGCATGGAAGATTGAGTTTAAGGAAGATTCTTTTTAATTTATTGATTGATTGATCTAAACATCCACATAAGGAAGACTCAGAGCATAAGGAAGATTCTTTTTAATTTATTGATTGATTGATCTAAACATCCACATAAGGAAGACTCAGAGCATAAGGAAGATTCTTTTTAATTTATTGATTGATTGATCTAAACATCCACGTAAGGAAGACTCAGAGCATAAGGAAGATTCTTTTTAATTTATTGATTGATTGATCTAAACATCCACGTAAGGAAGACTTAGAGCTGAAGGAAGATTCCTATTGATTGATTGATTGATCTAAACATCCATGCAAGGAAGATTCAGAGCTTAAGAAAGATCCTTATTAATTGATTGATTGATTGATTTGATTAATCCAAACATCCAAGGAAGGAAGATTCCTATTAGTGATTTATACATCCACATCAGGAAGGACTCAGATCCTACCACAGGAAGTCCATGACAGTCCCAGCCGAACCTCCTCTCCACGTGGAAGCCGCTCTGATGAGCCCAGCGCGTTACCACGTCCTTCACCGTGCCGGCAAGAATGTGCCCATAGTGCGGCACTCCCGTCGCAAAGGGTGGTCCATCGTAGAACGTGTACCTGAAAGAATTTAAAATAACTAATATAATGTAATTACATATAACTACAATTATAATAACAAAATAATAATAATCAAATTCTAATAATAATGATAATAATAATTATTATTATTATGATTATTATTACACAATTATATAATCATAAGTAACAATTTCACATAGTAGGCTTTACAATACAGCGGATTATATTAAAAACAGCTAAATTATAACAATTTTACATTACGTAATCCACTTTACAAAACAGGTATTTTAAAATTCATGCATTTTTAGAATAAATATTAGCCACCCTTGCCGCTGACTAAAGATGTTGAATAAATAAAATTTTAACCAATCCAACGAACCTCTTGCGATTCTTAGAGAGTTCAAGAGAGGTCTTGAAGGCGTCCAACTTCTTCCACAGTGCCAGCGTCTTCTCTTCTTCTTTAGAAAAGTCTACGGTCTCGGGGACCGGCTCTACCATTCTTGAATTTCTTCTCTAATTATATTCTCTTAATAATATGTAAATTTAAATTTATGCTCTTCTGTATACAAATCTGCGCTAAAAGAGGTCCAATTACAGATTTGGTCCAATGAAAAAGACGCAGGTTTATATCATAAGAGTATTTAAAATAAATTTATAAATGACTATAAAATAGAAGGCTATCAGACCAGTTAAATGACAGTCATTGCTCCATGAAAGCAAAAACAGAATGAGATGCTAAATATTTAATATAGTTTTTCTTGTAATTTTGAAATATATAAAAACATTTTTGGAATATATTAAACTTATGATCAGTTTCACAAAAACTGCGATAAATCGTGTACCTTCTTGCCTTAAATAAATTGCTATCAAGTTTTCTTTCAAAAAGGTCAAAACATTTCATTCTCCTAATCTAACTTCGACTCAGTCTAATTACAGTTCAGTCTGCTTCCCTATCTTGTCTCAATGTGACAAGTTAATCCCTTAACTAAAGCTATTTCTTATTTTAAAACACTTTAACATTGTCAGGCTGTTGTCTAACTTGACAAATTTGGCCTCTGTTGTTTTCCTTAGTCTCCTTAAAATTTCTACGAAATTAATTATGAATATTAATTAGATTAAGTATATACTGATTTATTTATTTCGACAGAACAATTGTTACAAATTTCATCAGTTTTCAAACCAAATCGTGATTATTTTTATCAGAAAAATCAACGCATTAATTCGAGTAATAGAAGATCAAATGATCGGACCATTCGATACGATAAAAAGACAGAGACTTTATAAATTCATAATTAAATATTGTTTTGTAATTTTTTCAAAATTAAATTTATTAACAAAACAAATAAAACAATTTTAATACAAAAAGTAAACACACGTGTAACAGCTGAGCGTTGCATCAGCCGGCGTTACAATTGGCTGTTGCACTTTAAAAACTCTACAGCTAAATACGGAAAATAAAATTTCCTAAAAGCTTCAATATAGTCGTTTTCTGCCGTATTTGATATTTTAAGGCCAATTATGCCTGATATCCTATTTAAGTGTGATTTAAATGACAGCTTTCATAATACTGCAATTTAAATCAGCTCTTATGCAACATGATTCCAACCAATTGCGCTAGGCTATGAAAAGTTTTGCAACGCGATAGTATATGCTTCTTGTTGGTTTTTATAATTAACTTAATAACGCTTTGTTGTACATTAAAGCATCTGCAAGAAAAAAACTCGATTGAAATATGTGCTTAAACACAACAAGTGCTCAGTTTGCGAAAGATTTTAATAATATTAGCTGAAGTTTTCAAGTACTCAAAAGAGCAAACGAATAATTCAATTCCAAATAACCTAATTTATTCTTTCCGGAAGCAAATATTATATATCTTTAAATTAAGTTAAATAGTTGCTAGTTGCTTTTATATCTACTAAAAACTTACGGAAACAGCTGATCAGTGTTTTCATTCAATGTAAACAAATAAATTGGACATTTAATTGCTATTAACTGCTTTAATTTTATGTAATAATTGTTGTGATAAATTTTGAGTTTATTTTGTTAACGCACTAAAAAGGAAGTTAAATAGCTGTATGCACATTTATTTTAATGCATGATTTATGATCGATTATGTCTAGCAAAATGGTTGATTGCGTGATTGCGGATGGTTATCATGTTAACTTGGACTATAGAAGCAATTATAATAATAGTAATATAATAATCATAGTAGCTATCATTAAACGGTACCACTGTAATTGGTGTTGTAGTTGTTGTTGTTGTAGATAGTGGGTTGTATGATTTGCTAGCATGTTAACAAGTACTATATTAGCAATATTACAATAATAGCAATATAATAATTTTAATAGCAATCATTACACAGTAGCACCCTAATTGTTATTGTTGTTGCTTGGTTGGATGACATGACTGCAGATGGTTAGAATGTTAACATGGACCATAATAGCGGTGTTAGCGGGTGCAGTGGGACTGCTCGTATTTCGTCGGCGACGATTGAATCATGCTATGACATTTTTCTCTGACTCTCGTTTCAAGCGCATACTAATCGTCACCGCCCATCCAGACGACGAATGTATGTTCTTCTCTCCTCTCATCATAAATCTTACAAGACGCGGCGAATTCGACATCTTCCTACTGTGCCTTTCTTCGGGTATGCTTGTTATAATAATTTTCAGATTCTATCTTCTTTCTATCGTGGTAATCGGGCATATCTTATCTGGATTACAGGCCTATTTTGTCCTTAAGAATTTTTGTGAGAAAAGTACTTTAAATTTTCTTAAAAATTGATTTTTTATATTGCATTTGATATTGATCTAATTAATTAATTAAATTTAGCAATTTCAATTACCACCTGAATTAATATAGTCACTAAATGAAAATGAAGTTTCTACAAAATTTTCTAATCTTGATCCTAGCTAAGTTGGCATTCAAGGGAAGATGATGATGATAATGATGATGATGATAATTTAGTATATTGCCAATGAAAAATGTCAGAAAATAATTTTATGTTCTCCTGTTTAGCAGCCAGGTAATTACATGCCTGACCGTTCAACAGAGATAAACAATGAAGCGTCAATTTTGTGTTTTATCAGGTAACTACAATAACTTGGGTCGTGTGAGACAGAAAGAGCTGATGGATAGTGCTAGAATACTGGGTATAAGACAAAACAATGTCTTCATTCTTGACCAAAGGTTGAATTGTGCTTTTAGTGACAATATTTTCAGGTGTTACAAGTTTGATATATTTTCTATTTAATTCTACATTTACTATATTGTTATTTAATTCTACATTTATTATTTTTACACTTATATTAATTATTTGGAAATAAATCTGTTTAGAATTTGGCTTGTTTAAAAATCACAGATAATTGAGTGATTTATTCCATTAATTTTCTCATTAATTGATTGTACGATCGATTGGTTGATGGTTTAGGAACTGTATTTGGAAGGATTGATTGATCATCTAACCAACTAGTTGATTGATTGATTGATTAACTGACTGATTGATGGAACTGTTGATTGATTGATTGATTGATGAATTTATTTGTTGGTAGTGTTATTGATAGAGATAGAGATGAGTGGAGGCTTATATACCATGGACCTGCCAGTAGGCAGTGCTGCACTAAGAGAGAGAGAGAGAGAGTGTACTATTGATTGATTGAGTTAATTGATTAATTACTTCAGAGATTTGCAGGATGATCCTAAAATAGCCTGGGACAAATCCGTCATTGCAAAGATTGTGTCAGACTTTGTTAAGAACTACTACATTGACGTTGTAAGTTGTCTTATTTTTCCTTATTTTGTACATTTAAAATAATATCATGCAATGATAATTAAGTTTACTAAAATATGAATCTAGTATTAATAAATAAAGTTGATATTGAGTCATGTTAATGTCTAAAGTGGTGTTGAGTGTTCTTAAGCTATAGTGTTCATAGTGCAGTGATATTACATATTGTGCTTTGACAGTTTAATATCACATAATGTATATGACATTTGTGGCTGTATCAATATTTTAAATCAAAATATGATATTGAATTATGTATATTACTTGACTGCATTTGGGCAGATAAAAACGAACACAGTGTAATGAATTTTAATTTAGTGCTCATTATTTAGATAGAATTGTTAAAAGATTTTTCTCATATATTGGTTACATTGTGTTTCAGATATTTACATTCGATGAGTATGGTGTAAGTGGTCATTCTAACCATATAGCGCTGTATCACGGTGTCAGGTAAATATTTAATTCTCTTCTTCATTTTATTATACTGAAAATTAATTATCCATACTAAGCATTACCCACATTATAATATACATATTACATACTATAGCAGATATTAGGCTTCATTTAGTTTAGTTTTAGTTATTTCTTTTTTCATGGAAATTTGAGTGTTAAGTGAATGGTGACTTAAAGTTGATTATCGTATATTCGTTCATCTCAGCACAGGTTCTACAATCAATAGAACATTCGTGCAGACAGATAAACAAACAAACAATACGAAATAGGTTACCATAAAAGAGCCAGAGCTCCGTGCGATAATACCCTAATTGGCAATTAATTAGCAGCTAAAGCAGAGTCTACTTAAGTCTGAAATACAAAGAAATTCTATTACACTACCATGCACAGTAAAACCGTTGGTAACCATCCAATTGAATATTTTCTAATTTATAATTAGTCTAATGGCCGGACACTTGGAAAGTGAAAACTCAAAATGAAGTGTTTCATAATGTAGTATATGTAACAGAGCAGACATCTGTTGCGTGTCTCCACTCCAGAGAAGAGTGGAGGCGTTATATACCATGGACCTGCCAGTAGGCAGTGCACTAAGAGAGAGTGTTGCGTGTTTCAGGCATTTCCTCGAGGAAGCGGACACCGCTACGAGAGTGGAGGGGTACAAGCTTGTCTCTATCAACCTCATCCTCAAGTATCTGTCCATCGCTGAGCTCTCGCTTTGTCTACTCAAGTCTAATCTCATCTTTGTGTCTCGCTGGACCGATGTGTGGCGTGCTCAGGTGCTGATCTTGTTGTTGTTATTGCTGTTCTGTTGCTGTTCCAAATCAACGTTGGAAAGGGCATTCGGTTGCTGAGTGCCTAGGCTCCAGAAATTGCTAGAAAATGTAAACGAATGGAAAAACTGCAAAAGTGTTTAGGATTGGAGAAGGTCTAATCGTATCTCGACCCTAGTTAAACTGGGATTTAAGAGAAGATGATGATGATGATGTTGTTGCTGTTCAGTTCTAAGATTATCCCGTCATGCTGACTTCTTGTTGTATCGCGGTCGTCACTCTTGTGTATAAGACTTTTAACATTTATTGTTGTCTCAATTGACCCCGTCAGTGAACGACCACAACAATTTATTTTCTCAAACGCCTTCTAGTTTTGTTCCCACGTAATGAGTTCATAATCCTAGAGCGTGTGGCAGTAAGAATTGCTACACGGAATGATATCTATTCACTCGACAGGTGATTTGATTAGATTTATTCATTTATTATTTGGCTGTGGATTCATAATTAGAAAGTATTTTGTAAATTTGAGATTGAGGATTGCAAATATATAGTGTATAGTATATTAAAAATTGGAGATTGTAATTTGCAAGTAAATTGCAAATTGGAGATTGAATTGCAAATTGGAGAGATAGAGAGAGAGAAATGCAGAGAGAAAGAGAGAGAGAGTGGTTTTCTCTACACTCTAATTTTGTTGTTTTATTACAGAGAGCAATGTACGCGCACAAGAGTCAGTTTGTCTGGTTCCGAATTCTCTACATTCTCTTCTCCCGCTATATGATTGTCAACACATTCGAGCCGATCCTAGACAGGGGAAAGATCTGTCAGAACTAACAACTTATCCAGTATTACTGTTTATCTACGTCTGCTGAGATAACCTGACTGCAATATTATATTTTGCTTTGATTTGTGGAATTCTTTTTTTCAGTGAAAGTTACATCATATTGTGCGTGTAGAATCAATGATAAACTGTATTCCATAACTTACAGCCATAGATACATCAGTGATAAACTGACAGTTACAGCATATTAACCTACTTGCATGGACGAATCACTGATAAACTGGATAAATTATTAAAACTTAGTAGAAGAATAGAAATATTTATTCTGTCTTAAATGTTAATGAATTCACATTTGTAATACATAAGCTTTCCAGATGGTGACAATCTCGTGACGTTGTGTGTAATTTAATTTATAAATTTATTTTAATACTGTATTTCTGAATTGTATAAACATGCGTGTGTTATAAAGTGTGCTATCAGTAGCAATTATACGATTTTGTTGAATTTCTTTGCCAGTAGTTTCTGCTTAATATGGTACTGCCTCTATTGTTGCTGACTGATTTATTACTGCCTCTTTTGTTGCTGACTGATTTATTGTTGACTTGTGTGTTGCTGACTGATTTATTGTTGACTTGTGTGTTGCTGACTGATTTACTGCTTCCTCTTTCGTTGCTGACTGATTTATTGCTGCCTACTTTTGCTGCTGTTCTATATAAATATTACGCCTCTTACTCATGCTGTGTCTGGAGTCAATGATGAGAGATTAACTGTCAGTTGCGCCTGTCGTAAGAGGTGACTTGTCAATAGCTGAAGAGGCCAATGGAACACCATCTCAAATTCTTTTAAAGGAGGTCATATGAGTTAAAAATTGGAAAAAACTTACCCTTCCAAATTTGGTTAGCTAATTTCTGGAAGGGATTTTTTGAAGAATTAGAAACTGATAAGAAGTGCTTGGCTTGAATGAGCAAACCACAAGAAAGACTCCATTACTGGCTTCGTCTCTGCTTTAGAAAGCAAACGCAAACCATCTCTTTAACGTAGCTAACATTATCGCAGTCTTCGTCGACTACGAGATTTATAAATGCATTACAGGATGGCCCTTAACTTTTAACTATGCTAATTTTATTTTATTTAATATTTAATTATGCTAATTCTAATATACTAATGAAAGAAAAGGATTAAAAAATATGAAACTACATAAAAGGACAAAAACTTTCGGACCACCTTGTAATTCATTTATAGATTTCGTAGTATCTAATATGGTCCCTAGCAGGGGAATCGCATCTAAGAAATAATAAGAACTAGGGGAACGTAGTTCCCCTGCGTCCCTCCTCCCATTTTAATCACTGATTAATACTGAGTTTTTAAAAATTACATTTATAGTGCTGGTGAATTTAGCAGTTACTCTATTTTATTATTACATCTCGATGGTAAACATAACGAATGTAAACAAAGCATTGGTGGCGGTAAGAATGGAGAGAATTGAGCACAGTAGAGAAAAAACTGCCGAACTTCAGAGAGAGCATCTGCCTTGGTATTGTTACTTCTGTTCCCAAGTGATTTTTTTAAACCATTAGATCTTTCAGTAACTAAAATTACTGGTGTACTGTTATTAAACTTTAGCTCTGACGCTCTGGTAAGCATAATAGAATATTGGCAATTAAAAAGTAATCGGCCCTTCAAGTTGCTGTCTAACTTCTTACATTTCGGTAAACCTTATTTATTATTGTACATTTGTCGTTTCACTTTATCTTGTTGTGTAGAGTTAACGATTTTTTTAATATTTGTAAATTTTAAAAATATATTTGTTGTACAATAACTGATATCGAAAATATTTATAAGTAATTGAAATGTGATAGAAATATAATGCTGTTATTTTTAGGGTGGAGAAATACCGACCTAAGGCTTTAGATGAGCTGATATCTCACACTCATATTATCAGCACAAGTATATACATTTCTCTTTGACTACTAATAATTATTAATATAATAAGAGTACTGGATCAGAAAGCACTACTTTGCTTGTTTGTGTGAACAGTTGAGAATTTCAACTATTAGAATATTATATTAGAATTTGATTCTCATTAAGTTTTACCAATATAGTATACTGTTGGACTGAAATCAGTACATTTCAGGTACTTTGTTATCTAGACCTTACGACTGAAAAAACAAACAAAAAAATGGATAAATCTCTTGCCTGCATATTTGCAAATAAGAGGGCCAGCCATATAAATTTGAAATATTATCTTTAGTATCAAACTAGGAGAGATGTGACTTAGCCGCACGTTAGATTGTTGATGTAGGTTGATTTAGTAATGCCTCTATTATCCTTCATAGTCTCTCCCACTCTCACATCCTATCTCTATAGTTCTGCTAAATAGCCAGTCCAATACAACTTCAGTTCTTAAATACTTAAAATACAACTCAAATATAAAAAATATTAAAATACAAATACAATTTAAATACAACTCCAATTCTTAACATTCGATGTTGTGCATTCTATTTCGTTTAGTTACGAAGTTTGTGAAGGAGGATCGACTACCGCACTTGCTGTTCTATGGACCCCCGGGCACCGGTAAGACAAGCACCATACTGGCAGTGGCTCGCCAGATCTACAGTCCCAAGGAATTCAATTCTATGGTCCTTGAGGTTAACAATCTTTTAATCCAAAAACTTTCTAACATGTTAGGGTGAAATTATTTCCCTCGATGATATCTATCATCTTTAACACCATCAGTTAAGCCGCAATTCAATCAGCTAATCTTGTTAAGAATTGAGTGAATGCCAGAGATATTATTCTCTGATCAGCTCAGAATGTGATCGAAGATAAAATTTATGTGAGATCTCCTGGATCAATTCCATTTAGTTCCAAAAATGATGCATTAGATAGTAGTCTGAATTGCAAAACAAAAATGATGCATTAGATAGTAGTCTGAATTGCAAAACAAAAATGATGCATTAGATAGTAGTCTGAATTGCAAAACAAAAATGACTGCAGATGATCAAAACTTCATTTAATTTGGAACTTTTAATAAAGAAATTAACATATTTTTGAATTCTAAGTTTGATATTTCTAAATTCTGCTGTCTGGTTTAAGTAAATATAACATATTTTATATTCTTGTTGATACATTTCCAGTTGAATGCATCAGACGATCGAGGTATCGGAATCGTTAGGGGACAGATTCTAAACTTTGCCAGCACTAGAACGATATTCAAGTAAGTCATTCTAAAAATAAATTTAGTTATGGTGTTAGACGTGGTCAAGAGACGTCCCTGACAATAAGGACTTGCCTTACGGCGAGGAAGTGGACATTAAATTCTTGTTGATTGATTGATTCTTACTCAAGTCTTAAAGTCAAGTCCCTGGTCTTGATTAGTTTATTATTGATTTGTCTACTATTGACTATCAAACAGCATTGATTCACTGTGCTTTAGTTTTGTAATGTATATTTCAATTTTGTATTAATAAATTTAAAATAAATATTATTCTTTGTAGCTGATATGATCAGTGGATAATAGAAGTAACTTCTAAGCCTTTAAATATTTTAATCGTTTAATTTTAATCAATCCAAATCAATAACAATTCAACGTGCGATTCCTCGGCATGGACGTCTCACGATGAGGACGAGTATACAAAGACCAAAGAGAAAGTGAGATCAAAACATACACGCATTGGACTATTTATTTACTTTTTTTCTTTTTATTTCGAATCATAATGTAGCAGTGTGAAAAACAATAAACAACTGAGCAATAATTGAATTCGTTATGCGTAATTTGTGCTTCAGATCTGGTTTTAAGTTGGTTATACTTGACGAAGCTGACGCGATGACCAACGATGCTCAGAATGCTCTCAGAAGAGGTGCAGTTTTCTCTCAGTTCATTTTCTAATTAATCTCTGTATCTTCTTTGGTGGCTTATTTAATTGAGCTTATAAGTTATTACATTTTTTCTACGTGTATGTTTTTGTGTTGTTCTTTTGCTTTTACTACAAGTATGGGAGATATTTTTAGTTGCCTGTTAGTTTTATTAAGATTTTCATATTATATGGCTTATTTTCATTTCAATTTTCAATTTTAACCTCCAAATTAATTGTGGATTGTTTCAGTTTTAATTTCTAATTTATATGTAATTTTAAAATAGTACAGTGCTTTGTTCAATATGTTAAATAAATGACTTATTAGTGAAGTTCTATTTTTACTTCAAATGTTCAATTTTTCATTCAGGTAGTATAAAGTTATTGTATCTCAAATTTTTTATGAATTATTTTATCTCGTATTTCACACTAACTGTTGTGTCTAAAATTCGTTATGTCCTATATTTCACATAAACTATTGTGTCTCAAATTCGTTATGTCCTATAATTCACATAAACTGTTGTGTCTCAAATGTCACATTGTTAATGTCGATGGATACAGTGATAGAGAAGTTTACAGAGAACACGAGGTTTTGCATCATTTGTAACTACCTCTCTAAGATCATTCCGGCTCTTCAGTCCCGCTGCACAAGATTCCGGTTTGGACCCCTGACTTCTGAGCAAATGCTTCCCCGGCTTGAACATGTCGTCGAAAAGGAAGGGTAATTCTTTCTGTGTTTTGGAATTTTCCTTGTTAAATATATTCTCTGAAGAGATAATAATATTTCATTAAATGATAAAAGTTTTAATTTAATACTAGATGTTAATGTATTATGCAATTGCTAATTCAGCTAGATTAGTTTACTTTTTACAATTTGTATTATTTGTTCAAAATAAATTCATACTAAATAGAAATAAAATTATTCGCTACTATTTTGTCAAACTTCAAATTTTTAATATATTTACATTGGCTATTTTTGCGGTAACTACTTTTCTGGTTTAAAAAAAATTAAGTACATAATTAAAATGTCAAATGAACATCATATTCCGCTACAATCCTGCTGCTCTGGCCTATTTATCAATAGATGTTGATTGGACTACAAAATCTGTGGCTTAGCTGTCCTATTATGACTATTATTGGTTTCATATGTGACATGTCACATTAACAAGTGTGACATATGACACGACACTATTATGCTTTCACTTATGATTGTGCTACAAAATCAGTGGCATTGCTATCTATTTATGACACTTATGAAGAAAAGAAAACATTATATGATTCTTTGATTGTATAATCTACTAATATAATAGTAATAATAATAATAATATAAATAATAATAATAATAATATTAGCATAGGCTAATAGTATGATCTTATGGTGTTATTTGTATCTGGTGTTGTTAAGTGCAGAAACTATTGAATGCATGGAATATGATTAATATGTGGCACAGTGTTAAGATAACTGATGATGGTAGAAAGGCCTTGGTGGATTTGGCCGATGGAGATATGCGTCGAGTTCTAAACCTGCTGCAGGTTCTTATTTTAGTTCTTATCATAATTTTTGCTATTAAGCAGATTTTGAGAGAGGTTTTATATGCTTGAGAATGATGTCTTCCAGCTTTAGTTGGAAATTTCTAGCAATTTAGAAATCTATGCTTTAAAACTCTTAATTATTAGAATGATAGCTCTGACAGATTTTTATGTAATCCTCTAAATATTTGTTCAATTCAGAAATTACCTTTTGGTCAGGCATTAAGTAGATACTCATTGAACGCTAAAATATACTGAAATGCTAACAAAACACACAATATTAATTGAAAATGTTGTTGTTGTTGTAGTAGAGTGTGTACAGCGAGATAACGGAAAAATAAAGTCTATATCTGCTTAGTCATCCATGTTGTTGTTGTTGTTGTAGAGTTGTCACATGGCATACAACGAGGTAACGGAAGAGAACGTCTATATGTGTTGTGGTCATCCGTTGAGGAAGGACGTTGAGAACATCGTTAAGTGGTTGCTCAACAATGACTTTCAGTCTGCCTACAAGAGTATCCGTTGTTGTTAACTGCGGCTAAATAACTGGTTTCGTAAAAACAATTTACTATCATGATCGTTATTATTATTTTTATTAGTGTTATAATTATTAGTACCGCTATTATTATTTTTATAATTATTACTATTATTTCCTGACCCTTGCTAAATTGAAATCAAAAGAAGATGATGATGATAAACAAATTGTGTTATGAGAAGTCATGTTAAGTTAGAAAAGTTGATAGTAGATTTTGAGTAGATTGATGCAGTTATGATGGTCCCTAACTGTGCTGTGTCAGATATAATGGAGCTGAAGACGGCAAAGGGTCTTGCACTTGCTGATATATTGACTGAAGTTCATCTCTATGTACACAGAAGTTAGTACCACTTTTATTGGAGCTCAACGTATTTAAAAGTTCTCATTTATTTATTTAATTCTTATTTAGTCTCTTCACGCAGTTTTTAAGTTCTTAAGGGTAGATGCAGTGCTATATGTTTTGTTATGGAGTACTATGACGTTTAATAAATAAAATTTTGTCATAGTCACTACTGCCATCGATGCAATTTGTAACAAAATCTGCGCCATTAAGGCTAAGCAAGTTTAACGTCAGTTTCCTTCCCAGTAGCATGTCATTAACAAGGTAAGCACTGTAGTAGCTGTAACATGTAAATGTTATCTAGTAACAATGCTTTTTTTAATGATGTTACTTGTGCATCGTGTGACGCTTATTATTTTGTTCCTCATTATAGTACTAGATAATTGCTAAAAAATACAATTATAATATAATTAAAATTAATATTAAATTGTTGTTTAAAAAACTTTGCAATAGTAATACTTGTTTGCTCCTCTAACAATCCAGACTGTTATCTTCTCTTTTGCAAATGTCAACTCTTTGAACTTTACAGTTTATCTGTTCCATGGAGACCAAGATTCTATTACTTTTATGAAATACAGATACTGTACATGTGTGCCAGTGTCTATTTAGATATTCATTTGTTAGTCATGCCTAACGAAAATCTATCTGTTAAATTGCAGTTGACTTTCCGATAAACGTGAGGATTCATCTGCTCGACAAGATGTCTAACATTGAGTGAGTCATAACTTCTCTCCAGTATCTCAAGATAATCAATTATATAATATGTAATTATATATATTATAAATTATAATTATATATATATATATATATATATATATATATATATATATATATATATATATATATATGTATATATATATAAGGAAAG
This sequence comes from Enchytraeus crypticus, assembly GCA_905160935.1. Taxonomy (NCBI): domain Eukaryota; kingdom Metazoa; phylum Annelida; class Clitellata; order Enchytraeida; family Enchytraeidae; genus Enchytraeus; species Enchytraeus crypticus. Next base: position 1,426,080 of record CAJHZI010000484.1, on the reverse strand, counting down.
ATGACGATGATATATTTATAAATTATCACTAGATAATGAATTCCCAAATGAGCTCTATTGCTCTAACAAAGGAGCACCGCGAGGTGTAACACGTTTGTTTGCCTAATGTTAGTGGTTATAGGCTAATTAGTGGATTAGGCCGGTAGCGTGTCGGTAAGTTGTCTGACTGCGGATCCAGTCGGTGCCCATCACTGAAATGATTTGAAGACAATAACCTGACGTTAAATTATGCATTGTCATCTCTTGCTACTTCTATAATTAATCTATCCTTCAGTTTGGAATTTTTTTAGCCTCACTATGAGATATCTTCTTGTTTGCTTCGGTAAGAGTTGCCTTAATGACGGCTTGAAGACAACTAATAATAATAATAATAATAAAGATTTAACGCCCGTTTCCTCATCCAGCGATGATATCAGGTACGTCCCCACAGCACACATCACTACAGATCAATTCACCCAGACTGCAAAAGAAATGTGCTGAGGAGAAGTAAGGTTAAGTAAGGTAAGGTAACTGTTTATAATGAACGCTATTCTACTACAGGTACAGATTGTCTGCTGGCACTAATGAGAGGATTCAGCTGAGCTCACTCATCGCAGCCTTCCAGGCAGCTCGTGATCTCGTCGTCCATGAACTGGACAACTAGTGGTCGAGGTGCAATCATCATCATCATCATTTCATCCTGTGCTGCTGCTGGTCGCGCATTGAACTTTAGATATTGACTGATGCGTCACATGGTGTTGCGCTGATATAAAATATAAGAAAACAATGTGATAATACTGGTAATATCAGGAGGTCTTGGTTTAAAACAGAAGTCAGTTCATAGTGCTGAACATGTTTAATGAATCATGTAAAAGCTAAAGTAAAACTAAGGTTAACGTCAGTTTCCTCACTCGAACGAAGCGATGTCAGTGACGGACAAGCCCAGGATATGAACCCCGCACATACTGATCCACGGTCGAATACCTTACAGACTTCGCCACTGGCTCGAGCCAGTATGTACGGGTATAGAAACCCGTAGCTGTAACCTCAGTTTCTTTTCTAGAAAAAACTACAGAAATATGAAGAATGGAAATATAGATAGAATGCATGTCATTGACGAGGGAGCACTGGATTGGAACCCTGCACCTATTGATCCGCAGTCCAGCGACTCTGCCGAAAAATCAACGCTATCTTCATCACAGTGTCAAAGAATTTTGAAGTATTCTCATCAATTATTAATCTATCTAACGAATGCTAGTAGATTTTATAAACTGTCTACTAATAATCTACACTTATACTATAAAAGTACGTCATTAAATCTACACACTAATAAGCTGTTTACTATGTGGCTCTGAATTTCTGAAAACTTGATTTGAAATAAGGTGAATCTAATGATTTGTGATTTAATGTAAATGAACCGATCACGTAAATCCTGATTGTCACAATACAATTAAATGTCTAGCACGTATTTCTAATGACATGAAGTTTGATGAATACAGTATCAATCTAAGGATTTAAGATATCTGGCGTCGTTTGGTTACTTTGTAGTTCAATTGATTTAATTGACTGATTGATTGGTAGTTTATAATGTTGAGTCAATAGTTTACTTATATAATTGCTTTAGTAAGGAAATTATATTAATACCTATTAGTAAGATAATAGGTAGTAAGCAATAGTGCTATAGGCCCTTCAACTATACCGCATTCTGTGCTTTATAGAATCATTCCCATGATTCTTGTCTCTGACATAAAATACAAAACATCACTCACGGGGAAGGGGGGGGGGGGGGGTTGAAATGTGTGAACCTGCCTTTGTGATGATAATCAAATAGACGTGAGTGAGTGAGCAAGAACTGAAGCGAGGTGAGTGGAGTGTGAGAGTGTCAGCTGACTGGAACAGATGAAGTGGATAGAGTGGAATGGAACACGAGACATGGACATGCCTCATATTTTCGTCTATACATCTAAACGTTGTCATAAACATCATCATCATCTTCCCTTGAATTTCAGTTTAATTAGGGTCTGGATACGAATAGACTGTCTCAAATCCTGTCTGTCCTATATCATATCATCAGTCAATCCCCTATTTTAGACTTTTCCGTTCGTGTAAATTTTTTGTAGCAGTTTCTGGAGCCTAGGAACTAATCAACCGAATGCCCTTTCTGACGTTGGTGTGGACCTTAGTGCTTTAGTCGCCTTCTACGACACGTGCAGTCACCGGTTGATCAATTCTTCAAACAACCCGGACAAAACACAGGGAACGAAGTCATAAATATGCGCGCATAATCACACAAATACATAGCATTGAAATGGATTATTAAATACATAAGGCAATATCAGTAGCCTTAAGTTTTCAAAACTAAGAACCAAACTTGTTGGTTAAAGGCTGAAATTTTTGTGTCGGGAGTAATTTTTGATCAACCGTGTACTCCTAGTTAGGACTCCTTGTTTCAGCAGTAATTCTATCACAGCATAGATGATAGTTTCTACAGTTTCTATCACAGCATAGATGATAGTTTCTACAGTTTCTATCACAGCATATATGATAGTTTCTACAGTTTCTATCACAGCATAAATGATAGTTTCTACAGTTTCTATCACAGCATAGATGATAGTTTCAACAGTAATTCTATCACAGCATACATGATAGTTTCTATAGTTTCTATCACAGCATAGATGATAGTTTCTACAGTTTCTATCACAGCATAGATTCTACAAAGAATCAAAATGCTGTGATAGCATTGATTCTTTGATCAACAGTGTGCTCTTAGTACAGGACTCCTGGTTCCTACAGTACTGTGGGACTGCATTACTGTAGTCCCTGACGTCCCAACATCATCTTTGGATGAGGAAACGGACGTTAAACCTTTATTATATTATTATTATTACAGTACTGCTGTCCTACAGTATTGTAGGACTGCAGTATTGTATGACTAAAGTATTGTAGGACTGCAGTATTGTAGGACTGCAGTATTGTAGGACTGCAGTATTGTAGGACTGCAGTATTGTAGGACTGCAGTATTGTACAGTATTGAATGTCTCAATAGCGCAATGGTTAAAGGTGCAGATAACGTCATGAAGTTTTAAATGACAGATCCTGAGGTGAATTGAACCCTCGCGGGTTCGAATTCCGGCCGCGCTGATCTGAGAGTAAAATCTCAGACATTCACTGGACTGGGTACACGGAAAATGGATGAAATTACCTAACGGATTTAACATGTGATATTAAAAGTGATAGATATCAACGTAGTTGATCATTTCACTATAATGCGTGTTGTTATTATGTAGGACTGCAGTATTGTAGGACTGCAGGACGCAGGAACCCAATCTGTCGCCGCTGATCTGAGCGCATCAAATATTGATGCTCCTGTCTTTGCGGATGATAAGAAATGATTTATGTGAGAGAATGGAAGAATTGCTCAGCGATACATCAGAGCCTGCAGCAGTGGCTCCTGCACAAACTCTCGCGCCATTTATCTCCCTTAATGTCTTCCTTCAAGTGATCACCATTGTTTTGCTAAAAGTTAGTGTAATAATGCAGACTATGATGCCAATAATATTTTATAAATAGCTAGGATTTATCTTGAGTGGGTTTACAATAAAAATACAAATTATAATGAAATGATAAACTGTGTTGATATCTACCACTTTTATGACCACATCATCACTCTTATCTCATCTTCAAGCTTAAGATATTTAGGATAGGTCGGATTCGACATAACAGTTGCGGCATCTGACAACTAGGCTATTTTAACGCGTCATTCTTTATTGTACATGCATTTATGAATAAATATGGCAAATCTTTCGCAACCGCTTAAAAGTGTAAATAAAAATCTAATTGCGGATATTATAAAGTCTCATAGAGAGTAGCAACAACTCAGGTGAAACAAGAACTTAATCATGCAAAGAACTTATAGATGAGTCAAGAACTCAGTTAATCCGAGAACTAAACCTAGATGAAACAAGAACTCAGATGAACAAGAAGTTAAATGAAACAAGAACTTAGATGAAACTAGAATTCATACAAAAGCAGAACTCCTAGGCTGACATAGCAACATGAAATTTAAGTAGCTAGCACGTAGCCGATGTTAAGACCTGGTAGCTCAGTACTGGACTGAGAGCACATTCGTTCAGTAGACTCCGTACAGAGCGTGAGGAACATTGGGAATATTTCTCACGCAGTAACACAGCTATAGGTAGGTCACTAGGCTACTCATCTAAAGCTAAAAGTGCTTAAGTTAACGTCAGTTTCCTCATTCGAAAGCAATGTCAGTGACGGGAGAACCCAGGATTTGAACCCCGCACGTACTGATCCGCCGTCGAATATCTTACCGACATCGCCACTGTAAACAGCCAGTGTAACCTCTACTAACTCCTTATTTAACTCTATACTACACTCTATTAATTCCTCTAATAAATCTACTGTCCCTGATGTCTTTCTTCGATAACGAAACGGACGCTAACCTGATGCTATTTACATAATAATAATAATTTGGCTGGAGCCATTGGCGATGTTGGTAAGATATTCGACCTCGGTTCAGTGTGTGCGGGGTTCGAATCCTGGGCTCACCTGTCACTGACATCGCTTTCGAGTAGGGAAACTGACGTTAACATTGTTTGCTTTTTTGCTTGAAAAATTAACAACAAAAACAAAATTACAGAGCTACTGTTGTCCGCGAAAGCATCGGGCACTATGGATCCGATTCCGAATTAATAGTCTTAGTGTCAATTGATACAAAGGTCAGTGTTTTGTTGTTCTAAATTTAAATTTGTACAAACTTTACTCGAATCTCAGTGGCTGATTACAGCCGACTAGATATTCGAGAGAATTAGATTATTTAACAGAAATCAAAGAAAATGATTTATCATTTATTTCTAATAATCCAAAAACTAATCATTCGTCAATGAATCAAAGGTTTAAAGTCGATTATGTGTCTAAATCTTTAGGCCTACTGTAGGAGTCATTAATATTAATATTTACAATAACATTATATCATAGTAATATTTCATATATATTTATTATATAGGCTACTATTAATGTTTAATATTCATACTATGATTACAAATAATAGTAAGCTCATAGTTTTATAGGTCATAAGACCTCGCCTGTAGTCCAACCAAAAACTTGCTTCAAACCACCCTCGCCTACAGGTTACAACCCACACAACACCCTCACCTGTAGTATATATATATTTATATATATATACATGTAAATATACAAGTATCTATGTATATATATATATATATATATATATATATATATATATATATATATAGAGGCCTATGTGTACTGTATATATATATATATATATACAAATTTAACCTTCATTAACAGTGATGATATGTATATACATGTTTATATAAATATAAATATATATATATATATATATATATATATATATATATATATTGAAATATAATATATATATATGATTATATATATTCATGTATATATATATATATATATATATATATATATATATATATATATATATATATATATATTATAAACCTGCGTGTGGAACGCTTGTTACTCAAATGTCAGACGTGCTTTGCATTAATTAACCATCGGTCGCTCTGTTAGAGGAGATTTCGCACGTCCTGTAGGTCGAGTTAATGTAGGTAAGGATTATTTTTGATTAACCTATCATTAGAAAACTGCATTACTCTAATATCCGTGTAATCCTTTGAAAGGTCTAGATTTTCCTAGATTAGACTTTCTGAAGACGTTCGTAAGTAAAGGCTTAAAGATTTCGCCTCGGAGAAATAGGACGTTGATATTTTAAAAAGATTAAATCGTGACATTTTAATTATATCAATTTCTCAACTTACTTCAACGAGATGAGTTTGAAGAATATGAAAAGTATTAAGTGGAATTCACCTGTTAAGATGCAGCCTTTTGCAAGCTGCTTCATCGAACATCGTGTAATCTAAAAACTATTCCAAAGCCTTTCCAGGCAAAATTCCAAGTGAGAGAGAGAGAGAGAGAGAAGAATTGGGACAGAAAAAGAAAGATGTAAATGGGGGAGAGTAGGAAAGAAAATGAAAGAAAGCGAAAGAGAGAAGAGATGAAGAAAGAAAAAACGAGAAGAGAGAACATACAGCCATATAGAGTGAAAAGATTGAGAGGTAGAGAAACACAGTGAGATAGAGAAACACAGAAAGATAGATAAAAACGATTGATTAAAAGAGAAAGGAGAGGAAGATAGGGAAATAGTAGAAACGGAAAGAGAGAGAGAGAGAGAGAGAGAGAGAGAGAGAGAGAGAGAGATAATTGGGAGAACGTGAGATTTGAGTCCAGTTTTTTCTATACTCAGTGGCAACTCCGTTCTGCAATAAAGTCTCAGGCAGTCTGTCGTCACTTCATCACGTAATAAGATGAACTAATTTACGAAACCTGATGAGGGGGTAGGAGGGGGAGGGGTGGGTAAGGGGCTCATCCCCCTAGCCCTGATACCGCGGGCTCTGTCAGAGCAGAAAATTGGAGACACGTGATTGGAAAGTAAATTGGTGGAACGCTTTGAAGAAAACCTGCCGGCTAAAAATCGCTTTATACTGTCACCAGCAACCATCATGGCCAATGTTAATTGTATGTTAAATCAATAATCTCTCTCTCTCTTAGTGCACTGCCTACTGGCAGGTCCATGGTACATAACGCCTCCACTCTTCTCTGTCTTTCGCCTTCCTCTTCATTTCCACATATGAGTGGATCTTTAAATCATCTATAACATGATTCAATTTAATAATAACAACAATAATAAGAACAACTAGAGTGCTACAGTCATCAATAACAACATCGAGCAATATTGAGTAAAAATCTAGCCGGCAAGAAAAAAGAAGGTCCAAAAACGGTGCAAATTCCAAAATCCTGAAAATCAGTCCAAGTTGCAATCAGCTGTGCTGCTGCAATCAGATACGAATATAGCTAATGTTATCTGTGCTTTGCTTTCCAATCACTCTAGCAGTTGCGTTTTACTTGAAAAAATGCAGTATCTACATGGTTATGTTTCACTAGTTATTTACTATGATTTCAAATTGCTTCTGTGAATTCCATGTGCATGAGTGAGTAAAAAAATGATAACACTTGCAAAAAGTTTGAATATTGTTAATATTTTCAAATCAAACTTTTACCAAATACTAAAGGACTAATTTCTGACGGGGTGGCCAATTTTCATCAATTTTGGTACTTAGCCTATTATGAAAGGTTCAGCAGAGCAACCCCCTATTCGATATGCTTTAAAATAGTTGCTTTTTAGGACTGCAGCAGCTTTCGGAACGCTAGGACAGCCTTGTTGATTCCAGTTTGGGGCAGTCTCTCCCAAATTGATGGAAGGTAGCACTTCCTGCAGTTCTGCCTTGTTTTTAGGCTTCGGCTGGTGTTTCTGATAGAGATGCAGCATGGTTCCCCAGACATGGTAATCCAAAGGATTTTGATCGGGAGAGTTTGGAGGCCATACACTCTTCATGACGAAATGCGGATTTCTCTCTCTGATCCATTCATGTCCATGGCGAGATGCATGAGTCGGAGCATCATCCTACTGAAAGATGAAACCATTTGGTAGAAGAGCATAGCAATCATCAAACAGCTCGGAAAGTAAAGTATTGACGTAAAATTGAGGGTTCACCTATTCCTTTTCGCCAATGAAGTGCAATTTGCCCTTACCGTTGTAGCAAACGCCATTTTTAGGTAAAAATGGGGGGTTGCTTTGCTGAAACTTGTATATCTGGCCAATCCATCGATTAAAATGGATGAAAATTGGCCACCCCATCAACAATTAGTCCCTTAGTAATTGGTAAAAGTTTGCTTAGAAAATATTAGCTATAGCCTGAGATATTCAAACTTTTTTCAGATGTTATCTTTTTTTTACTCACCCTGTATATTTTCTGATGTATGTGTTCTCAATGGATTTATCAACCAGAGCAAAAATTTCTGGGTCTTCAAATGTCTCTTTCATAGTTTGGACAACCCGATCTAAACTATGATGAATTCTTCGGGACTCATTTGATTTAAAATAATTTATAACAAGTTGTTTCTTTAAAACTTGTGCAAAAGAAGCAATTTGATGATCTGAGTTCTCTTCAGTTGGAGCATTTCAACTCTCTATAGTTATAAACCATAAAAAAGCTAAAGCTAATGGTACGTCTAACTTTAGTTTCCTCCCTCGAAAGCGATGTCAGTGACGTGCGAGCCCGAGATTTGAATCCCGCACATACTGATCCGCGGTCGAATATCCTACCGACATCGCCACTGGCTCCAGCCTTACAGACACTATCAATAAGAATGAAGGTCTTGGACCTGCCACAAGAGAGTGCTCAGGAGATGATGTATCGGGAGAGGCTAGAGATCAGATGATACAGCCTAGCTCTCACTGCTCTATGTGCCGAAGCTCTCATCGATTGATGGCCCAGGGCGAGTCGTTACATATTTAATCAGCGGACGGGTACCTCCAGGCTCTGGGTCCACTTCCTTATCTGATAATCTTCCGCCATTGTCATTAGCATCTTCCTAAATCTTATTATCCTTGGAACTGCGCAGTATCTTACGCCTTTCATCTCAAAGCAAAAATCGATAACCGATTAAGTCCGCAGTAGTAAAATCAAAAAAGTAGTAATAGGCTCATAGTATTTACGAAGTCAAGAGAAGACTATCTCAGAGATCAGAATCGACTGTAATGAATAGTGTAGCTGTGGCATGATAGAGAGAAAATAACATTTCATTTAAATAAATAATCTTGCTTATAACGATATTTTAATTTTTTAATGAAAATAATGATCGAAATCTCTTATTTGAATATATCACCAAGCCTGAGATATAGAAACATTGCAGGAATGATCGATTGTTTGAAAGATTCTGCTGTTAATTAATCTCACTTATGAGCGAGGCTTTAATGTAATCGTTCCTGGTTTAACGGCCGTTTCATCTTCTGGTTAGGCCCAGTGACCTGGTCGGGTTCCAACAGCGCAACATTATCAGCAGCTTTAAATCCAAAGCTCTTTCGTTACTGATACACTTAGAAAATTCATGCTAAGCTTAAAGCTTTTGTTAGTTTGATTTTAGCTTGATATAGAGTGAAGGTAATGTCTGAGTATGAACATGTACCTTGGACCTGCCATTAGGCAGAACGATAGAAGAGAGAGAGAGAGAGAGAGAGAGAGAGAGAGAGTGTGTGTGTGTGCTTGATTGTAGGCGTTATTAGCTTGATTTTAAAATATTTTTATACTGGCTTTCTGCCAGTCTACTAATCTCTCATACTCTCTCTCTCTCTCTCACACTCTCAATCCTGCCCTTTCTCACTCTAGTCTGTCTGCACGTACGTCTACAGATGCTCGGTGGTTAAAGTTCATCGTGTTTGTTTTTCGTTGTTCAATCAATCATTTATTGCTGAATGTCGGGTCCTCTCTATTCAGTCCGCTACTCCAGCATCCATCACACATCCCTTCTTTACCTTTCTGTTTACTCCACTTCCTGCGCCTGGATACTCCCTCCACGTCCCAAGGACTCAGGCAGTGGACCCCATTTCATCACAAAATGGTATTTTATATCCCTTGAAAAAGTATTGTAAAAAAATCAAAGTTTTTCACCGCTTTGCACAATAATATCGACATCCCCACTGGCTAGACAGCGGATCAGTATGTGCGGGGTTCAAATCCTAGGCTTGCCCGTCACTGACATCGCTCTCGAGTGAGGAAACTGGCGTTAGCATTAGCTTTACCAGCTTTTATAAATCATTATATTACTGTAGATTATTATGTAGTTATGTCAGGAACACGAGGATTCAAACCGGGCTAATTGATTGATTTTAAATTACCTTAACCAAAATTTTGTTATTTCTGTATGCAGCCACCCGAAGGCCCATTTAATTTCATATCTCACTATATTAGGGGTCAGTTTGCTAAAAGTCTCTTAATGCCATCTAATCGATATTATACATGTTTTCTTCACTAGCCACGATTTCCTCAAATAGAGGCTACTATCAACTCTCATAGCAGGATACTATATCGTATTGCATATTTCTCTATTCTTCTGCCAACTGGCACGTCCCAGGTGCATACATATATTTATACTCAGAGTCTATTATAATAATATCAAATAAATAAAATTAATAATTTTAATAATATCAAATAAATCATCTTCACGTTCCATACAGACCAGTCCATTGATCAACCGTCCCTTCACGCATGGCTTTGCCTTATCTTGCCATATGGACTTTTTTCGATTCTTGCTTAGCCGTTTCTTACTACACATACAGTTAACGTTTGGCCTATTCATCAGCGTCCCGGACACTACACGTGAATCTCTTTCCATCTGTCTTAGTGCACTGTCTACTATCAGGTCCATGGCATATAACGTCTCCACTCTTCACTGTCTTCCGTTTTCCTCTTAATGTCCACATGCGACTGGATCTTTAAATCATCTAACATTCCTAATCTCGGTCTGCCTCTGCTTCTCATAGTACCTTTACATAATCATATTGTAAATCCTCTCATGTAAAGGATTAAAGCATTCACTCCTCTCACATTAACGTGCACTTTTAGAATCACTTTCTATTCTATAACGTGAGTTCAAAAGTACCTCTCAAGTGTTCTTTAACCGGTGATAAAAGTTCAAAAGAGAAAACTTCACTTTTGTTACTTCTAACGTATCTGAAGTGATTTCCATCAGATCTCAGGTTAAGGCACTCTAACCACTTGACTCGTAATCTGGTCTTAACAAAAAAAATTATTTTTCAATTCTATCGTGGTAATAATTCAGCTAAGCAGCAGGTAGAAGATTAAGTAGATACTTTGCTAAGATGAATTTGATCGTTGACTGGGTGCTCCTTGTTGAGAAGGTTCGCCACTAAGTCGGTAAGATACTCGACCGCGTATCAGTACGTGCGGGGTTCAAATCCTGGGCTCGCCCATCACTGACATCGCTTTCGAGTGAGGAAACTGACGTTAACCTTAGCTTTTTAGCTTTTGAGAATGTCATGAACTTTGTGTTTAATTATAGACCTAGGATCTGCTCTTTTAATTAACATATTTGAGAAGATATTAGTAAACCATAGATAGCACAGGATAAAAACCCTTGACACTGTAGAATGCTGTCAGTTTGATGGCCG
>CAJHZI010000484.1:1370000-1410000 GCA_905160935.1 Enchytraeus crypticus | reverse complement strand
CCGGATTTTGGTTTGCATCGTTTATGGACCCCTCACTTTGCTCATCGGCTGTAATTTGGTTCCACAGTGTTCGATGTTTTCATGGACAACAGTAGCCCTCTAATCGTATTGTTGTTGTTTCTCTCCCTCGATCTCAATGCACAGTGAAATGTCAGGCTCAAGACTCTACTTTCTATTAAGAATCTTAAATTACTCTCATCAAATGAGCTCTTCGAAATTAATCTCTTTGCAATTAATAGAATCCTTTTAAATCAGTTAAATATGCCCAATTAATATCTTAATGTCGGTAAGATACTCGATCGCGGATCAGTATGTGCGGGGTCAAATCCTGAGCTCTCCCGTAACTGACATCGCTTTCCAGTGAGGAATCTGACGTTAACCTTAGCTTTACCAGTTGTAAGAAGATTTTAATCTAAACATTTAATTAATATCTGCGTGACTTTGATGCACCAACGTTTCAGTCTTTTTTACGTATGAATTTTCTTCGTATTCAATTACATTCCTCAATGTTGTACTTGTCCGCCCTTATGCGACACATGCGGTTTACGATTTTCAATATGTAATACTCACACTACTATTATCTACTACTATTATTGCCAGTCGATCTGACTTTCGATATTTTTCTGTTATTGTTTTCTCTATTTCTTAGCAGAACGTCTTCTCATACATGCCTCCAACTCTTCTTCATTGATTACTTAGCAATTCTCTTTCATATTTTCTCTCCGTCTAATCTTTTCATTTTTCATCCCAGGCTCAATCTCTCTCATGTCAGTCGCCTTGTCTCTCTTTCTCTTTCTCTCTGTTTCTATCTTTTCCTTATATCTTTTTTATCTTTTCATTTGCAGTGCTATTTTTGATATAGGGATACACGTATGTACATGTATACTAGTAATGTACATAGCGCAGTTATTAACTTAATTCTCTCGTTCTATTTTTCTCTCTCTCTTCTCTCTCTCTCTCTCTCTCTTTCTCTCTCCATTTCTCTATCCCTCTCTTTCTCTTCCCTTCTCCTCTCTCTCCGCCTCTCTCTCTCTCTCTCTTTCTCTGTCTTCCACTCTCTCCCTCTCTCTCACTCTTTCTCTCTCTCTTCCACTCTCTCTCTCCCTCATTCTCTCTCCTACTGTCTCTCTCTCCCATTCTCTTTCCACTCTCTGTCTTTCTCTCCCTCTCTCTCTCTCCCCTATTTCTCTTACACTCTCTCTCTCCCATTATCTCTCCCTCTCTCACGCACACACACTTCCCCCCCCCCCCTCTCTCTCTCTCTCTCTCTCTCAGCTCCTATCGTCGCCTCTCATCAGTTCTCACTTCAGAGAAGACGGGCTCGCCACTTGACCATCAACCCGTCATTGCCATTACGTTTCAACACAAGCCACGCTTAATACTTCATTCATTTCTTTGATAGAATTCCGTGATTGCTTTCTTTATCGGTCCGCCGCAGCACATTCGTGACGCGGGGTGACCCTATGTCACATTTGCGCTCAATTATAAACTGCGAACTTAGAAATGGGGCTAGAAATAGGAGCGAAATTGCTTTGACACTCCAAGCTATGTAATAGTTCTTTCCAGAATGATCATAAAGCTGGTAAGCTAATGTTAACGTCAGTTTCCTCATTCGAAAGTGATGTCAGTGATGGCGAGCCAGGATTTGAAACCCGCACATACTGATCCAGGGTCGAATATCTTACGGACATTGCTACTGACTCCAGCTAATAGCAATGCACCGCAGATCTGGAATTCTCTTCTGTTTACTCTTCTGAAATCTTCATTTGAATAATGTCGGCCTTTGCTTTCCTATGAGCAGTTTCATAGGCAGTTGAAGACTTATCTTTTCCATTTCTCTTTTCCATCCAGTGTCCATGAGCATCGACCTGCGCCTAAACCTCCTTTTCTTTAATTTCCCTTTTTCCTTGGACTGCTTTTTTGGATTTTGGAATTTGCACCGTTTTTGGACCTTCCTTTTGCTCACCGGCTTGGATTTGTCTCAATAATGTTTTCCGTTGTCAGCGTTGAGTAATTTAACTCTTCTACAGATGACAGGCAGTATATTGAAAATTAAGTTTTATAATGGATTTATCATTTCACGTTATAATTCCAGTGGGGGGTAAGTCCCCACTCCATCTCCGCTCTACTCCGTATCTTGATTAAGCACTTGACTGGAAGGCGACTTTGAAGTCAAAGAGAAATGTATTTTTAGTTTCTCCTCTCTCTCTCTATCTCTCTCTCTCTCTCTCCCTCTCTCTCTCTCCCTCTCTCTCCCCCCTCTCTCTCACTCTCTCTCTCTCCCTCTCTCTCACCCCTCTCTCTCACTTTCTCTTCCTATCCCTCCATCCCTCTCTCTCCCTCTCTTTCTCTCTCCCTCTCTCTCTCTCTCTCTCTCTCTCTCTCTACGATGGTTGGTCGATCATCATCATGCCTCGACGTTTACTCAATTTACGCAGTGATGCCTCAATGACCGCGAATTTCCGTCTGCCATCCACTCGACCTTCGCCCCCCTGGCGTGGAAATGCTCAAACACTGGACCAATCAAATGCAGCCCTGCGTAGCGCCGCCAGTTAATTAACTGGAACAATTTGATTTCTTGTTTATTCTCTTCACGCCGTAGATTGCTTTGCAGAAATGCCCGAATCTTACGGAAAGAAGCGTCAGTGTCTGAGATGTTTGCGTGTATGTGGGGTCACGGACGATGTGGAAGTCTGGATTGATGGGGAATTGCTGCTCGTCATGAAATAGGGATAGAACGGTCGTTTTGCAAACCAATAAAGCCGCAGATTTTGTTGAAGTATAAGCGAATTGCTGATAGGTCTTCAATCCAGTCGATGATATATGTGACGTTAAATGTTATAAATTATTTTCTGCTAATTATTCAGTTGATGCAGATTGATGCAGAGGCAGGCAGAGATTAGGTATGGTAGATGATTTAAAGACCCACTCATATATGAAAATGAAGAGGAAAGCGGAAGACAGAGAAAAGTGGAGGCGTTATATACCATGGACCTGCCAGTAGGCAGTGCACTAAGAGAGAGAATTATTCAGTTTTAGGAATGAAAGACAATAGTAAGAGTGCAGAGATCTCGTTCGTTTTTGTAAAGATATCTATATATCATTAGGTATCTTTCCATTTTCATTTAAAAGATGCAGGTGAGAGAATAAAGGGATAGATTTTGGTTCTATAAAGAACTGAAGCAGAAAAATTAAAATAATAGAACAGTAATGTTTAATTGTTTTTGCAACTCTATCGGTATGTAAAAGTATTGTGAAGAACAGAGTATACAGCACTGGAACGGTTCCGCTTAACAAAAGTGGCCGAATTATATCCAATTGACCTGAAACTTAGCAAAACAGTAAAAGAACGAGGGTTTATGCCACGTTTGACGTCAATTTCATCTCTTTAAAGGTACAACTTTGATGAATTTAGATCTGAATCGCAGGTCTATTGAATAAACATTATATTCTGTAATAAATCATCATCGCCATCAATACTGTAGTATCATAAGTGCGGCATTGCAATCTACATGTATCTGGCCTGCTTTTGATCTTCGTAATAAGCAGCCGTCGATTATTTGTGCGCAAGATATTGAGGGATCGATACCTGGCAGAGACTGATTAATTAATTCTTCTTCATACAGAACATAATGGTGTTTATGATTTATATCAGCTGAGTCAAGCGTCAATATCATAACTCTATCACTGCTTGTGCCGCTCTATGTCACTGCTTGTACCGCTCTATGTCACTGCTTGTACCGCTCTCTTTTACCGTTTGTACCGTTCTGCTTCGCTCTTTGTAACTCTTTATGTCATTGCTTGTATTGCTCCACATTACTGCTTGTACCACTTTTTGTCACTGCTTCTATTGGGCTCTCTTTTCTATTTCTCTCTCTCTCTCTCTCTCTCTCTCTCTCTATCTATCTATCTATCTATCTCCACTCTGTCTTTCTGTCTTTCTTTCATTCTTTTTCTCTCTTTTTTCTCTCAATTTGTCACTCATGAATTATAAATTGATTCGTTGCTCTTGATAAGAACTGAAATGAAGACTTCTCTCACACTGGGCTCAGTTGGTCGCCTCTAAGAGAGTGTAGAGAGACCTCTGCATCAGGCGACGTGGTGAGAGGAAATAGATGTCATCTGTGAGGAATATGGACTCATATTTTGAATTTAAGACAAGCATTACGTGACTTATAAATCACTTTTACATTCCCCAGTGCAAATGCAATTTCATAAAACAAATGCATCTGTAACTAATGAAATAAATAATTAATGTTTATTGGAGTATATCATGGAAAGGTTTCTCTAAACTTTACAACAATTATATAGAGTAAATCGCCGGCCATCAACTGTGTGTAATAGGAAATACTGTATGGAACTAGGAAAACTGAAGAACAGGGAGGTATGATTCACTCCAGTTTCACATAGTTCACTCCAGTTTCACATAATCCACTCCAGTTTCACATGGCTCACACCAGTTTCACATGGCTCACTCCAGTTTCACATGGTTCACTCCAGTTTCACATAGCTCACTCCAGTTTCATATCGTTCACTGCAGTTTCTACACTAATCTCTCTCATGTTGTTGATTCTAAACTGAGTATACATTAGCAGTCTTAGGATTTAAGATTTAAAAAGAATATCTTTTAAGATGAGTGTCGCATGGAGATGTTTCTTTATCTTTTCCTGATTCATCTCAACTGCATGGAATTATTTCCTCCAGCGATTGCGTGGCAACATGTGTAATTATTCCCAGCGGGAATGGAATGGATTCTATAGAGTAATGCTAGGAAACAAAACAATTATTTAAATTTTCATTTTACTTTTATTTTATTTATTAGGCCATATGATAATGAAGATGATGATGAAGTTGAGGATGATGATGATTGTGATGATGACAACTATTTTTTTATTCATAATTTTTTCAAATCGTTTCATTATTTGCGTCTATCTGTTTTTCATAATAATAATAATAATAATAGTAATAATAATAATAATAATGGCCATTGAAACCATGGGCCCGATGAATCCCGAAGGGGTTGACTTTATTAATGGCATAGGCAGACTTGTTGCAGAGCAAACCGGCGATAAGCGAGAGACATCTTTTCTTTGGCAAAGGCTTTCCATGACTTTGCAAAGATTTCATGCAGTCTGCTTCAACAATTCTTCAATTCTTTTAAGCCGACTGATGACCTCGAGTAGCCGGGCGGCGATTCAGCACGTATTGCTTGAATCGTTTTTATCAAACCCCAGGTTCTTTACATCGGGGTAAAATAAAAAAATAAAAATTAATAATAATAATAATAATAATAATAATAAGTACATTTATATACGCACAGTTTTATGCAACATGCCACAGTAGCGCTACATGTGCAATTAATTGTATGCTCGATCAAATAGAAAAGTTTTGAGTTTCTTCTGGAAGCTATAAAGGGATGGGTCGGACTGTCGCAGACTGACGGGAAGATTATTCCAAACAGTTGGTCCAGATATAGAGTATGCCCTGGCACCCATATTTGCTCTAGCCTGTGGAACGCAAAGAATTCCAGATTCAGCAGATTTCAAGATCTTGCGCCCTGCCAACGCAGAAACTTGTACGCAAATAGGATGATTTGCGATGATGATTTGTGATGATGATTTGTGATGATGATTAATGATAATGATTTGTGATGATTTGTGATGATGATTTGTGATGATGATTAATGATAATGATTTGTGATGATTTGTGATGATGATTTGTGATGATGATTTGTGATGATGATTTGTGATGATGATTTGTGATGATTTGTGATGATGATTTGTGATGATGATTAATGATAATGATTTGTGATGATTTGTGATGATGATTTGTGATGATGATTAATGATAATGATTTGTGATGATTTGTGATGATGATTTGTGATGATGATTAATGATAATGATTTGTGATGATTTGTGATGATGATTTGTGATGATGATTAATGATAATGATTTGTGATGATTTGTGATGATGATTTGTGATGATGATTAATGATAATGATTTGTGATGATTTGTGATGATGATTTGTGATGATGATTTGTGATGATGATTTGTGATGATGATTTGTGATGATGATTTGTGATGATGATTTGTGATGATGATTTGTGATGATGATTTGTGATGATGATTTGTGATGATGATTTGTGATGATGATTTGCGATGATGATTTGCGATGATGATTTGCGATGATGATTTTTAATAATGATTTGTGATGATACCTAATGATGCACAGTCAGCCGATACCATTACGTCACTGACTTATTCTCTCTTGAGAAAATAAGTTAAAATTCTATTGCCGTTTTGTATTCTTATTATTTTGATTTAATACTCATTACTGATTGGTTGCTAATTAACATTAAACACGTTATTAGAATATCACCCGTCGAGAGATATATTGACTGAAGCGAGCAAATGAAAGTTTACCGTCGTTTTCTCAGCCTCATGAAGACGGCAGATCCCAGGACTTACACGCTAATCCTGACACGCACAATGGATGGATTAGACCCTCCCCCCGTCGTGGACTTAATCCGGATCAAATAAGTGGGGAGGGGGTATTTGTGTGAAGCAGTCACGGTTGTCGCTAAATTGGTTTTCTAGATTTTGAAATTTTCCCCGTTTTGACCCTTCTTTTTCTCACCGGCATGATTTTATGTCAATAGTAAATTTGTTTTACCCGTCACTGACATGCTATCGAGCAGGAAACTGACGTTAAAATTTACCTTAGCTTTGGATTTGTCGTTTTTTAAATGTTATTGCAAAAAAATACAAACATCTCAAGAGTATGTGGCCTTACTGGAATCTAAATCTATCTGGAAGAAGGCAGCTTTTTCCAGTTAGATTTCAGATTTCTCTAGTTCTGTCTCAACTCCCTCCAATCCTCTCGGCAATCATCATACGTGTTCCGGTGAACTCTCGTAGTGTAAATCCGCTTAGTCCACGTTCTTATTCCAGCTCTTTATTCCAGCTCTGATACGATGAAATTTTATAATTGAAAACGTGCGCGACAGATAATGAACTGAATGGAGCGACGTTAAGATGATAAATATCGAATGTCTCTTGTAGAATATCTGCGATATATTAGAAAAGTGCGGAAAGAAAATTTCATAACCAGATTGTGATATGAGTAAAAAAGATAAATTCAATTTTCTGAAAATAGTGAACAGCGTGGTGAATAGGAAAATGAATTTATCTGGAGAAATGGTGAATGTCTTGTGCTCGGCTGAGTTCGGTTCTTTGTTGCATGAGGAAGTTTTCATTGGGATTTTAACGTTAATTTCCTCTCTCGTAAGGACATCAGCAACAAAAACTACAACAACAGCAATTACAGCAACAATTGGAATGATACTATCTTCAATGACAACATCGGGCTTGTATTTTGAATCCAAAATACAAGACGATGAACAAAAATTAAATCAAAGCGCCAATGTAAAATGCAAAACCCTGAAGCAAATTCAGATACAATCCGTCTAAAACTAAAACTAAAAAGCAGAAAAAAATGGATAAGCACCATTAGCTATAGCCTCTAGCATTTAATGATAGAATATGGGAGAGATTTTTGTTTAGATATTCAAAACATGAGAACTGCACGACTAATCAACGTCCTAGACTTAAATACCTTTAACTATGACTTCTGTTTTCTGGTTAATCACAAGATTCTAATTTCATTTCCACAGCCGCACCTGCTTCCGGTCCGTAGCTTTATATATTTACGAGTAAATTGCGTGCTAAGGTGGTTATTGACTTTATACAGAGATCTTTAAAATGCTTCAGAGTTTGAATTGTCAATACGATATGAATTTACAATCACATAGATGGAGATTTACACAAAGTAATTTTTGCAAATTTTAAATTTAAACAAAATTGGTTACTTTTTTATTTTTGTTTAGATTGAGATTTGTTAATGCCATATACATTTGTGTTGGGTTTATTCTTAATATAAAATATTATGCAATAAATTTGTTATTGAATATTACTTTTGTTATTAAACATTACGTTTGTTAGTAGGCATTGCATTTATTATTAAACATTGCACTTGTTATTAAGTATTTCATTTGATATTAACTTGAGATATTATGCATAATATGGTTCGTCATTGTAACAACGGAGGCATATCAGTGCATAAACCAGGCACGTCTGTCGTTCTTCGAATGTCGTATGAGGTTGAATATCCGTTAGCCTTCTCCAGTTCGGTCGCCTCGTACGACACGTACAGTTAACAGTTGGGCTATTATTCACCGTCCCCGATACAACACAGGAAAACAAAGAAGCAGCCCAGCCATATCCACCGTTAAATTTTCCGTTCGAATTACTTTTTGAAAATATTCAGGCTCGAAATTAACGGAGCATCTAACTAACATCCCTCATAGCCTATGAACTACTAGAGGACCGGCATTTGGCTGGACTGGTGTGGGCGACATAAACCAGAGTTCTTTCTCTCGAGGGTCGGTTAATGTCGCGGTGTCGTATAAGTGACGGAAGTTTACGATGACCGGATGTCTTCATTGGAGCGAGTCAGAAAGCTAATATACACTACATCATATCCGCCTGCCATCAATATCTATCTTACGGCTTCAATAAAACCTCTGCTCCTATAGCGCCGCGCAGAGGGCTCGTATTGCGCCGTCTTGAGCTCATCCAACGCCGCGCAAACGCTCCTGCAGCGCCGCGCAAAGCGCTCATATTGCGTCGCGAAAACATTTTATAACGCCGCGTAAACGTTTTATAGCGCCGCACAAGCGCTTATCTAAAGTAGTGTGGAAGCTTGTTTTTCGCAGCGCCATAGCTTCTCTTGCGCGAGGGTTCATATAGAGTTTAGCGTAAGGTCCCAGATTCGCCGAGACTTTACAGAATACCATTCCCTGAAATGAATGGGGACATAAAGCACAGCTTGACGATGACCTCTTGTTGTGGGTCAGCCAGAAACTACACTTGTAGAAGGGTTTTCTAGGACTCAGTCAAATTTTTATTTCACTAAATAAACATTAAAGCAGAGTAGCGTTGCTTGGAAGTTTTCATTTGAATTAATATACTACTTTTCCAATGAACGTTTCAAGTAATCAGGTTAATCGTTAAATACTGGGCTGCAATACTTCCAATATTAGGCTATTAGGTCTAATATTGAAAGCACTGCCCTATTAGTCAATCAATGTACCTCTGTCCCTCCCTCTATTAACCCATTTCCCCCCGGCCTCTTCTAGCATATAAAATCTGATGGATCACTCCACTCAGCATGGGTCAATATAGCGGTGACGTGGCAATAATCGTACGTTATGTCAAGACATAAATTCAGATTTAATAATCGGATGTTACTTAATGGTCGTCCATATATATTAATGGGCTACTTCCTATTCTTCTTTATAGCCTGTAATATTGATTTACTGCGGACTGATGGAGATATCAGTAGACGTATAGTGCTAGAGTTCAAATTGGACGATACTACTATATAAAAAGTATGGGTCAGAAAAGTAGCAAAGTACTTAAAATAAGTAAATGTCTAAATTGCTCAGCGTGTCAATAGAATGACGGAAAAACTTTACAATTTTAAATGCTTAATCTTAAGGTGGACTGACCTATGGCGGATTCGATTCCCGACCGAGTTGATCGGGGCATAAAATCTCAAACAATGGCACGGCCGGTGAACGGATACCTGATTTTACTAATTTTAGTAAACTGCTTAGCGGGTTAAGTTAAACTAGTTTTATTAGAAGCAATAGATATTATTATGAATAATTATTCGTTAAAGTAGGCCTACTGGTGTTCTGTAAAGCGCAATTTTACTTATCACAGTTCAATTTTATTTACAGTATGATATACAATTATACATGCATACCTCATGCATTTAATGCATTTAATTTTTCTATCGAGTACTTTTGTCGAGTACTGGTTGGAATATACTACTCCATCGTGCAGTACTTGGTAGACTTGTCAGTACTTGTGCAGTACCTAGTAGACTTGTGCAATACTTGTCAGACTTTATTAAAATTCCAATCCTTTGCTCTTCCGCATCACGTCCTAAATCCTATCCGCTTTATAATCTGATCGCAGGATTCAAATCCGATAAATTTTATTTCCTCTTGGCATCTTCTAAGTCCATTGAGACAAGCCCTGATTCAGCTGTAAGAGAGAAGCCCGTAATGATTTATTAGGGCTTCTGTTCAAATCCGCGTCTTGCCATTCTTGATTCATCTGTTGCGCTATTTATAAACACCACGACGTAAAGCTGGCCCAGAAGAGACAGGTTTTACTGAGTGTATGAAAAAAGTCTTTTTTATTTGACTTAGTTCCAGTATCTGTTGCACGACTAAAAGATAAAAATCTAAGATCTAAGTTAACGTCGGTTTTATCAATGGAAAGGGATATCAGTGAGTGGAGAGCTTAAGATTTGAAGCCCGAACATACTGATCAGTGTTGCGAAAGAGAATCCATGCTGTCGTTGGCTATGGAGTTATCACAACTTTAATGTTGTCAGAAAATACTGAGTTCCTTCTAGTGAAACAGAGCCATTTGTCGTTAATAAATTCATCTTTGGGACGTTAGCTAGAACAGTAGCTGATTTACTATGTCACTATTATAACAGCTGCTTTCTGTCAATAAATCAATCAATAAGTATATTTATAAAGCGCCGCTCCATGTTAATTGCCAAATTAGCGTTAAATGGACAGTAAAGTCAAGTTTTGCTACGTCAACATACAGCAGCTGTTTTAGTACGTCACTATCACAGCAGCTGTTTTACTACGTCATTATCACAGCAGTTGTTTTGCTACGTCACTTTCACAGCAGCTGTTTTACTACTTCACTATCACAGCAGCTGAAGCAGCTGTTTTACTACACCACTATCACAGCAGTTGTTTTGCTACGTCATTATCACAGCAGCTGTTTTACTGCGTCACTATCACAGCAGCTGAAGTAGCTGCTATATTTCGTTGACAGTTTCGTGCAATCACTTGACGCCGATTTGGCAACTGAAAGACTCTCTCTTTCTCTCAATCCCATTTCTTAATTGCTTCCTATCCTTGCCTATCATCACCTAATCCGAACTGATTTCGCTCCGGACACGATTCCGCGCAATCTCCTCTGCCAATCCGCAGTCCGGACGTGATTCGGTTTCTTACAGGCCTATTAGACAACAGTGGATAATATGGACATCCGGAAGTAAGGCCTAGCCGAAAAAATGCGCCGTGGAGCATAAAATTGGTTTAAAACCCTCTCTACTATTCGTGGTATTATACTGTCATATTAAGATCATGGAATTCTCAATTTATGGGATGGTTTAAAACATCGTGATGTGCTCAAATGTGCAGATCAGTTACGATTCGTTAGAGAGGGTATTAGAACACCTTTTTTATTGTTCTGCTGATTTTTTATACATGTATTAGTTTAAGTTGGTTTACTGGCTTCAATATTATCACTAATGTCGCGAAGGAGAGTTAGTAATCATACGTGAACATACTTAAATAAGTCCATACTTTTCCATTATATGTAGAAAATGTACAGTAAGTCGTACAGTAAGTGCTACTGTCGTCAATGACTAATGAAACACTATGAAAAGCCAAAACATCGAGTTAAAGAAACCAAAAGAGTTCCAATATGTGAGATGTTCATAATTCATAACTAAAGATTGTTACTTGAATACATGCCTAATCCATGAAATAAATGAATGTCTCAATAGCGTAGGGGTAACGTAATGAAGTTTTAAATGACAGATCCTGAGGTGAATTGAACCCTCGTGGGTTCGAATCCCAGTCGCGCTGATCTGAGAGTCTGGGACATTCACTGGACTGGTTACACAGAAAACGGACTAAATTGCCTAACTGTTTAGACACGTGGTGTTCAAGTGATAGATATCAACACGGTTGATCATTTCGCTATAATTCGTGTCTACTTTTTACCTCACTTAATTAACATCTCACTTAATATCTCACTTAATTAGCATATCAATTACTGTAAGTCTCACTTAATTGATATCTCTCTTAATTAACATCACTTAATTAACATTTCACTTAATTAACATCCCACTTAATTGACATATCTGTTTATTTTCAGGGGATCATTTAAAGGGCCTGGCTACAGTTGAATTCACAACCTCTGAGGCTCCGATCCGGTATTCAACAACGTATTCAAAGTCTAAGGGACCTGGAAAGCGGACTCGGATCGTTATAGAACAATAGCGTCATTATGGCGGGATTAGCCATTATGATCCTGGGAATTTCCATTCACAAAACTCGTAAGTAAATCATCTTCTAGTAAATCATTCGTCTGTGTTCAATACGCTACTGGCTACTTGCTATAGAATACTGTGTTATTTGGCGTTATTGAGTACCATGTTATTTAGCGCTATTGAATACTATGTCACATAGCGCTAGTTCTTCTGTTATTTTACGTTATTGAAAGCGTGACACTGCTGATATCAATTATTAATTGTAATTCCGGTGGCATGAAGTTTTAATTTAAACATATTTAAAATTAAAATTTTATTAGCGATATTAGATAAGTTTTCCTTAATTTAATTGTCATGTTTAATTTATAATTTAAGATCAATGTAATCAATACGATATTAATTAAAGCATCAATGACTTGAAGTTTTAATTAAAGCGAGATATAAATTACCATTTTAATAGTGACTGTAGAAAGTTTAATTTAACTTTTAGGTTAATATTCACTTTTTATGAAAATAGTATTGCAAAATTACTATGTTACATGTAACATTTTGTATTACTGTAATATTTTCAGATGGTAAATGTTCAGAGTCTCAGCAGGAAGTCTGTCGTAAAGCCGGTATGGGCCTGTGTATAATCTCTCTAACTATGTAAAACTGCAGGTCCAAGGCACTCTCATCATCATCATCATCATCATCTTCCCTTGAATCCCAGTTTAACCAGGGTCGGGATACAAATAGACTTTCTAAAATCCTCTTTGTCCTACATCATATCATCAGTCAATCCTCTGTATGAGAATTTTCCATTAATTTAAATTTTTGTAGCAATTTCTGGAGCCCAGGCACCCAGCAACCGAATGCTCTTTCTGACGTTGGTATGAATCTTAGTGCTTTAGTCGCCTTCTACGACACGTGAGGTCACCGGTCCAAGACACTCTATGCTTAGATAATTGTTAAAGTCGTGGGCATTGATCAGCATGCTAGGTTGAATCTACTGTAAGTGTATTGCATCGTTTAGAAATCAAGCAATCAATCCATCCATCCATCAATCAATCAATCAATAAATCGTTCCATCAATCAATCAATCAATCAATCAATCGATCAATCAATAAATAAATCTATCCATCAATCAATCAATCAATAAATCCTTCCATCAATCAACAATCAATCAATCGATCGATCAACTGATTGTCGCATGCAGCAGTGGAGGGTGGAATGAAGAGTTTACCAGAAGGGGGTCAGTGCCTGGACAAGCAGTACGTTCAGTTCACACACGTCTGCACGGTGACCAGGTACGCCCCCTACCTCGACTTCTGTTGCTGCACCCACGAGCAGACAGCACGGGCTCTCTGCTGTCGTTACCATCACCACTGGAACTACTTCCGCTGTACCGAGGCCGAGGATACAGTGGCAACACTGTGAGTTAATCTATCAATCAATTAATCAATCAGTACACTGAAGAGTGGCAACGCTATGAGTTAATCAATCAATCAATCTTCAATTCACTCTATAATCTATCTATCACTCAATCGATCAATCAATTGAGTGTTGCCACTGAACAGTAGCAACACTGTAAGTTAACTTAATCAATCAATCAATCAATCAGTTTACTGAACAGTGGCAACACTGTAAATTAATCTATCGATCAATCAATCTACGCATCTATATACATTAATTATGGTAATACTGTAAGTCAACGTATCAATCAATCTATCCATCAACACAATGAACATTGATAGCACTGTACGTTAACCTCTTGATCAATATATTAATAATCTGAACAGTGGCAATGGTAACACTGTAAGTAAACCTATCAGCAGCCGCTGGATCTTTGTTCTACGACTATATATATAAGTTATAATTCCTTGTTCCCATTACACTTCATACATCATCTATACACTTCATATGACATACACTTCATACATCATCTATACACTTCATATGACATACACTTCATACATCATCTATACACTTCATATGACATACACTTCATACATCATCTATACACTTCATATAACATACACTTCATACGCCATCTATACACTTCATATAACATACACTTCATACGCCATCTATACACTTCATATAACATACACTTCATACGCCATCTATACACTTCATATGATATACACTTCATACGCCATCTATACACTTCATATGACATACACTTCATACGCCATCTATACACTTCATATGACATACACTTCATACATCATCTATACACTTCATCTAACATACACTTCATACGCCATCTATACACTTCATATGACATACACTTCATACATCATGGGCATTAAAATCTTTATACAATTATTAATGCTGGTTACCTTAATTTTGTTGACACACTGTAGTGGGCGTGCCGCTACCGCTCTGTCATTGGACATCGCTCTACCCACAGCGCTCATCATAGCTGGGCTAGTCGTCGTGGTCACGTGCTACCTCTGCTACTGCTGCTGCCTCAAACACGCCTGTCAGCTGTTCGACACGCAGCGCCATGCGTTACGTCATCAGCCCGGCTACGCAGGGGCGGGAAACAGCTGTCTGCGCTGCTGCTCAGCAGCTGATTTCTGCTGTAAGCTCTTATTTTACCATTTATATTTAAAAGACAATAAACCCAGAATTTTGTTGTTGTTGAAGAATCTAGTATATTGTTTAAAGATTGGCAATTTAACTTGAAAAGACTAGAAGGTTAATGGAACTATATGGAAGTTAATATTCAATGTGTGCACGACAATTATGAAATTACTCTTATTAATGACAATGCCTGTGAATATCTTTATTGAATGCTAAAGTGAATTTCTATTTGATTGACTAGCCTACTAAAGGATTCATTTGTTTATCATTAACTAAATGATTGATTAATCATGTATTTTGTGAATTTATTTCTGTTTGATTGATAAATTTATTGGCTTGGTTGGTTAGCATTTGGTTGGTAGGCACCTAGGCTCCAGAAATTGCTGCAAAATTTAAACGAATATAAAAACTTCAAAAGAAGGTCTACTGGTATCCCTATCCTCGTTCAACTTGAATTTAAGGGAGATGTTATTAATGATGATTAATAAATTGGCTTACTGATCGTACTATTGATTAATTGATTGATCGATGCCAAGGTTATGAAGAAGATCAGTTTGATAAGACGAAGGTAACGACCTGTCTCTACCCTGATGAACACACTACTGCCTTCAAGCGAACAGTTAAATACTCTCTCGTCAACCTCGACAACTCCACACCTCAAAAATCATCTATAGTCACAACCTACTACCATGGTAACGCAACATATCACCGTGACAACGCTTCACATAGTCAAGGCAACGCAATGAATTACCATGGCAACTCAGCCGGTAGTCGCGGTAGCTCAGCGTATCACCATGACTACACGGCACGTAACTATGACGTCGCGATGAGTCATCAGGATTGCGCAAAGCAGAGCCCGAGTAATGTATTGAATCCCCATGACAACACGATCTGTAGTCTTGGTAGGACAGCATATCACCATGACAACGCAATACATAACTATGGAAACGTAATTAAAGCACAGGAGAACGCGCTATGTATCCAAAGCAACGCAATAAATAACCATGACGACCCACCTAGTTACCATAGACACATTGCGCCCTGTCATGCTAACACGAACAACTATTTCTCGAATTCTCGGTGCAATCATGACAACACACAGCAGCACCATGGCAACACAGGTGTGACGTCACGAAAAAGCGAAGACCAGCTAAGTACATCGGAAACATAGTAAATGAACGAACTCATAGAATATTGGTAATTAAGTAAGTTTAGGAGTCTACATGTATTCGTGAGATATTTCAAGTGGAGTTAAAAGAATTATGATCTTCATCATGCTCAACCGTAGTGAAGGAGACTTAATAATTCTGTAATATAACGTCAGTAATTAAGCCAGTGGCAATGTCGGTAAGATATCCGACCGCGGATTAGCATGTGTGGGTTCAAATTCTGGGCTTTCACATAACTGATATCGCTTTCAAGAGATGAAACCGACGTTAACATCATCTTTACAGATTATTATTACTCACTACTGCTAATTAAATGTAATTATTTAATAATATTAATTAACTGTTAATTAATATAATTTGCAGTAGATTTAAGCAATATTCATTAAATAACAGTAGGCCTATTTACAGATGTATATGCATAGTAAAAGCTTAAGTAAACAAGGCATCTGAGTGACAATGAGTCAATGTAAGAGACAGAAAATGGGATTTTTCTAGAACTCTACATGTATATGTATATTTGCCGCAATACTTTAGAAATTGTAGAATCCAGTCAAACTCGCCTAACTGATATTAGTAGGCATTAAGGATTATATATTAAATCATTAATCCCTTGTGATATAATTCTTTATATCAAGACTTTTAATTTATTTCGAGCATTGAGCAAATTATTGTTTATGCAGATCAACTTGAATAGGTAATCTAAAAATATTCTTATTTATTATTATAAATATAATATTATTAAAATATTATATGATCAACTTGAATAGGTAATCTACTGCCAACTATTAGTCAATTACGCAGAATAATATGTGCATGTAATCATTTAATTAGCAAAGGCGGATCATAAATTACTCGCAAAACAACGATTAATAAAAACACCATTATCAATTCAATTTACGATAAATAAATGGAGTCAAGCAGTAAAATCTAAAGAACCGTCCGAAATGACTGTAGAAGATAATTATGAGTTGGTTTACATCTGTAGGTAAATTATATAATGCACGACATTATAATATAATCTGCAAAGCGACTCATAAGACAATGCATTAAAGTACAATGTACAGTAGTACAATTCAAAACTTTTAAATTTCTGACATTTCTATAGCTTCCAAGCCGAGAGTCCGTAACTTGCCTTCGAGACTACTTTTACAAGTTGATGACGATTTGTTCTCAGCAACAGAGTTTAACGTACGACTTTATAGATTAGCTAAACGATAGCAAGCTTGCTCGGTAAGCAAGAGGTCGTAACATTTATTTCTAGCAGTGCCAGATTAGCTTTCTACCTGACCTCATAAGTGAACGTGAAACAGACGTTAAATCGTATTAACAATATGCAATAGAATATAAATTAAATTAGCAAGCTAGCTAGCAATTAGCTAGCAATTAGCGGTAGCAAGCTAGAACAAAAACAACATGGACAAAGCACTAGACTAGGGTATAGTTATAAATATACGATCAAAACTAAACACAAAATTCTGATAAACCAAAACAAGCACTGCACATAAAGGAAAGCCTAGGAGATAGCATAGTTGATTTGTAAGTAGAAGGGCGTTGGTTTGATATTTGGCTTGGCCAGATAGCTATGCCTATCGAGGCAAAATCAATAACAACTCATTCTAACAAACTTTAAAAAAATTACTTTACAATAAATACAATAAATTGATATAAATGTAGTACAGTCTAGCTCTAAATGCTGCTGAATAAAGACTAGCTTTGATTTGATTTTAGAATATAACCGGGAATGCTATAAAATAGAGCTGCAACTTTACAACAAAAAGGAAATGAATAAAATAAATTTTATCTGAAAGCTTCCTATCTGAATTAAAAACGGAATTAATCAGCTTATAACAGAAACTCAGAAAATTTAATCAACATATTATTCTACTAATATAGGTCTATATACATGTATATATATATATATATATATATATATATATATATATATATATATATATACAATATATATATATATACAATATATATATATATATATATATATATATATATATATATATATATATAGACATGCGAACGTTGTTTGTTTAAAGCATGTAGCATACTTGTTTGCTACTTTTATTTCATTTATATTAAATATTCCATCTTCCATTAAATTATAGATGTCCAGTTACATCAGGAAGAGACAGAATGTGTTGCTAGAACCATCATTCCACTGGGGTACATAAAAATATGCTATTTCTAGCAAATTCTCAATTCCTAAATTAGTTACAGTAAGTCTTAAAAGAATTAGCTCGTTGACCAGTTTAAACTTAAACACAGTTGCACTTTCAATGATAAATACAGTAATACAAGACTCACAAAGAAACAAATATTATACAATTACAAGTTATGCCACACCAAATATAAAGCACAAAATAATGTAAAACAGCACATAATATAAAACATTAATAATGTAAAACAGCATATAATATAAAACATTAATAATGTAAAACAGCATATAATATAAAACATAAAATAATGTAAGACAGCAAATAATATAAAACACAAAATAATCTAAAACAGATTTTTGATCATTGATCACGTTAATCATAGTAAAATGGAGCATGGTTGATGCATTCATTCATTTAACACAGAAATTCTGTATCTGCGTTCCGCAGACTAGAACAAATATGTGTGCCAGGGCATATTACATATCTGGACCAACTGTTTGGAATAATATTCCTGTCAGTCTGTGTCAGTCCGATCTATACCTTTATAGCTTCCAGAAGAAACTCAAAGCTGCTCTATTTGATCGAGCATACAACTAATAGCACTTGTAGCGCTACTGTGGCATGTTGCATAAAGCAGCGCGTATATAAATGTACTTATTATTATTATTAATTATTTTTATTAATTACTATTTAAATTAACACAAATATTCTGCATATATTGCGCAGGACCACCGAGAGTATAATGATATGCATGTAACAAAGACAGGAGAATGTAAATGACTCTTTCAATGAACAGTATATTACTTAGCTTTTAGGCTAAAATAGGAGTTTACTATTCTACAAACGTATTACAATTATTAGACATAATCGGCATTAATAGCTAGCACTGTATGCAATAGATAACGAAACAGCAGTTTAAACTTAAGTTACGAATATTAAACATAGGTCAAAAGACGGCAGTTTTAAGCGTTCATTCAGTCTACACAGAAAATAAATATTAAAACAGATAACGTCAAGCTACTTTTAAGTGATCTTTCGTAACAACATGGAGCACTTTTTTGGGACTGATTATAGGCAATTAGCTAATTAATTAATCGTAATTGATTAATTGTGACGTTCTGATGTTTGCTATCAATA
The DNA here is from genome assembly GCA_905160935.1 of Enchytraeus crypticus. NCBI lineage: Eukaryota > Metazoa > Annelida > Clitellata > Enchytraeida > Enchytraeidae > Enchytraeus > Enchytraeus crypticus. The sequence goes on along the minus strand of CAJHZI010000484.1, from coordinate 1,390,798 downwards.
TTTCATTCAGCAGGAACTTTAACGTTCGATTCGGCAATCTCTCTCTCTCTTTCTCTGTCTAACATGAGCAAATATGGGTTCCGAGGTGACTTTCCGCTGCTTTAGTAGTGGTAACGTCACAGTTAATTCGCACTCAACAGAACAATAAAAATTCCTTCAATAAATATACTACTTCAACACACACGGTTAACAACTATTGCATAGGCACAAAAGTCTGGTAAGTTATATTTGAAATACTGTAATGTAACGTTTTAAACCGGCTTTTTGACACAAACATATAACCATATACACACACACATACACACACACATTCATACAGACACTCATACATTTACGCCCACACACACACACACACAGACATACACTCATACACATTCATCCACACACACGCACACACATTCATACACACACCCATATATTCACGCCCCCACACACACACACATACACACACACATACATGTACACACACATTCATACACACACCCATACAATCACGCCCACATACATACACACACACATACACATACACACACCCATACATTCATACAAACACCCATACAATCACGCCCACACACATACACACACACACACACACAACCATACATTCACGCCCACATTTTACAATACTGGATAGAGTCAAAACTCGACAAATGGATTATTAAAATGAAAAACTTAAAATATTACCGAAATAAGTAAGAGGGATTGTCCACAATAACATAGAGTGACTTAATAACATACTGTAGAGTGACTTCAAAGTAAAACACGCATTATAGTGAATAATCAACAATGTTGATATCTATCACTTTTCAGTACTGCAAGTTTAAACCGTTAGGCAATTTAGACCATTTTCCGTATAACCAGTCCAGTGAATGTCCGAGATTTTACTCTCAGATCAGCGCGGCCTGGATTCGAACCCAAGAGTTGAAATCTATATCCACTTTTGCAAGTATAGCAACTGTACAATCACTATCCTACAGTCGTTCAACATTATATCTTGCACTTTTAGGCAAAGATATATATACTTTGGACTGATTATCTGAATTTTGGAATTTGCACCGTTTCTGAACCTTCTTTTTGCTCGCCGGCTTGATTTTGTCTCAATAGTGCTCGATGTTGTTATTGATGACTGTAGCACTCTAATTGTTGTTATCATTATTATTATTATTACTAAGAAGTAAGCTAAGTCCTCTTACAGCTATTCGAGCGTTCATTGCACTTTATTACAATAATTCTATAGTATTGCAGAGTAAACTACAGTTCCACATCTCACACTAATGTTAATACTCGATAGGGTTGACTAGAATTTAGCGTTTGATAAAAATAACCAACATTTGACATCTGATGAAGTTAATTAAAACTTAACAAAGTTACCGAGACTCAAACGCTTTACAAGTTACCAGAACCGTAAAGCTTTATAAAAATACCAAGACTCTAAAGTTTTACTGATTTAACAAGACCTTTGCGTTTGATAGAGTTACCAAAGTTTTAAAACTTTCTAGAGTTCAACATTTGGCAGAGTTACCATGACTTCAACGTTTGACAGAGTTACCAAAGCTCCACAGTCTTACAGAGTTACCAAGGCTTCAAAGTTTGACAGAATTATCAAGGCTTCAACGTTGACAGAGTTACCAAGGCATCAACGTTTGACAGAGTTAGCCCTAAGTGGTTTAGAATCACTGACGTGGTGTTCGGAGAATCTAAAGAAAGCCTGGACCTGCCGCGCGGCAGTCTCACAGCTCGGACTGACGAACACGAGACCTGTGGATCCCTTGCTGACTGTAATGAGCGTCTCCTGACAGACCTTGCATGCCAGAGGACCACTGTATTCTAGACCAATCACTGGACCTAGCAATCAATCAATCAATCATACAATCAAGCACACAATCAGTCAAGCAAATCAATCAATCAATCAAGCACACAATCAATCAAGCAATCAATCAAACAATCAATCAATAAATAAATAAATCAAGCAAACAGTCGAACAATGAGCCAATCAATAAATAAAATTTCATTTGAGAACATCGGCCATTGCGATATACGAGAATCAAGAGAGGAATGGTACCTTGTCTAACAGCCATTGCGTAGCTATTGCTTCCAAACACGTGCTCCGCATCGATGACTCTCATGTACACCTCCCTACTCTGTACCAGACTGCATTCAGCCTGCCGTCAATCAAACACAAAACAGTCAATAGAAACACTCGATGCAAGTTTATAAGACTCTTGTAGGCCTCCCTACTCTGTACCAGGCTGCATTCAGCCTGCCGTCAATCAAACATACAACGGCCAATAGAAACACTCGATACAAGTTTATTAGCCTCCTGTAGAGATCCCTACTCTGTACCAGACTGCATTCAGCCTGCCGTCAATCAAACATTCAACAGACAATAGAAACACTCGATTACAACTTTATTACCCTTATGTAAAATCTGCTATTTAGCTCGATGTCTCTTACGAGCTGCAGAAATCATTTCGTGGTTTTAAACAGGTTCCATTCGGTTCATTATTTAACAGATCACGCCTCATCTCAAAGGCACTGCAACAAAAATACAATTAATTCAAGTAGCTTATGATTGTTTTGCTTATAATGTCCACCAATGAGTAGTTGAATTAAAAAATAAGTCGAGAAGTAAATACATATGTAGAGAATGGACTCACGTGAAGTTCTTTCATCTGCTTAATGAAAGCATGGGCTCTGTCGTGAGATTGTCCATCACTGAAGAATATTACCAGACACGACTGCAATGATATAACAAATCCATTGATCAATCAATTAAACAATCAATAAATCAAATCAAACAGTCGATATTTATATAATTAACCAAAATCATTTATTAGTTAATGAATCAATAAGGCATATGATAAGGGGGATAAGTCAGTAGTACTACTTTAATAAAATACAATATACGTTAAGATTTAACGACTGGTTCCCCACCCGAAGGAATAAAATTTAATGTCCAGCTGTGGTTAGATGTGCAGAAAGCGGTTTTAATGTATCGCTGAAAAAGATATAAATCATTTGTAATGTAAGAGAATGCAAGTTAACAGTAAATTGTACCATGTCGATCAGCACTTTGATCCTGTCCAAAAAAAAATAAAATAACGACTACGTGAATAATGAACGAACGGTAGAATGATAGAACGAATATGTCTGAGGAGATTCTATACCATAGTGATTTAGATGAAAGTGATGAAAAGATTTACATATGAAATCTACATTATACAGACTGTGAAAAGATTTACAGATGAAATATACATTATACAGACTGTGAAAAGATTTACAGATGAAATCTACATTATACAGACTGTGAAAAGATTTACAGATGAAATATACATTATACAGACTGTGAGTTTCTAACTATTTCATTTTGTTGATCAATCTTAATGCATAGCTGACTATTTTATGAAAAATACGATCAAACAAAACACAATTTAAAAAAATCAAAAGTAGCTTCTTTGCTCAATAAAATATTAAATCTCGCTGTATTAACAGATAAGAAGTACAAATAAAATCTATTAAATCTCACTATATTAGCAGATAAGAAGAGCAAATAAATATAAAGAGCAGGTACCTTGTCTCTGGGAGCTGTTCTATCACCCGGTATGTACGGCACAATGCTTTTATCAGGGTCAGAGCTTGCGCAGACCTCTGCGCAGAAATCTGTGCTTGATGGTACGAGAAGATCAACTCTAACGTTCTAGAAAGAATAGAGAGAAAATAAAGAACTTTCACATAAAGAACATTCTAGAATGAAAGAAAATAGAATATAAAGAACTTTCAGTTAAAGAACATTCTATATGATAGAAAATGTCAGATCAGAGTTTAAATGTAAGTTTGATTTATTATTTACTAAATAAATAAATTAATATATATTTATTTATTTTTTAATATATTTTTTGTTCTACTTAATATTTATTCATTAGATAAATTATAAGTTGTAAAGATAAGTCAAATTTATTGATTAAATCATAAGTTGTAGTATTTAAGAGTAAGCAAATTGTAACAGTTTTGGCAGATTGATCTGATGTTAGAAATAGTGAGTTACAAACCTCAGTCATGACACGATAGCGGCTAGAGTTTCGCTTGGCGTCAGAAATCTTTCCCCAGTTGTTATTATAAACACTCAGCTGTGCATTATGAAATTGATCTGCAAAATATAGAAAACCAACTATCAAACATATCTTATATACATCATATCTTTGTACTATACCACTAATAGTCATTGTACTTATTAAATTTAATTTCTTAATACTACTTTAATTAATTAATTATCTTTAATTAATTAATTAAATTTTAATTAATTAATTAAATACTAATTAATAATATTAAGAACTTAATAAATTCCTGCAAGAAAATGAAGTTAAAATCAAACTGTTAAATTTAATAGAGACATCCCTAAGGTTACCATTGCATGAGAAAACGGTCTTTACTTTCTTACTAAATCTTTAGATTCTTTTTAAATCTTTAAATTCTTACTAAATCATACATCATAATCTTGCATTAACCTTTTAAACCAGTGTAGTAGTATTGGAGACAGGAGAATGTGAGACCACTGGATGACTCGACCACGGGAGCTGTAGCTGTACATAAGAACAGGTCGAGCTTAGAGCAAGCTTTGACTCTTATCTGACGACAGGCCACCGCTAGGGCACAATCAGTGCACGAACGCAGGATTACGCTGCACAACATTAACAACAACAATGAGAGTTCCACCAATGTCTAGAAACTGATGGCTTATTATTATTATTACTATTATTTATTATTACTATTATTATTATTTGTTTTTAATATTATTATTAATATTATTTATTCATCATCATCATCAGTTAATTGAGTTCTGTACAGAACATAGGGTGGCAACATTCTTCCATATTAATATTATTAATTAATTTATTATTATTATTATTATTATGCACATTTACTTTAAACACAGTAAATCAAGCAAGAGCTCAGACCTGGAGCTAACAGGACCCAGGAATATTCTACAGTTGATACAGTTCTTCACCACCACTGCGTCGCTGTTGTCATATATGTAGATATTGCAATCCTGACACACACACAATAGAACATTGTTACTACGTTTTTGTCATATATGTAGAATTGTAGATATTGCAATCCTGATACACACAATAGAACATTGTCACCATATTTTTTGTTAAATATGTAGATATTGCAATCCTGATATACACAATAGAACATTGTCACCATATTTTTGTTATATATCTAGATATTGCAATCCTGATAAACTAAACCATTGTCACAGTGTTGCCATATACGTAGATATTGCAATGCTGACAAGCACAATGAAATACTGTCACTACTACAATACTATAGGCATAAATGTAGCCATAGCAATCCTGCCAGACCTAATGAAATAGTCTCATTAATTTAATGCACAGCAAGTACTCAAAGTTTAAGACATAAGAACTCAGAACCATTATTTACAGAATCTAAAATCAAGCATTAGTGAGACTAACAGTCGTTAACTTTTCAACATTCACAATTTATCATTGGTAAATCTATAAAAAGAAAGCCTTTCACAGTTTTTAGAGCCATTCGCTTTCCACAGCGCTCGATGTTATCATTAACAACAGTAGCACTCAAATTGGTGCTGCTGATGTCGATACTTATTACAGTAGAAAAAGAATTTAAACATATAAAATCAATTTACCTCACAATTTTCAATTCCAAATTGTTTTCCATCGACAGAGCCGGGCTTTCGACAAAGCGTCTCTCCCCTCAAACCTTCGATAGTAAAATCCTTTACAATCACTTTCTCCCGCTTGTCCCTAAAATAGAAAACAAATTAGTCAGTTCATTGCTGATCTCAAGAAATTTGATAAAATCATAAAGAAAACTGGCAGAGACCTGTAGGAGCAGACTACATCAGATATGATTCAGGATAATGTAAAATTAACTAAGAAACTTCATTTTACTTTCTTTTTTAATTTCTTATTTTTCTTAGTTAATTTTGAGAAATTAATGAAACTTACTACGCAAAAGGACTCCATTTGCGGTTGAAGAAAGAGAGAAGGAAGAACAGAGGGAGCAGCACAGAGAGAGAAAGAGAGAGAGAGAGAGAAAGAGAGAGATAGGAGAAAGAGAGAGAGAGCATGCAAATCGCTCACCAGGAAGACTTTCTAGAGTCCCTGGACCTCTTAGAGTCCACAGTCTCACCAGGTGGAGTAACATTCTGGCCCTGACGTGATGATACACAACCCATAATTCTGGATCACCGCGGCCTTGTATAAGAAATCTGCACCATTTTCCTATCTCATTTTCCTCCCGTACTTGTAATCTAATAGTTAGCGCTTCTTGTGATTTGACAGGAGAGTAACTCAGTAGAAAGTCTTCCTCACAATATCGGCTTGAATTGTAGATTGTCGAATGCTATCAAATCTATCCATAGAAATATAATAGTAGTAAATTAGAACTGTAATAGAAAAAATCAGTAGAGGACTAAATTACTAAGTGCCTAGCATCACGTATCATCATTGATTCTTACAAGACTATAATAACATAATATTAACAATTATATAATAACAGTATTATTAGTAACAATTTCAAGAATATATGCAAACTAAATGTATATGTACATATGGGTACTCCTTATATTATTCACCTTTCTTATTGTGTATCATGCTTCCAGCACTAAATATTATTTTTGCACTAATGAAATCTCTCACTGTCTCTCTCTCGCTCTCTCTCTCCCTCTCTCTCTCTCTCTCTCTCTCTCTCTGACAAACTTAGGCCTATATTCCTACTCACAGTCTGCTTTCAAACTCAGCTTGATCTCTCCGTCTACCGAAAGCCGATCCCATTAGAAAAAAATATCCCTTACCAAACCTTACTATTGCTTTATCTTAGGAAAATTGTATGCTTCTGATAGGGAGGGTTTCATGCTACCTTCCTCAGTTTTATACTTAGACGCATCATACGACATGTGCAGCTTAGGGTTGGTCTATTCTGCAGTCGATCTTACACAACATAGAGAAGTTATTGAAATATTTTACGAATAATATTTAGATTATTTCACTAAATTATTTGTGTACATACAAATCTGTCATCACAGGCACCTGCTGTTCTGGGCTGCTGTTAATAAAGAATGTTTACAGTCTCAATTTTTGCATCTTTTAATGAGGTTCAGAATTTGCGTCTAATGTTCTTACAAATCCTGATTTAAAATGATCGACATATTTGTGACATTTTGTGTTAACCTTACATGTCTAGTTTTCTAGTAAATAAAAGTTCATAATTACGATATTTAAATAAATAATAATTTTCTTGTGCGAATAATTTGCGTATAAGATACTGCATGCGCGATACACGGAAGCCCTCACCTAGCTTCAGCAGCAGCTTATGACCTAGAAATTTTTGCTACGGACAATAGGCTTAACTTAACTTAACTTAACATAATTATACTGGTTGAGGAGGTCACAAAGACCTGTAACACCCGTATTTGCTGTAATTTCATGCCTCTAAACATAGAGAACAGACAACCTTTGACAAGTTGATAGGCTTCAAAAGAAGAACATTAGAAAAAACTAAACACTCACCAACAAACCACACACACACATAACCAGCTCAAGTATAAACTTACACACAGGTATACAACTATGCAAAAATACACATACATACATGCACCCATGCATGTTCACATACATGTACATGCATACACACCAACACACACATTTCCACATATACACATACAAAAATACATACAAACACTCAAATACTTACATACATACATATACATATATACATATATCCAAACATACCCCACATCCATATATATATATACAGATACACACATAAATATGTATATACATATATACATACGTATACATACATACACATGCATGCATATACATACATACATACACACATATACATATATATACACATATACATATATATATATATACACACATACATTCACATATGTGCATATATACACATATACACATATATATATATACATGGACACACACATATACACACATACACATATACATATATACATACACATAAATCTCACATAAATTAATATATACACATACACAATTACACATACACCTACATATATTAACATAGAATACACTCACTTGTATATACACATATCGACCTTACAGACAAAAATATGCAAGCATGCATATAACTACATACTAGGCATATCAACAATTTGCACAATATAGTCATACATTACATTACATACACACATATATGCAGAAACATATATAGACATACATACATGTATACAGACATACCCACACCTACACATGTATGCACATACACAAGTATGCTTGTATGTGTGTGTACACATACAAGCCTTACCCACACTCATGAATACCTAGAAACCAAATACCCTCATTGGTGTGCAACTAATCAGCCTCTCTACACAAAACAAACAAACAATTTCTCAATTAAATGTAGTTCTTTCCAATACTTATCTAGCCTATTCTTAAAAGCATTCACTGACTCTGCCTCTACTACATACTGAGGTAACACGTTCCATATATTGACAACTCTCTGACTGAAAAAGTTTCTTCTAACCTCTAATCTGGATCTAACCTTTATTATTTTGAATCTATGTCCTCTAGTTCTAGCATAATCAGATAATTTGAAAAATTCTCCACATTCGATATTGTCAAAACCTTTAATTATTTTAAACACTTGAATTAAGTCCCCTCTGGTATGTCTATCTTCTAAACTAATTAGACCTAATACATCTAATCTAGATTCATAGCTTTGACCTCTGCATTCAGCAATCATTCTAGTTGCTCTCCTCTGAACTCTTTCCATACATTCTACATCCTTCCTTAAAAAAGGTCTCCACGCTTGTACGCAATATTCTAATTTAGGTCTTACTAATGCTTGATATAATTTAACTATTACATCCTTATTACGACTTTCTATAGTTCTCCTAATTAAACCTAAAGTGCGATTAGCACAATTTACTGCTGATTTACACTGCTCTGAAGATTTTAGGGTATTATCAATAATGACACCTAGATCTTTTTCTGTAATAGATGATTTTAGTTCTTTGTTGCCAAGCTTATATTGATTACAACTTTTGTTGTGACCTACATGCATAACTGTTCATTTATCAACATTGAAGCTCACCTGCCAAGTAGTAGTCCAATTATGCAAACTGTCTAAATCTATCTGAAGTGGTAACATATCCTCTAGATTACCTATATTTTTACATAATTTGGTATCATCAGCAAACTTACTCATTTTGGATATTATGCTGTTGTCTAAGTCATTAATGTATACCAAAAATAAAATTGGACCTAACACTGAACCTTGTGGAACCTCACTAGTGACACTGCGCCAAGCCGAATCGTGATTTGAAATGCAAACTTTTTGTCTCCTGGAGGTTAATGAACTTCTAATCCAATTCAGGACAGAGCCAGTAACTCCATGAGCTTCAAGTTTACAAAACAATCTCTCGTATGGGACTTTATCAAACGCCTTTGCAAAATCCAAATAGACAATATCTACTGGATTACCGTTATCAACATGCATTGTGACGGATTCCATACAGCTCAAGATGTTTGTTAGACAAGATTTATTTTTGGTAAATCCATGATGACTATTTCTAATTAATCCATAACTATTGAAATGTGTAACTAAACTATCCTTAATAATACTCTCAAACACCTTACCTATGATACTAGTCAAACTAACTGGCCTATAGTTCTCAGGTTTGTCTCTTCTACCTTTCCTGAACAAGGGAGAAACCCTGGCCTCTTTCCAATCTTGAGGTACAATCCCAGTTTCGAGCGATAGATTGAACAATTTAGTAAGGGGCCCTACTAATTGGTGTCTCAGTTCAAATAGTAACTTGGGATGAAGATCATCTGAACCTGAACTTTTATTACAGTTAATTTCACTAAGTTTCTTTAACACTATTTCCTTGTCAATGACTATTTCACTTAAACATTCTGATTCTAGACCTGAAAATATTCTATCTGCTATTGAAATGTTATCAAGATTATCTACTGTAAAAACACTGCTAAAGTAATCATTGAACATGTTTGCTGTGAGCTCATCATCAGTGATAATGATACCATCAGCATCCCGCAATGGACCTACTTTAACTTTGTTCCTCTCTTTATTTCTAACATCTGAATGACAATAAAAGAAACTTTTATTGTCATTTTTACATTATTAGCTAATTTAATCTCAAACTGTTTCCTTGCCTCATCATTTGCCCTAGTAGACTTGTTTAATTTCTCCTTATATTTATTGTAATATGACAAATTTCTACCCGATTATACTTATCCCAAGCTCGTCTCTTTGCTCTCCTTAACTTTTTGCATAATTGAGTTGCCCATTTGCATTTACTTTCGACCTATATGTTAAAGGTATTAATTTATTTCTGATTTCTAAAATATCATTCTTTAGAATTGACATTATCATTAACATTATTCAAGGATATGCTGTCCCAACCCTTTAGTTGATCAGCTGCAATTACAGCTTGATAGTTAGCTTTGTGAAAACTCAATACTTTACTCTCTTTCTCAGTTTTTATTTTATTAGTGATTAATTGAAAATCTATCATGCTATGATCACTAGTTCCTAATGGTTCTCTAACCATTATATTCTCTACAAGATTTTCATCTGAGCTAAATAATAGATCTAAAAAATTTCCATTTCGACTAGATTCACTAACTAACTGAAACATGAAGTTATCATTTATACAGATTATCAATGGATGGTCATTTGATAATGAATCTAAATTATTCCATACTAATTCCTTGAAGTTGAAATCACCTAATATCACACAATTTTTATAATCACTACAAGCTTGTTCAAACAAATTGAATAACCCTAAGTCATTATCGGCTGTGCTATCTGGTGATATATAACATATGCCCAGTAGTGATTTTTCGCCATTACACTCTATGGTACAAAATAGACTTTCATGAAAATTGGTATCACATATGTCATCTCTCTGCACTACATTTATATGATCCTTAATATACAATAGAACCCCTCCTCCTCTGGTTTTAACGGAACTGATTCTATCTTTTCTAAAAATTTTGTAACCTTCTAATTCTATTTCAGAGTTATCTATAGAACTATTTAACCAAGTCTCAGTGATGCCAATGACAGTATAATTATTCTGTTCTACCAATAATTCTAATTCATTACGTTTATTAACAATACTCCTAGCATTACAAAACATACAGTCTAACTTATCTATTTATTTTGTTACCTCATTAGAGCTACCAGATTGATCTAATCTACTTTGACTGATGCATATGTATTTATCTATTTCTTCTCTATACTCTATACTTAAATATGGACACACAATATAATATAGGGCCTACCTAATGCTTAAAGTTAAAAAATGCAGTTTAAATAAAAAATATTAGTTTAAAGTAAAATAGTTTATATACTGATTACGTTCTAAATTACACATTACTAAAATCGACCAATAGTGATAAAGATCTAGGTGCATCAGATAATTAAGTCATTAAAGTTTCGAGAACAAGTTATTAAAGTAGCTAACAGTGCAAATTCTGTTCAGGGTTTGATTAAAAGAACTATGATCAGCAAAAGAAATGATATAATGATAAAATTATATAAATAGCTGGTAAGCCCTCGGTTTAATAAATAAGAAAACTCGAGCTATCTGACCGAATAAAGACCGTGACGCTTAAACGACCTCGATAAATATATTGCAGGATCCCGCATATATAGCAGATGCGGAGGGCTTACACAAGCGCGTCTATTTGTAGCACATGTTCTGCTCATAGGCTTGCTTTGATTTCATAGTGAGAAAAGATGTCGAAATATTACTAAATTGACAGTGTAACTCTTATGGTGTTAGGATGAGCCAGTGGCTTGATAGAGAGTTGTTCTACAGGTACATTGTTAAAATCCAGAGCTCTAGTCGCCGTGCTGATCAAAGATCTTTAAAATAAGTAGATATGGCATGACTGTTGTTTCAGCGATACCAGTTTTATAAGCGACTTGATTTTTTAAAAGCGACTTGATTTCAAGCATGCTCCATTTAATAGTGAGGGTAAACAAAGCCCCTTTGTCATGTGTATTTAATAGTAATTTCTGTAATTTCAGATTTATTTCATGAGATTCGCCCTTTAAACGGTTTTAAGATGATGTATTGTTGCGCGCTTGGGTATACAAATTCCAGAAATCCGGAAACCAAAAAACGGGGAATATCCTTTAAGAGATTTGAAATAAAATTTATTTGCATTTTGTATTATAAAAATATACATCCAATTAATAGGAATTCGTTTCAAATAATGTTTGGTCATGACGATATATTGGATACATGTGACGATAAATGTGCTACTAATGTGTTTCATTATCGTTCAAAAGCTTTGCAAATGTTCAAAAACGACATCTTTTTACGCCTTTAAATAACGATCAGCTGATATTGTTTACCTCCGGCTAGCAAAATTAGTTGTTGGCATCACTGCAATTCTTGAACTCAATGCTTTCAATGGTTGAGATTGCCTTTGACACTTCTACGGTTTTTCTTTATTCTATGCCACTGATATGATATCGAACAGGAAGTTGAAGCTAAATTTGGCAGTATTAATAATGCTTTTGTTGCTGCTGTTGCTCATTTTTATTTATGATTTGATGCAGGATTTTCTGTCTGAAAATGTTAACTGTGCACTATCCTGAATTATAATATTAAATGACGCCAGAGTCTTAAGCCTTTGTTAAAACTAAAACTAAACAATTTCTGACCTTAATCCCAATATAACCTCTAAATTCTATTAAAAACCAAGACTATCCTAATCTAACTCTTTTACATTCATATACTAATATATTTAAAACAATTAAAAGAACAATTGTTCAACAATGGAATGTGTCGTTGTTTAAGTTGCTTTATTTATTAATCCAAGTAAATAAATCAACCTTACCTATAGGGTAAATAAGAGGAATCGATGTATAGTTTATTTCTACAATTAGAGTAAATGTAATTACATTATTTCGATTTAAAGTTTTGTTGTCAGATCTATTTTACTAATACTTTTTCCGGATGTCTATTGTTTTCCACATAGTTGATTTTCATTAAATAGGAAGAGTGTGCCGAACTAAAGGCTTTGTAGAGGTACCGATCCTAAATGTAATTAAATCTTAATGTGAAATATAATTTTATTGGGATTATGAAACGTTGACGTTAAGGAGCTAATAGATCAGAAATTTCAAATGTTAGAAATATGTATGATGAAAGATCGTAGTAATTGTACAGTTTTTTCAAGCTAATATTTGTTGAGTCATTTTTTAATGTACATACGTCACAACATCAATGATGATGTGAGACTGAAGTAAAATGTAAAAGAAGTATTTAAAAACGATTTAAAAAAACTAAAAGTACATAACAAAGATACCAAAATCTACATCTTTTCGTACTTATATATATATATATATATATATATATATATATATATATATATATATATATATATATATATATATATATATATATATTATAATATTTAATGAGGGATAATATTGGAAAGCTTAATGTAAAAGTAAAGGAAATGCAGTAATTTAAACACATCGACTGAACTGATAAAATAATAGAGGAATAAATACCAGGTGTTTTTACGTAGAAGCAGAACTGGTAAATAAGTTTGATATACGTGTAGGAAATATAAAGAATTGAATGGCACATTTACTTAGGATACTAACTAGCTTGCAGGAGGAGGCAGTTTAAAGAAAATTTGAGGATGTAACCTAGTACTTAAATTTACTAATCTCTGATGATTTGATAGCACGTGAAATTATGAAAGAACAAAATTGAATATAAAATGCTGTATGAATATTTTGAACCTATGATATGGACATTACTATTGCCACTATGTACAACGAGAGACTCAGAGAGATAGAGAAAAAGAGAGACAGAGAGAGAAAGAGATAGAGTTTGTGTAAAAATACATTAAAAAACCTTGAAAGTGTGTGTACGAGAGTGGGGTGGGGGAGAAATACTCTTGCTTCAGTTTCAGACTATATTAGGAAGGGGTGAACTTGGTTTTGCTGCATAATATTCATTTTGTGATCTCAGGTAATTTTCTCATTTATCTTAATTTCTTAATTACTTGACATGATATAATTTCATCCAATAAATTAGAACGTGTAACAATTAAAAGCATATGATAGAAATACTTAACTTGATTCATCATCATCATCATTATCATCATCCTCCCTTGAATCCCAGTTCAACCAGGGTCGGGATACAAATAGACAGTCTCAAATGCTCTCTGTGCTACACCACTCTACCAGCCAATCCCCTATTTGAGACTTTCCATTTGTTTAAATTTTTGTAGCAATTTGTGGAGCCTAGGTGCTCACCAACCGAATGCCCTTTCTGACGTTGATTTGGATCTTAGTGCTTTAGTCGCCTTCTACGACACGTGCAGTCACCGGTTGGTCAATTCTTCAAACAACCCGGACACAACATGGGGAGAAATACTTAATTTGATTAAATTAATGTAATTTATCAGATTCATGATTCTTCCTCAGTAGTTTTAAGGGCACTGCTGAGAACTGAGGAAGGCAATGGGATACTACTTAGAAGCAATATTTGCTCTAAGCTATAGGACTGGTAATGGCATAGCCTTTGTGATGGATTAAAATTTTTCATCAATGGATTGATCTTTGGTGAGTTAGAAAGAAGACAGCGAGTAGAGAATCTATATATCTTGGACTTTCTAGAATTTTTAAAACATGAGAGGGATAATATAATTAACAATATAGCTAATTAATAAGATAATTAAATAGGATCTATAGATAATTAATAAAATAATTCTATAGGATAGCTAATTAATAAGATAGTTTTATAAGATAGCTAATTAATAAGATAAATAACAGAATTTATTTAAGTAGATGAGTTGAATATATTGGTCATTTAGAGTGACTCTAGAGAAACGCAAGTTCATACAGCCCAGGCTAGCCACAGACTTATGACTCATATATTAGCACTTAAGTGGCACTTGAAATCTGTGACTAGACAAGGAATTTAATCTACAAGTGCATGAAAAGTAGAATTTCTATGTGTTGAAGTACGCCTATCTATTAACATGTCTCTTAATTAATTTTCTAAAGTGACGTCTGTTATTTATATTAGTCATTGAATTTGATTAAGGGCATAAAATATAAATATTTATGTAATACTTTTTGTGTGAATTTTACTCAAGACTTTTCCATGTAAATTACTGAAGACTTAATGGGGAGTTCATGATACTCGGATGCCATGCTGGAGAGGCTTCAATTTTTATTATCTGGGGCCATAGCTAGAGATTCCCATTTAGAAATTGTTCTAATTGGTTGTGAGGATTTATGCAGACTCTATATAGTACTTTGGATATGGGACTCTACAGACTGGTTTATTGTACCACTTGAGAGCTTTAATGATCTTCACTGGTTGAAGTAAAACTAGCATAAAAATGAGAATGACTGTAATATTGCAGGTGCTGACATTTAATGTTCTTAGTGACATTTAATATTCTTAGTGACATTTAATATTCTTAGTGACATTTAATGTTCTTAGTGACATTTAATATTCTTAGTGACATTTAATGTTCTTAGTGACATTTAATAGGATTCTAGACCTGCCAGGCACCGCTATTGGACTGTAGTGCAGGTGGTATTTAATGTGTTGAAAGATATTTAATAAACTGAATATAAAAGAAGAATTAATATGAATATAATTAGGTGTCTGTAGAATTTTTGTCTAAATATAATTATAATTGTGTTTGTATAGAAATTATTGATATTAATTTTCCGGCTCATATTGCAAATCAATCATTTTGACTTAAATTTTAAGTTTAGGAGCTTTACCTGTACTATCTTCTAACGTTTAAGTCCATTCTGTTCTCCACGGTTGCTCGTTTAAAATCTTTTGGAAATTTTTCTGGAAATTTTATATAGTTTTTCATTACATGATTGTTAATAGATTATTTCATTTATTAATAAATTAATAGATTAATATTATTAGGTTAATTAATAGATTATTGGGTTAATTAGTATATTGTTAGATTAATTAATATATTTTGCTTTCCTGTCACAAGTCAAGTCTGTGACATGATGACACTGGATTTTGTTCTATTTACTGCCTCTCAGTAGAACGTCTAACTTATCACGCTAATCCTGAATTAAACTTCTAACTTGCATTAGTTTTGACTAGTCAGGTCTCTTAAGCTTTCCTACCTCAGATTGGCTAAGTCAACAACTCGTCGAGGTGTTAAGCCGGTATTTGTTGAGTATTGTGGGTTAGAAAGAATTCTTGTTGCTCTGTTTGTATGGCTCCAGCCCTAGCCGATCAGATTAATTAGGTGTTAGGTTAGGCAGTCTAGGTAATAAGGTCTTCCCGATATCAGTGGGTATATTTAGTGATAGAAGTTTCTAGCTCTCTCTCTCTCTCTCTCTCTCTCTCCTCTCTCTCTCTCTCTCTCTCTCTCTCTCTCTCTCTCTCTCTCTCTCTCTCTCTCTCTCTCTCTCTCTACGTGAAGAGGTCTTCCCGGTACCAGTGGGTATTTTTAGCACCAGCCGGTGGCGCCTAGTTTTACGCTGAATTTATATTTGAGTTTTTGTGGTTTTTGTTCAAAATCTCTTGACGCATGTTATGATACTTTTGCTTGGGTCTCGATGTTGTTTTATGTTATATTCAATTTCCTAAAAGAGAAACATAAACGTTTACCACAGTTTTAGGCTTACGGAATACCAAATTGTGACTACGTCGTAGATTACATCACTGTTGAGGTTTACACTGTGGTTTATCTGGTTAGTATATGCGGTCATATTCTGACCATTTTCTTCCATCCAACACTTAATCATACATATTGTATACGTGTATATCGACATCGCCACTGGATGGAGCCGGTGGCGATGTCGATAATATATTCGACCGTGGATCAGTGTGTGCGGAGTTCAAATCCTGGACTCGCCCGTCACTGACATCACTTTCGAGTGAAGACACTAACGTTAACATTAGCTTTACCAGGTTTTTCTATCGGTATATGATGACATTGCCGGTATATTCCATTAAACCACCCAGTGAATAGAAAGCAGGTGGCGTCGTTTCCTTCAGCGACTCCACGCTGTTCTATGGATTGTCTTTTCCTGCACGGACCTCTCGTACGTGGAAATACCGGAAAGGTTTGAGATCCTTTCACGAGCCTCTATATTGATTGGACTATAGTCGCACTGTGTGTGGCTAGAATTGATTTATTTCAATGAACGCCCGTACTCTTCCTTTAGTTCATGTTTTCCGTGTTTTTACCGAAGTCTCCTGTGATGGCGGTGCTTGATTTTATCTTGGATGAGACGGGGGGGGGGGGGGGCTTTTGGTGTGCTCGAAGTTGTGCCATTTAAAAATCGTAATGGGTGCATGAGGGATGGTAATAATCATAATAAGCATGATGGGTGATCAACTAGATTGATTTTGTAACCTCTTTGACGGTCGAATGTGTGTGCATATTTTAATTTATTTTTTAAATAAATAATAGTTTCTCTCTCTCTCTCTCTCTCTTTCTATCTGTCTCTAATCAAATGTGTATTCTATTTTTATCTAGAGTCCAAGAAGAAAGTTTGCATGAGGTTCTCGGGCAATGCGTATTGCGTTGTTTCATCATCTTTTGCTGACCGGCCGGACTATGATGCCAGAGTGCATCGTATTGTCATGGATGACAGTAGAACGTAAATTGTTTTGACTTATAACGTCTGCATGATACTGTCGTAGCCGAGTTTGAACAGAGCCCGCGGCCTCTTGTTTAAGATGTTTGTAGGCCGATAATACGATGTAGATCTATTAATAGAGGTCATAGAATGTAGGATGGAAGGAAAAAGAGGCAGAGGTAAGTCGAGCTTAGGTATGTTAGATGATTTAAAGACCCACTCATATGTGGACATGAAGAGGAAAGGGAAAAACAGAAAAGAGTGTAAGCGGTACACTGAGAGAGAGAGAGAGAGAGAGAGAGAGAGAGAGAGAGAGAGAGAGAGATAAACATAGAATCTTATAGTCTATTCCATAACGACAATTGCTACAAACCTTATTCTTGATAACTTTAAAAGGACGCGTTTGGCTGATATCCTTCCTATTGAAATCTACTTCACTAATTGGTTCTCGCTCGAGGGCTGATACGTGTGGTTTGTAATGTGACTGTATAAATCTTAGCAGATTTGCCCTTTAAAATCTCCGCTTTTTCAATACTTCATTTCATTGGCAGTATGGCTTCACTACATCGTCACTCATCGTAATATATAGCGGAGGATTTGAAATAGTAGTTAGCAATTAGTTTAGTTGGACACTTGGATATGTCGTTACATGTAATTAGATACATGTATTATATAATATCTTGTCCAAACTATTATTGTTCGATTGTTTTCATTGCTCTATGTTTGACTAATGTTGCAGATATAAGTAATGTAAGATAAAGATTTGACGGTAACCGTTATAAGGATTTCAGTTAAACGTACGTTCTGGAGCAGTGAAAGGATTAGTCACATTAGACTGAAGAACTGCTCTATTTTATGTAATTAGCTCGAGTTTTCTACAGTTGGATATGTCGCCACTAGGGAGTCCATTCAGATCTCTATGGCTGTCGTAGCCCATGCTGTGTCGTCGGAATTTGGAAGAAGAATAATGCAGGCGAGGTATGTGAAACTGTTATCAGTGGAACTAGTAACATGGTGATATATGGTGATATGATCACATGATTCTGTAGGTTAGTATACTGTTAATTTGTAGGTCCTTGACGCAAAATTCCTTCTTTTTTCTAACGTCTCTCTATAGTTATGCAGCCCAGTGTTTAATCCATGGCATTTAACTTGTCAATTACTTCCTGAATAATTTCTGAAACTGTTGTGAATAATTGCTTGTAATTACTTTATACAAAGATAGATGATCTATTAATTAAAATGTCACGAATAAATGTTTTTTCGTTTTTTTTACGCCTAACGTATCAGTTCCAGAAAGCAGCGTTTAATCAAAACTGCATTAAATTCGGGGAAAGCTATCAAAGTCATCTACAGTTCAATCTGGCAGGCGAATATTTAATTATTAAATATTAGCAAAATTCCTTCTAACATTCTTCGTTGAGTTCTAGAGTGAGTTGCATTTGTCACAGTGAAAGTATCGTTTGTGTGCTAGACTGAGAACAATTACATTCATCACAGGTAGCCAATATATCGTTGAAATGTCGCGAAGGTTTAAATCTAATCGAGAAAGGGAAGTTCGACATCAGATTCCCGGGGGGGGTAGTAAATTTCAGCTGATTATAGTCACTCCCACTCTAGCATCAGCTCTCATTGCTCTGTAGAGGCCAATGCATCAGTGACGTGCAATTACATAGAGTGCTCTTTATCTCCAGGGGGTTCAAGGCATGTGGTCGTGAGCGAGTTAGACTGACATTGTTCTAAGGGCGACGACTGAGCAAGTAGCTTTAATTTAATACAATGTATCAAGAGCATCTGTTAGCTTTGACAACGATTGGCGCCTTAAAGTGTATTGTTGCAAGCGAAACTGTTTACTATATATATATATATATATATATATATATATATATATATATATATATATATATATATATATATATATATATATGTATAGGCCTACATATATAATTTTATATATAATCAGTTTATGCTAAGTCAGTTTCTGAAGTTTCAATGCTAATGTTTTAATTTGTCTGTAGACTATACACACAAAGCGTTAGGCGATCGTAATTTTAGAATTTATGATTCATGGTTTTACGTAATAATCTGCTTGAAGAATTGCTGGTATATTTAGCTCTATGAATAAAGGGTAAGCGCTGGTGGATATTGTATTTCGCTCTATTATAAATATTTAGTTCAGGCGCATACCGGCTGTGGGCTCGAGTGCAATAGATAGCTCCTGAGCGGCCATAATCAATCTATCATCCATCCTCTGCTTGGTCCAAGACGTACTTCTTTTGTACACTGCGTGAAGCGTAAGCTAATATACAGGGCTAGCTAATAGCTGAGCTCTAGTGTAGTATTCCTAGATACAGAGATAGGGATATAGATATAGTATTCAGAGATACAGGGTTAGCTAGTGGTTGATCTGAAGTACATTCAGTGGTTTACATAGATACTGGGTTAGCGGTCATAAAGGTTTTGTAGAGCAATGTTAGTAGGATGCTGGTAGCTTATAATAGGCAGGACGTATGACACTAGGTTCTATCATATCACTGATACTCTGCTATCAGCAGCTCGTGGCTGCTAAATTTAATTTCCTGCTCGCGACCCTCTGGTCAGTAGGTCAATGATGCAGATAAGTGGGAGGTGGGGGCGAAAGTGGTGTTTTCCCCCCTCTCTCTGTCTCCCTCTCTCTCTCCCTCTCTGTTTCTCTCACTCTCTCTTTCTCTTTCACTCTCTCTCTTTCTCTATTTCTCTATCTTTCTCACTCTCTCTCTCTCTCTCTGTCTTTCTCTGTCTGTCTTTCTCTCTCTCTGTCTCTGTCTCTCTCTCTGTCTCTCTCTGTCTCTCTCTGTCTCTGTCTCTGTTTCTATCTCTCTCTCTGTCTTGTTTTTTGTCAAATGAGAAGTGCTTCGTAGAGATATTTGACTCTTAAGTTGATTCCATCAAAAAGCTGGATGTCCTTTGATGGAATATCGGTTGATCGGTGGTTTATTGGTTGATCTATGAAGTGCTCTTAGCCTCTTACATATCATAAGAAACCGACTGTGTATATGGAATGGGATGTACATGGGGCCTGCTAAGCATTTGCTAAAAGCCTTCTGGCACTCAAGGCATGTAAGCCTTTACATAACCCTAATGTAATTTAG
>CAJHZI010000484.1:1210000-1365000 GCA_905160935.1 Enchytraeus crypticus | reverse complement strand
CAGGATGTCAGAGAACGCTAACAATGGCCAGACAATACGGCCCAGGGGGAACCGTCGAGACGCTGAACCGACGTGGTTGGGCTAACGCTTACGAGCTCTCCCAGGACCTGCAGGAGAGGCAGATCTCTCTGCTGGAGAACAGATACGGAGGTGGGACCATGCAGCCTAGACGGGCAGCCACTGTCATCCAGCAGGCCTACCGCCAGTACCGCTTGGCGAGGAACTTCTCGAGGCTGAGGCTGGAGCAGGAGGAGAGGAGGTTCTCAAAGAGGTTGATATCAAGTCAGGTCTATTTAGCGAAGTTCAAAGTATTGATAGGCCACTGATAGACCAGTCATAGGCCACAGATAGACCAATAATAGGCCACAGATAGACCAGTCATAGGCCACAGATAGACCAGTCATAGGCCACTGATAGACCAGTCATAGGCCACAGATAGACCAGTCATAGGCCACTGATAGACCAGTCATAGGCCACTGATAGACCAGTCATAGGCCACTGATAGACCAGTCATAGGCCACAGATGACCAGTCATAGGCCACAGATAGACCACAGATAGGTCACTGATTGGGCAGTGATGGACCAGTGATAGGTCATTGATGGGTCATTGATGACCCACTGATACTCCACTGATAAACCTCTGATAAGCCACTGATAGGCTACTGATAAGCCACAGTTAAGCCAGTGATAGGCCACTGAGAATGACTGTAGAGCTTAGAGAGTTATGCACATTCACTTATATTTAATGTACACTATCTGACTTTTATCGTTAACACACAGATCTACTTCCATGTTCAGGTTGTTGGAGTTCAGACGTAGTCGGACTGTCTGGTCTGACATGACGAAAGCCGTGGCTGATCCTGCCGTGCTGGACGACTTCCTAACTGACGACGACATCAGTCTAGACACCTCATCCATGAGGCTGTTCTCAGGGGAGCTAGACCACTACATGTCCTACGACGTCATGTCTCATTCACACTCAGCTGACAGCATGCTGCAGCAGGTCACTGCTTCCACAAGGAAGTCGTCCATGATGACGGCGAGGAAATGTTTGTATAGTTCCGATAGACTGTCTCAGATGGAGACACATCGACAGTCGGTTAGTCAGCAGACGTTTAGACAGAATGTCTATCAGAAACACGTCTCGTCGCATCCGAATACCATCCGCGAAGAGAACGAGACGTCACCTGGTGGACAGGATGTTGTTAGCAGGAATTTCACGTCGGATTATAGAGGTGAAGTACGATATCAAGCGTTGTCGACAAAGACGCCAAATAGAGGGGAAGTACGACACCCGGCGTCGTCGATGAAGACGCCTAATAGAGGTGAATTACAACCCCCAGCGTCGTCGATGAAGACGCCAAATTCGCTCTCAACCTCTGCCGTTAGTCAGAACTTTAACTATTCCGATGGATGCAATGGGATTAAACCTGACACTTTAAATCTAATTAAACCAGATAATTCTGAACAAATTGATAATTACAAGATTTCCCTGCAGTGTTTGGATGATCTTCTACAAGAGCTGAGTGCCAGCAGTAGCGGTGAATCGATGCTGTCCTCTCCGAGCAAAGATCGACCAGTTCGAGGCGTAAAACCAGTCGAGCAAGTGGTGGATGTGCCGAGTGAGAACTTTGAGCACCTCCTAGAGAAGAGTTGTAGCAGAGAGTCTCTGGACGATAGCTTTCATAGTGATGATGATAGTAGCAGTGATCCTGTAGAAGCTAAACCAGTAGTTAACACTATCAAATCTTCAGAGAAGTCTTCAATCGCTCAATCATCTCTCAGTCTTTGTCCAGTCACGACAGCTTCCATCGCGAAGTCTCTTCCATCTGGCAGTGCTTCCTCAGTGGGTTCTTCCAGTCACAGGGGCTCAGATGTGTCTGCTCCAGCAGCTCAAACCATTCCGCAGTCAGCTCATGATGGTTCTCTCTTTATTTTTCTTAATTATTTTATTTCGTCTATTTGTTCAGTTTTGCTGGAAATACGCGTCCGTTTTGATCATAGTTATGACGCTAATGAAACTCCTGAATCACTGGCTAGTAGTTTATTATTTTGAAAGCACAAAGCAAGTTTGATTAAAATTTCTAATAATGTATATACCTTTTTACTTATATATCTGTATATTTGTCTATTTACGACCTGTATATGTTGCGGTTGAAATAACTAAGTAACTGGGTACCTAACTAACGTAACTACCTAACTAACGTAACTAACTATGAACAGAGCTATGGTTCTTTTATGGTAGCTTCTTTCGTATTGTTATTTGTTTATCTAACTACATGCACGTTCCTGTTGTTTGTATACTCTGTGCTGTGATGAACAAATAAACGATACTAAACTATAAAAAAACTAACTACCTAACTGACTATCTAATTAACGTAACTAACTGACTATCTAACTAACTACCTAACTGTCTATTTAACTAACGTAACTAACTGACTTCCTAACTAACGTAACTAACTGACTTGCTAACTAACGCCACTAACTGACTATCTAACTAACGTAACTAACTGACTGCCTAACTAACGTAACTAACTAACTACATAACTAACGTAACTAACTGAATTCTTGCAGCTCCCGTGGACTACTCCACTATGGAGGTAAAGCTGAGGAAGAAGAAGACTCAGGGGGATGAGGCCGGTAAATCAGACCCCAAAGTGTCTCCTATATGGAAGAGAAAAAGTCAGTCCACTCAGCTGGATGATGTTCACATTAGAGGACTTGTGGACTCTCAGAACGGCAGTGCCTGCAGCTCACCTACTCTGAAGTCTCCCCCAGTGGCGGGGGGATACAGGGAGAAGGTCATGAGCGGGCCCCTGGGGACGAGGGGAGGGTGTCAGGGGTCGTGCCGCCCGGGGGCTCAAAGATTTGACCCACTGGCGGATAGACAAAGAAAGAGGATGTATAGAGTGGGACTGAATCTGTTCAACAAGTGAGTTTTAGAAGTTGTAATAGTGTAATGATTTTTTTCCCTAGGGGGCTTATACGGCCCTGGGTGAAAATATTAAGATAGAAGCCAGACTTTGTTTAATTACAAGAAGGATTTAAAAGAAATCATGAATTACAATAGAGGAATTACATTTAAAGTAATTCCTCTGCACTCTGGGAAGCCGCATTCGCCAGTGCGCCCCGAACGTAGACAGCATTAAATCGCTGGAGTAAATATCTATTGATTATTTTACCTGTAGATATTTAGTAACGTCATTGTAACGAGTGAGTTTTAAGAAACAAAATAAAAAGATATTTTGTTGCAAGTTGTTACATAACACCCTATTGTGGCTTGTTATTTTGTAGCACCCTGTTAGGCTTGTTTTTTTCTAGCATCCTGTTGTGACATGTTGTTTGCTAGCACCCTGTTGTGACATGTTGTTTGCTAGCACCCTATGTTGTTTTCTAGCACCCTATTGTAACCTTGTTTTCTATATAGGAAGCCGGAGAGTGGAGTAAAGTATCTGACAGGAAATGGTTTTGTGGACGATAGACCGGATGCAGTGGCGAGGTTCCTGCTATCCAGGAAAGGACTCAGCAAACAGATGATTGGAGAGTATTTAGGAAATCTCCAGAATCCGTTCAATATGGAAGTCCTCAGGTGGGTTTATTGAAAATCATTTACTTTTTGTGGTCATCATATTGTTTTGAGCTCTAGCCATTGAATATCACCGACTGGATATTACTTTGAGTGGATTTTTGTATAGAAATTATTATAATATTATAATTATATCATATTCTAATTTTATTATAGCGGTTGAGCGTCATTGTTTGGCATTAAAATGTTGTGAGAGTTAAAAGCTTCGTAAGTTTAATTTGTAATCTTTTAAATAGGGCCGATGGATCAAGCTAGCCAGAGAGCCATTGGTCTCCAAGCCCTTCAAACAGGGACTGCCAATGCTTGTGGAGTTAGGACCACTTGATGCACAGAGAGTTTGTAGTGAGAATTTCATACTAACTAGGAAGAATGGACTTCATAAGATTACAGACGGCTATTATCACATTCTATTTCTAACGTTATTTAAAATGGTCGATTCTTTTAAATTTAATTTAAATTTGAAGTTTAATTCGTGATCTTTTCAAATAGTTTCTTAATTCTCTGTTCTGACTAAATGTTTCAGCTGTTTCGCAGAGCAGATCGAGTTGACTGGTCTGCCGATAGACACGGCTCTAAGAAAATTCCAGTCGTATTTTAGAATGCCGGTAAGTGAGCTTTCGTTTTCGTTTTTATTATTTTTAAATTTTGCTTTTTGTTGCCGTTTACCTACTTATTTCTTTTTTTTGTCAACCTCTAGAGTAAACTCCTGGCATTCAGATCGACGTGTTTTTATTTTGGTTGTGTAGTTTTTACGGTTTTTGAATATTTACTTTCAGAAAGTTGTTAGTTGTTAGAAAGTTATTAGTTGTTAGGAAGTTGTTAGTAGTTAGGAAGTTGTTAGTTGTTAGGAAGTTGTTAGTAGTTAGGAAGTTGTTAGTTGTTAGGAAGTTGTTAGTAGTTAGGAAGTTGTTAGTTGTTAGGAAGTTGTTAGTAGTTAGGAAGTTGTTAGTTGTTAGGAAGTTGTTAGTAGTTAGGAAGTTGTTAGTTGTTAGGAAGTTGTTAGTAGTTAGGAAGTTGTTAGTTGTTAGTTAGTAGAAGTTGTTAGTTGTTAGAAAGTTGTTAGTTGTTAGGAAGTTGTTGAAAGTTACTTAATCAAAACTTCTGTTGTTTTTGTTGTTCAGGGAGAAGCTCAGAAAATAGAAAGACTGATGGAGGTTTGTCATTGAGTGTATTCTCTATCATTTATGCACTTGTATTATTGTATTGATAGCATTTATGTATATAATTACACTATTTATATATTAACTGCTCTAAGAGTTCTCTTTATAAATACGTTAACGAGATTAGGAGAAAGTCGTTTTTAAGACTGTAGTAGTTTTGATTTGTTAAATATTTCATTCCTATGAATTTTTATATTTAATGAATATTTTGGGGTTCATTAATTCATATTTTGCAAACTGTGTAATTGTGAAGGTTGACCCTGAATCTCAAATTAGATTCCAATTATTTATTTGGTTCTATCTCAATTAATTATTGGCGCTCTATTTGGATTACTTGTTGATTCTATGACAATTAATCACACTGTATTTGGATTACTGTTTCATTTTATCGCATTCATCATCATCATCATCTTTCTTTGGATTTATCACAATCAATTAAACTCTTGTGTGTTGTTTTACCTCAGGCGTTCGCCAGTCGATACTGGGAATGCAACCCTGAGGTGGTTTCCAAGTTCCACCGCAGTGACACGGTCTTCCTCCTCGCCTTCGCCATCATAATGCTCAACACAGACCTGCACAACAGCAGCATAAAACCTGAGAGAAAGATGAAGCTGGAGGACTTCATCAAAAACCTACGAGGTTCTTCCGATGCTATTTATCTCGATTTGTTTAGTATGATGTAGTATGGTATTATGTGTAAACAGGATCGTTTTCTCAGGGAATGACGCTCCTGCCCAGTAAATGTTAGTCGAAGATGAGGAAGGCATAGGGGGCCCACCTCATTACAAGCCAAATCTCCCAAGAATAATAGTATATCAAAAGGAATGTCATAAATGATTTAAAGATCCACTCATTTAATTAATTGATAAATTGGCAGATGCAGGTATAGACGATACACAAGATCCCGTAGTTCTGAATGCAGTTCTGTACATCAGATAATCGCGGATTGATTGATCAGGGACTGACTGATTGATTGATTGATTGATTGATTGATTGATGGACGCAGGTATAGACGATGGACATGATGTAGACCCCACGTTACTGGCTGGTATTTACCAGAGGATCAAGGACACAGAGTTCAAGGCTGGGTCAGATCATGTAGGTCACGTTCTCAAGGTCGAACAAATGATCGTGGGAAAGAAGCCGGTAATTGTTTCGATTTCATTATCTGAGATATCATATTGTGTAATATATGGATTTTATATTTCGATGACCAGTTATGGGTTGGTTGGTAGTTTGATTTCGTACGATTGAACAGTTACTTTTTCTGTCTAATATACGATATTAGTTTCTGTCTAGTTTATGTATTAATTGGCTGATTAATTAATTTATTGACTTTATTGAAAGAATGAAAAATTGAAAGATTAACGTCTCTTGATTTACTTAATGACTAATTAACGTATTGATTTGATTACTTGATAGATTGATATAAGATATTGATTGATTAAGTTGATTAATTGATTGATTGATTGATTGATTCCCCATGTTGTGTCCGGGTTGTTTGAAGAATTGACCAACCGGTGATTGAGGGGAAGATGATGATGGTGATGATTAATTTTATTGATTGATTGTATATTCAGCAACTCTCTCTGATATAAGATATTGATTGATTGATTGATTGATTCAGCAACTCTCCCTGCCTCACAGACGCTTGGTCTGCTACTGTAGGCTGTACGAGGTCGTTGACCCCACTAGAAAAGATCGACCAGGCCAGCACCAGAGAGAGGTCTTCCTCTTCAACGACGTTCTCATGGTGGGTCCTGTAGTTTATACTATTTGTTTAAATATTGTATTTGTTTATATTTCCCCGTGTTGTGTCCGCGTTGTTTGAAGAATTGACCAACCGGTCGGTGACTACGCGTGGCTTAGAAGGCGACTAAAGCACTAAGATCCATATCAACGTATGTGGTGGGTCAAGTTTTGTATTATTCATATTTTTGGCTGAAGCCAGTGGCAAAATCGGTGAGATACTCGACCGCGGATCAGAATGTGTGGGGTTCAAATCCTGGGCTCGCCCGTCACTGACATCGCTTTCGAGTGAGGAAACTGACGTTAACCTTAGCTTTTTAGCTTTATATGTTTTTTAAAATATTGTATTTTTTATAGTAATGGAACGCCTCATGGCGTATTGGGTAGAGAGCTCGCCTCTTGAACGAGAGGTCTCGGATTCGAGACTGAGTAGCGAAGTGAGTTTTTCTCTGCCGAGGGGCGAATAAAAACCTGGTCGTGTACACTTGATGGTGTCAGACCGATGTATAGCCAACCTTAACGTTCCTTTTCCTATCTAATCCCCTCCGTGTCGACTCCGAATAGGGATTAATTGCATGCTAAAAGGATGTTTGTTTATATTAACTTTCTTAGCGTATGTCGCACTCGTTCAATTATCGTTGATGTTGAAACGAGTGTGATCGAGATTCTTTATTTGATTAAAATTTGGCCGAATAGTAGGTTGGAATGTAATGATGGTGGTTTGTATTCTGCTGCAATATTCACCTTTGCCAAGTGAAATATTTCGGCTGAGCACGTCCTGAGTTATGCATGCATGTTGAATCGGTGCTCTGGTATGAATCGATTCTAATTCTTCTTCTTAGCCTGTGTCAGGGATTAATTTCTGTTTTGTCCTATGCACAGATCACGAAGCTGTTGAGCAAGAAGAAGCAGATATCCTACACATTCCGCCAGTCTTTCTCTCTCAATGGAATGTCTGTGTCTGTCTTCAGCACTCAGTGTAGGCATTGGGGTTTCTCTAACCTATCAAAAGCAGCTTTTCAGCTGAAGCTATATATATATATACATATAAAGTACAGTGTGCAACGAGAAAGATATCTTTCCGTTTATGTTTTGTGTAATGTACCTGGTGTGACGAGAAAGATATCTTTTCTATTTAAGTTTTGTGTAGTATGCAGGATGCAACGAGAAAGATATCTTTCTATTTAAGTTATAGCAACGAGAAAGATATCCCGGCGCAAAATCTTAATTCATCGTCAGAAAGACGGCGTGAATCTACTTCTGCTCTTATTTCATAGTCGAAAGCATTGTTCGAGATCAGTGCCATCATGACATGAAGTTTTGAAACTATTTCTGCTTGTATTTCATAGTCGAGTGATCTGTAACGCAAAGAAAGATATTTATTTTTTAAATTTATCATCTCAAACTGTTTGAATCTGCTTTTGCTCGGTATTTAATAGTTTAATGATTTGTGAGATAAAGGTGTTTATGTTGTAAATTTAGGAATTGACTGCTTGAATAGGTTGTAGTGTGTTTAACGTCAAGGTTCAGAAGCACAAGGCTTCTCTTCAAGACGACCCGACACACTCGAGCTACCGTCACAAAGATTAATGTAACAGTATGTTACAGACTGTGTTAATGCTATCCATTTCGACTACTTGAATCTACTTTTCGTGTTTAATAGTTTAATGATTTCTAAAATAATGGTGTTTATGTTGCAGGTTATCAATTCGGCATTACGCTATGCGCCGATGATAAAACTCTTCTGCTGTTGAACGCCCGTAACGAAGACGACAGGCGACGCTTTGTAGAGGACCTGAACGAGGCTATTCAAGAGGTTAATAGAGGCACTGTTATACACTGATATACTGAACTGATTTACACTGATATACTGAACTGATTTACACTGATATACTGAACTGATTTACACTAAGATACTGAACTGATGTACACTGATATACTGAACTGATGTACACTAAATACTGAACTGATGTACACTGATATACTGAACTGATGTACACTGATATACTGAACTGATTTACACTAAGATACTGAACTGATGTACACTGATATACTGAACTGATTTACACTGATATACTGAACTGATTTACACTAAGATACTGAACTGATGTACACTGATATACTGAACTGATGTACACTAAGATACTGAACTGATGTACACTGATATACTGAACTGATGTACACTGATATACTGAACTGATTTACACTAAGATACTGAACTGATGTACACTGATATACTGAACTGATGTATACTTGATGTAGTCGTGTACACTTGAGGCTGCGTAGCGAAGTGAGTTTTTCTCTGCCGAGGGGCGAATAAAAACCTGGTCGTGTACACTTGATGGTGTCAGACCGATGTATAGCCAACCTTAACGTTCCTTTTCCTATTTTAGGCACGCTAAACAGAAGTTTTTTAATATCTGATAAAAGCAGGTAACTTCTCAGTATGGTAATCTGCATTGCATTGTTGGTTTCATTACGGTGCTCAATGGTGTCGTGGACGATGACTGACTATACAACCGGCTTTCTTGCTATTTACAGGTCAGCGACATGGAAAGTCTGCGTATAGACGAGGAACTGAAGAAGCAGAAGTTCCTGCAGAACTCAGTTAATCTCAACCGCTACAGCAAGGATTCTGGGGTGGTCGATGTGGAGATGCTCAAGCTAGCCGATCAGAGCTTACATCGCCTCTCGGCTCCCGAGTGTGCCAGACCAAAGAAGTCGACTCTCTCTAACTCTCTTCTGGAACTACGGGATGGTACGACCAGTTTGTGCTCACTTGATCTTGCTATGTGATGGATAAATTTGAGACAACTGTCTGTATTAAATAAATAAAGTAATAAAGCTAAGTTTAATGTCTGTTTCCGTTTCACAAGGGATATTGTCAGAGACAGTCCGGCTGGGATTCGAACCGATGACCTCCTGCTTCTCCTACAAGTGTGTTGTCCATTCGGACATCCAACCGTATTATGGTGTGAAGCTTAGGCTGTAGGTGCTCTGCTCGATGGCCTAATGGCTCCTCATTAAACCACAAACCACTATTCATTGTCAACTGTTTTTTTTATTGTTTCATAGTGTTAAGTTGTGGTTTTAAATAAAATAAATAATTAAATAAATTTAATTATTGTAAACTAAAATTCTCTTAAGCTTATTTAAGAGAAGGTCGCCTTGATAACTTGAAATAATGGTTTGCACCTTGAATTGCTATTTTGTAACATTGGCAGAAAAGTGTTTTAACAGTGTAACTCTCTCTGTCTCTTATTGCTCTGCCTACTGGCAGGTCCACGGCATATAAAGCCCCCACTCTTCTCTGGCTTCCGCTTTCCTCTTCATGTCGACATATGAGTGGGTCTTTAAATCATCTAACATACCTAATCCCGGCCTGCCTCTGCCTCTATTTTCTTCAATTTCGCCTTCTATGACCTCTTCTAATAGACTTTCCCTCTTAGAATGTGTCCTATCTAACTCTTCTTCCGATTTCCTAATACATTTATCAACTGTCTATCTAAAGCAGAAAGTCTCCAAAACTTTTAACAAGTTTTATTAATTCTATTTGCAGGCAGCAGGAGAGCAAGTGGCGCCTCGCTAGATAGTGGCGTGGTATGTAGAACTTTCTATATGAATATTGCCATTTCGGTTTGTCTAAAAGCTGGTTCAAATATTCAATCTTTCTATTTGTTTTCCATGCCATAAGAAGCAACAAATACAACATACTTAATTAGATACTAAACGCATTTCGGAAACATGCATATGTAAATTTAAAGTAAAACGGTGTCTACTTAACCGTTGTCTCAAAGTAATAAAAATCAAGGGAACTAAATCAATATTGAGCTAATATCGAACTAAACATAGGTTCATTTGACTAACTCTCTACTACATAATTTAATTGTAGGCCGACTATATATCACTTAAATGTGGTATCCACAGTTGATAAAGACAGACAAATGGGCTCCTGTCCACTGAACCTCCTGACTTATAGGTGAACAACGTCTAGTGCCCAACAATTCTGGCCGGCTGATCTATGTAATACATTTAAGCAAATTTAATGATAGAATAATTTATCCCTATGTTATTTACAGGGATAAATTAATACTCGACCGCGGATCAGTATGTGCGGGTTCAAATTCTGGGCTCGCCAGTCGCTGACATTGCTTTCGAGTGAGGAAACTGAGGTTAACCTTAGCTTTTCCTGCTTTTTACTAATGTTATTTCTGCGTTGTTATTTCAGCAAGCCTCCACTGAGTCAGGCAGTGTCAGTAGTTGTCAGGAGTCAGGCGGTGCCTTGCTAAAGAGCTCGCGTCATCAAGCGCTTTGATGACGTCGTCAGGTTCTGCTGTGACATCGTCAGGTTCTGTTCTTACGTCATCAGGTTCTGCTTCAACATCTTCGGATTCTCTTTGACGTCTTCAGATTCTGTTGTGGCGTCTTCAGGCTGTTTTTCTGAAGCCAGCTGGTTTGGTTGTGACGTCATCAGGATGTGTTGTGACGTCATCACATTCTGCTTTTGTGACGTGATGACAGAATCAAACATTCAATGAATTCCTGATAATTATTTTTGTGACATATTTTTCTGAATTAGCCTGGAAGCTTGTGTTTCCATTCTTTAGTATGTACATGGTCATGATGACACCTAGCACTCTGTGATAACTCGTCTCCTGTACAGCACTGTAGAGACATTCAGTCATTGACACTGCTCTAGAAAATTTAGTGGCTGTGTCTGTCGATGTACGAGCTTAGAATCTTCCTATTGATATGATGCCTGATTTGTGTATATATTGAGACACATTGTGTATTATTTAACTTTTATTTATGGTTTGCAGTTTGTATGTATATTGAATGCCTTCTGATTTCATAGCATTTAGAGCGCTCCATCTCTGTTGGGCTGTATGTATGGGCTTTACCTACATATGGGGTTTTCCTTGTATGGGTTTTGCCTACGTATGGGTTTTTCCTTGTATGGGTTTTACCTACGTATTGGCACCCCACGTTGTGTGGACTTTATCTCTTCCAGGTAGCAGACTTTACTCTAGTAGCTTTTGTCACATTCTCATATTTTTGTGTTTTTTGATGTTTGCTGTTGCACTTTTATTAGAAAAATTAGCCCTTTAATTGTAATTCACTTTTTTCATTTTAATAAAGTATATTTATTTCTTTTCTTTATTGCATGCGAATTGTATTTATTTATGTGCATGTTTTTTCGTTATGTGTAAATTTAGTTCAGATTGCGGTACATAAATTTTGCTGTAGCAGTTTATTGCCTAGTTATGTGTATGTATAATATAGTCTGTTTCTTTTGAACCGCCAGATTAACTCAAATCTATCAGGAAGACAAATTTGTGTTAATCGCTGTGACAAGAGAATTAATACCAGACAGAATCCTTATATCTTTTTAGTCAAGTGACTGGAGTTAATTGATTGTGATTAATACCAGACAGAATCCTTATATAGTCAAGTGACTGGAGAATTGATTGTGATTAGAGAATTAATACCAGACAGAATCCTTATATTGTTTTAGTCAAGTGACTGGAGCTAATTGATTGTGATTAGAGAATTAATACCAGACAGAATCCATATATTGTTTTAGTCAAGTGACTAGAGTTAATTGATTGTGATTAGAGAATTAATACCAGACAGAATCCTTATATTGTTTTAGTCAAGTGACTGGAGTTAATTGATTGTGATTAGAGAATTAATACCAGACAGAATCCTTATATTGTTTTAGTCAAGTGACTGGAGTTAATTGATTGTGATTAGAGAATTAATACCAGACAGAATCCTTATATTGTTTTACCAGACAGAATCCTTACATAACACAATTATTATGATGATCTTTGCAGTTAAGTGACTGGAGTTAATTGATTGTGATTAGAGAATTAATTCCAGACAGAAAACTTGAATGTGTCTAATATTTAGATATGTTGTAGAATATATTGTATATTGTTCTTGATATTTTTTACGCAAGTTTGTTAAAATTTATAATTTTATGTGTTAGTTTGTTTGTACATAGAATTGCCTAGATACGCTCAAATAATATTAAAAATGAATGGATTCTGAAGTAGCTTCTCGTTGTCTTTTCCAATATCTTCTAATTCAAAATGCAATCGTACAGAATCTGTAATACTATATATAATACCATGGACAGATATTTTAGCATGTTGTGTCCAGGCCACTAAAGAATAGACCTATCGAAAAATGCACGTGTAGTAAAAGGCGACTAAGCAAGACGTGAAGAAGGCAACGAGAAGCCACTACGAAAGCTATATTTCCCTGGCTAAAACCTTGGAAAGGGCTTCTAAAAGCTAAATTTTCTAGTATTCTTACTGAACGTGAATGCAGTTTCGTATTAAGAATATATATCACGGAGCTACCCCAGAACTCTAAAGAGAGAGACAGATGTTTTAGAGATTATTGTTACTAATTATAGATATATTATCTTAGTATGCTACTGTATAGTCAGTATGATATTGAGCTAGTGCTGTATACCTCTTTGTTAGCCTCTTGTATAACATATCACGCTGGTGTGACTTTGTGTATGCTTGATAATTATACATTACTTTAGAAAACATCAATATTTGTAGTTGTTAGTAAATTTGTAACTTTATAAAAGTATCAATCGTAATAATAATAATAATAATCATCATTTTCCATTGAATTCCAGTTTAGCTAGTGTCGGAACACGAATAGATCTTTTTCTATTCATTTTAGAAAATTTTGTAGCAATTTCTGCGGCCTATGAAATCACAAACCGAATGTCCTTTCTGACGTCGGTCTGGATCTTAGTTCTTTTGTCGCGTTTTACAACACGTGCCGTCCATGGTTGATCTATTCTTCAGCTACCCGGAAGAACACGGGTTAGTAGTAGTACCACTACTAATAATAATAAAGGTTTGACGTCTGTGTTTTCTTCTTTCTTCATCCAATGGCCATTTATGGGTGAAAGACACACTGCATTTAAAAGTACTATGTTCTGAAATCTCGTAATACAAATTCTATTTCATTGTGTAATAGTTAAGGTAGTCTGTAAGTGTAAAACTGTACTTTTTCAAAAACTCAATTTTTTTCGATTATCAACAGTAGTGTCGAATCAGTGCGGATTAAAACTATTTACTGCATAAAAACTATTTGATAATATTGCATTAATATGAGTATTTTTAATATTCAAAGAACTCTATAGTTGCATTTGCTTTTTCATTCAAGTAATTTGAAATAACTGATCTGGCCCTCCATGCTCTTTCGCATTTTAACGTTGTTTAGTTTTCATATTTATAAATATGTCAAGTTGAGTAGAATCATGTAAACAATAACCTCAAATACAATCTTTATAATTGCGTGGTACAAATAAACGAGTTAAACGAAAAGAGATAAATCTAATGCTCAGTATGTCACAGTGGTATAATAAAATGAGACTTTGTGCGTGGGCCAGTGATTAGGAATAAGATACTAGAGCTTTATTAACATTCAGTGGACTAAAAGCAAAATGGTGTCATGTAACTATTTAATGCAGTTGTATCAAAAATGAAAAAAACGCCGAACCAAAATCCTGAAAAAGGTAAATATATGGAAACAATAATGCAAAGATAAACTTAATGAATTACAACCAGTGTTAAAGGTGACTTAACGATCGTTTCGAAGTCTAAGGTGCCATTACAATAGAGTTTATTCTCCGCATGATTCAGCCGGATATACAAATAGAATTTGAGACCTTTAGAGGCAAATATTTGCAGAATAATCAGCTAAACCAATAAACCGCAGATATTTGCCGTGCGCTAGCCACCTCAACTATAAATGTAGTCTTTATTAATTAAATCTTTGCTGCAAGTTTAACGTCTGTTACCATATCGCAGTGGGCAATATCCTTTACATTGCTGTGCTAAATAAGTACAGATAAAGGACGCTGTGTGAACGTTGAACAATTAAAGAAGTACAAATAGATTACGCTGAGTGAACTTTGAACAATTAAACACGTACAAATAGATTAGTATGCTGAGTGAACGTCGAACAGTGGGAATCGAACCCATGATAGTTCAATTCGCTTAAGGGTCTGCCATTTAAAACTTAATGACATTATCTTCACCTCTAACTACTACGCCATTGAGACATTCAGCTCATAAATGTAGTCCATTGGAAACATCCAGTGGACGATGTATTAAGTCGTTAATTTAGTATTTTATTTGAATTTTATTTGGCCATTTCTATTACGAGTAATAATAATACCAGATTCGTTCAAATTCCCGACTTGGAGATATCCAGGATTCAGGGCATTTGGACTGCTCTGTCCACATCCGAACCTCCAATCGGTATGATGGCTAATAGCATGAAGACTTGGGACTCAAAGGTCACTACTGCTTTGCACACGGAACTCCTTGCGAAGCCGCTTTTGCCACAAGAAAAGGCGCGTCTGCTCGCAGTGTCGGCCCCCCATAGTGGAGACTGGATCAAGGCTTTACCAATCTCATCATGCGGCCTCCGTCTGGACGACGAAGCAGTCAGAGTCGCGGCCGGTCTTCGTCTGGGCACTACCTTATGTGAGCCACACAACTGCATTTGTGGTGTCTCAGTCAATGCGTTAGGCATTCACGGCCTGTCGTGCAAGCGTAGGGCCGGCAGAATCAGCAGACATCAGTTCATAAACGACTTGATTTGGCGCGCCCTGAGTCGAGCGAATATCCCAGCCATTAAA
Source organism: Enchytraeus crypticus (assembly GCA_905160935.1). Taxonomy (NCBI): domain Eukaryota; kingdom Metazoa; phylum Annelida; class Clitellata; order Enchytraeida; family Enchytraeidae; genus Enchytraeus; species Enchytraeus crypticus. Next base: position 1,349,825 of record CAJHZI010000484.1, on the reverse strand, counting down.
GAGCCCCTGGGATTGATCCGCACTGATGGTAAACGTCCAGACGGTGTCTCTCAAATTCCATGGGCAGCGGGGAAGTGTGTTAGCTGGGACGTCACTGTTACGGACACTTTCTCAGTAAGCAATCTCGGCCTTTCTTGCGCTGCTGCTGGTGCTGCAGCAGAGGCCGCGGCTAATAGAAAAACTCTGAAGTATGCCGAAATCTCTGGCAACTATATCTTCATGCCTATTGCCTTTGAGACCCTGGAGCCCATCAACTCTCTCGCATCAGACTTTATTGACGAAATAAGCAGGAGGACCAGCGCCATTACTGGTGATAGGCGCGAAAAATCTTTTCTGTGGCAGCGACTGTCTATTGCTCTCCAGCGATTCAATGCAGTCTGCTTCAGTGGCACTTTGGCTAAAGCGGCTTCCCAGAGTGCAGAGGAATTATTTTAATCGCTTTTTAAAAACTTTTAATTAAATAAAGTCTCTTTTATCTTATTTTTAGCCCAGGGCCCTTTACAGCCCAGGGCATTTAAAAAATAATAATAACACACATTATAGTGAAATGATCAACTACATTGATATCAATGACTTTTAATACCACATGTTAAATCCGTTAGGCAATTTATCCCATTTTCCGTGTAGCCAGTCCAGTGAATGTCCGAGATGTTACTTTCACATCAGCGCGGCCGGGAATCGAACACGCGAGAGTTAAATTCACCTCATGATCTGTCATTTAAAATTTTATGACGTTGTCTACATTTCTAACCATTGAGCAATTGAGACATTCATGTGTAGTAAAGTAGAGACGATAGGTGCTTAATTAGCAAGTAATACTAGTGGTAGCTGTAGTACCAGTAATAGTAGACCAGTAAGTATTGCTAGTAAGTAATCTAATTGGTTACTCGCTTTACTTTCTATAGACATCAGCAATGATTCTCCAAGCACCTCGTCCTATTCTGCAACAAATACTGGAGGCCAACAACAACAACACCAACTCAATCAACAACAACAGCAGCAGCAGCAACAACAACAACAACAGCAGCAGAGAGTAGTTGAGCGAAACATACGCAGCGGTAACAGTGTTGCTGACTCTAGACAAGAACCAGGCGGCATCGGGTAGTCTATTCCTGTCCAGCGCTATCCGTATAAATGTCTAAATAGCTCCGTGTGTATGGCGTCAGATTAATGAAATCTTAAACGGCAGTTCTTGAGGTCCTGGTTCAGTTCCCCGTAGAGTTGATCGGCGATCATCGAGTAAAATCTTAGACATTCACAGGACCGGTAACACGGATAATTAGTATCAACTGCCTAACGACATATAATAGTAAAAACGACATAATATAGTAGTAAAAGTGTTAGATAATATCATGAATGATCTTTTCGCATTAGTGAATGGGATATGGAGCAAGATTAGTGTTCGCGCCGTAGTGGCCAGCATTCAAGGCCATGTCATGTAACAACAAATAGATATAACCTCTAGGTTCCCTGGAAGGTTAATATACACAGTAGCTTGTTGCCTATTGGCGCTAGGCCGCTATGGAGAGCAAAGATACGATTAATCATAGAAAGGCTTAAAATCAAGAAAAGAACCTGTAAAGTGGTCTTGAAGATCGGTCACTATCCATGGACTGTTATATAAAAGGTTGTTTCAAAAAATTTGTTTGTGTTTGTGATTTGGTCTATGTTTCAATTTGATTTTCTTTGCCTCTCTCTTCTTTGTTTCTTTGTTTGTTTGTTTGTTTCTTTCTCTCTCTCTCTCTTTCTCTCTATCTCTCTTTCGATATATCGCGAGATATATCTATATCTCGCGATATATTGACTTTCTGGCAGAATTTGTACCTCGGCCCTGCTATCAGGCATTTCATTGTGAGAGCGTGATAGGAAGATTTAAATCATGAAGCTAATATTGAGAGTCTAGCTTATTTGAGCGGAGTTCCATTAAAAGTTCCATTTATTATTAGAAGTTATATTTAAAAGCTACAAAGCTAGGGTTAATGTCAGTTTCCTCACTCGAAATCGATGTCAGTGACGGGCGAGCCCAGGATTTGAACCTCGCACATACTGATCCGCGGTTGATTATCGTACCGACATCGCCACTGGCTCCAGACAATATATTTAATATATTTAAATATAAGTTTAGTTAAATATTTATTTTATCTATTGAGCAGAGAAATTATAATTTACTCTAATTTAAATTAATTACGCAGGGGGCCAAGCTCCCACGTGCCTATCGGTGGCCAGGATTTGAACCCCACTGGGGGCGGGTGTGTCGGTGGTGGAGGCGGTATGTTGTTTGACCCTAGACGAGCAGGGTACGGTGTCGAACCCCGTCCACCCCCCGATAGGTTAGTGCACTGGTAGTTAGATCTCACGCTGCATCTAATCTCAGATCTCAAGCCGAATTTAACCTCAATTTCTTATTCGCATATGACGTTAGGGATGAGCTAAAAGCATCTACAGCTTTTAACTCAAGGTATTCGTTATATAAGCTATATATAAATACTGGCCGGATGGCCGGATGGCCGATTGGTTAGCATCCTTGACTCACAAGCAAGAGGCCGTTGATTAGAATTCTATCCGGACTTTCCCCGACAGTGTTCTTGTGATACGGAAGCAGACGCCAATCATAGCTTTATATCTTTGAAAAATAGTAAAACAAAAATTAAATTTATTATGAAATCAACTCTACTATTGTTACTGTGATTGATTCCTTAAACAAAATATATTGCAAATTTACTTTTTACATGTACCTAACTTTCTTAACCTCCTCTTTTCTATTTCATTAAAAACAATCGTACATATTTACATAAATCTTTCTAGTGTTCCATCCACCGGTTAATCGAACCTCTGTGCTTTTAAACTCTTTGCGAACAAAAATTGCTGAGAATATGGCTCTCTGCGCATGATAAATTATATTCCATCTATAAAAAAGCTTCTAAAGCTAACGTTAACGACAGTTTCCTCACTCAAAAGCGATATCAGTGACGGGCGAACCTAGGATTTGAACCTCGCACATACTGATCTGCGGTCCAGTATCTTACCGACATCGCCACTGGCTTCAGCCATAGTTGTAGTCTATAATTATTAAAGTCTATTGTTATTGAATGTCTTGTTATCTTGCTCAATTCAATTTCATTATCATTTTTAGTTATTTTTCTTTCCTCACAGCGGAGTTCCTCCAGGCTCCAGGTACGATCCTGTCTTCCCTCCTGATCCTGATCAGGATGTCCGGAACCTGCCTGGAAGTGGACGTCAGTCCAGGTGACTTATTATATATATATATATATATATATACATGTATATATATATATATAATATAATTATATATATATATATATATATATATATACATGTATATATATATAATATAATTATATATAACATAATATTATATTATATATATATACAGTATATATATATATATATATATATAATATATATTTATTTTTAACATAATATTATATATATATATAATATATATATATATATATATATATATATATATATATTATATATATATAACTTATCTGAGCAGTTTCTTTCTCTTATAAAAGAGACATACAAAAGCTAAATGTTAACGTCAGTTTCCACACTCGAAGGCGCTGTCAGTGACGGGCGAGCCCAAGATTTGATATCCATATAGATATCCGGTGGTTTCGGATGGTCTCGGTTGGTCTCGGCTAGTTTCTGGTGTTTTCGGTTGATCTGGGGTGGTTTCAGCTGGTTTGAAGTTATCTGGAGTGGTTTCAGCTGATTTGAAATGGTCTGGGGTGGTTTAAGCTGGTTTCAGCTGTTTTGAAGTGATTTCGGGTGGCATACTCGAGTGGTCTCAAGTTTCATTGGTGGTATCTGATGGTCTGCAGTGGTGAATTTATCTTAGGAAAGTTAACTTGCATTAAATTTTGATTTATTAATCATACCTCTCAGTTTTATTGGTTTTATTTTGCTTGTAGGCCGCACCCACATCTGCCGCAGAAACCAGACTTTGAAAAGAAGAACTTCTAAGAAACGTCTCTGTTTAGTTTTATGTATTTCTATCTTTGAATCATCTTAAATGAAATTATTTATATTGAATAAAGTTATCTACGTATTAGTATCTAAATTCCTTTCTAAAAATTCTCTCCTGCTTATTAAAGCTAAAAGAGTTTCAGAAGAATGAAAATAGTGAAGATTTTAATGTCAGTAGTTCTCAAGAATAACATTTTTCTCAAAACCCGAGTGTATTGATATTTGTCAGATTAACTGAAATCTTTCAAGTGAGCTGATATATACTTCGGTGAACTTGTAGTACTTTCCAGATGATCTGTAATGTGATTTTAATTATTGTATGAAGAGATCCGTTTGACCTTTGCTACTAAATTAAAATCCTGATGACGATCTTGAATTAATTGACATTAATTAGCTGAACTTTGTTCACGTACATTAAATTATAATCTCTGCTTTTCCAGATATTCGTACAAATTATACATCTGTGTGATTAGTTGTTATAATTAATTATAAATTTACCACGGACATCGTCATTTGACACTACTTAGTGCACTATACGTGCGCCCTTCCAGAGTAACCTCGAATAGCCGAGGAGGTTGTTTATTGTCTATGATTTGAACAGCGTCGCTTAGGCTACAGAGCCAGGTGTGAAACAAAACTTAATCAATGGCTAAAGGCACAGATAGCGTCATTAAGTTTTAAATGACAGCCCATGAGGTGAATTGAACCCTCGTAGGTTCGAATCCCAGCCGCGCTGATCTGAGAGTAAAATCTCGTACATTCACTGGACTGGTTTTACGGAAAATGGACAAAATTGCCTAACGATTTAACATGTGGTATTAAAAGTGATAGATATCAACGTAGTTGCTCATTACATTTATAATGTGTGTTATTATTATTAATCTTTTCAATTAGACTTTATTCTAATTTTGAATATGACGTGAAGACGCTTGCAGATAATCAGGTTATTTACAACCTGTTGGAAACATCAGTACTCTGCCACTGATAACACGTTGGAGGTGCGGATGAACATGACGCCTGGATTAACGTGAAGGCTGCTCCAGGGTGGCGAAAGATCACGAGGTGTGAGGTGGTGGGGATTGAGAATAGTGGGGAGTGGGGACTGAGGAGAAAGGGCTGGGAGAGGGGCAGTTTTACCCCCAAGAATGTGTGTAAAAAATAATCTCAAGCAGCAAATGTTTTCATTAATTGGAAGATGTTTTGTGTAAAGCTAAAGCAAAGGCAAAGCTAAGGTTAAAGTCAGTTTCCTAACTCGAAAGCCATGTCAGTGACGGGCGAGCCCAGGATTTAAACCTCGCACATACTGATTCGCGGTCGAGTATCTTATCGACTTCGCCACTGGCTGAAGCCAGTGTTGAAATGATTTTAAGTCTTCCTCCCCATCTTGATATTTTGATTTCTACTGAACTAGAACAGCGTCTGCCAGAAGTCAATGTACATGAGATCACAGAGAGGTGCGGGGTTGTAGTAGGGAGAGGATCAAGAAGATATTGTGCGGGGGTATGGGATGATTGGGAAATGACGGAAGGCTTAAAGCAACGCCATACCGAGCTAGCGTTTCATCTCACATCTTACGATGATTATTTCTTGTGCCAAAAGAGATAGAAAACACATTTGAGCAATAAACGATGCTAGCATTGGTAATCTAACACCCATTCCTTCCAATTGGCACAAGTTGGTCATGCAATAGGAAGAAGGGCGTACTTTGGCTGTGACCTAATAAAATATATGTGACTTATTATTTATGTAATCTATTGATCAAATTTAATCAATTCAATGTATATGATCGATTTATTGTACGTAATTTTAATGACAACTTCATTATACATTGTATGTAAATGAAAAAGATTAAACAGTGAAATTTTCATCTATGACGCCATAGTTCCAATTTAGTACGAACGCGTTTAAACAGTCAGTCATTTTATAGTCATTCAATCTTACTAGGTAAACCTATCTCTATCTCTCTCTCTCTCTCTCTCTCTCTAGTGCATTGCCTGCTGGCAGGTCCATGGTAGCTGAAGCCTCTACTCTTCTCTGTCTTCCGCTTTCCTCTTCATGTCCACGTAGAGTGGAACATTAAATCATCTAACATACCTAATCTAGGCCTGCCCCTGCCTCTTTTTCCTTCCATTCTACCTTCTATGACCTCTTTTAGTAAACTCCCCTTACAATGTGTCCTATCCAACTCTTCTTCCTATTTCTTACTGCATTTATCAACTGCAGATCTAAACCTTATCCATACCGAATGATAAACCTTATCTATGCTAAATGACAAATCTTATCTAGTTCTGCGAATGTTTATGAAAGATTCTCAGATCACTTATCCGAGAAGTGAACCCAGTGGCTCTCGATCAACAAACAATTCTGTAGCCTGCCTCATGCTCTACGCACTGGACTATCGTGACATCTGTTTATTCGTAATAATAACAACAACAACAGAGTGCTACTGACATCCATGACAACATCGAGCACTATTGTGACAATTTCAAGCCAGTGAGCAAGGAGAAGGTCCAAAGCGGTGCAAATGTCAAAATTCAGAGAATCAGTGACAATAATAATAATAATTAATAATAAAGGTTTAACGTTCGTTTCCTCATGCAAGGATGATGTCAGAGACGTCCCCCCATCACATGTCACTACAAATCTATTTACCCCAAACGATCTGAAAAATATATGCTGAAGAGAAAGAAAAACGATCCTAAACGGTGCCTAAAGTGTAAAGATAATTACAGTATACCTAATAAATAATGTTTTTCCTTTAGAGGAAAGCAACTGCTTCGTTGTGGCCGTGTTTCCATGTGAATACGAGAAGAGGATCATTGGATATAACGAGAGCGATGTAAAAAGAACGGGCTTATTAAAAGTGATCAGGTGAAAGTAATTCTCTCCGATATTTTCTATAACTTACACGACGGGCGCAGAAGGAACGTAAACAAAACTAACACGCTAACTCCAGGTCAATAACTCTTCCTAACACGTCACGTAGACACGAAGTCAACTACCGGGTCAGATGGGGCTACAGCGATTTAACTATTAGTAATTTTTGAGAATTCTTAAGTTAAGTTTACATTTTATTTTAAAATACAATAGTAGACACCAGAGTATTTAAGATACCAGCAGTCATAACATTAATAGATCGGCCAAATTACAGTAGAAAAAGTATTGTAATATTGACAAAAGGAGGTTGCGTAAAATCGAAATAAGTACGAAGAATTACATTGATAAAATTTAATAAACCGCAACGTGACTCAACGGCACATTATAAATTTTGTAGAAGTCGTTGGACTTTCATTTCCGAGGTCACACAAAGTAATCCTCTTCTTCAGTGCACTGCCAAGTGGCAATACTCAACTACCTCAGAAGCCATACTTTTCCCAAACTATACGCTACATAACCTATGGATAGAGCATAGACATTGTGAAGGGATTAACTTGTTGATCTAAGGAGTGCTCATATGGAGCGAGAAAGCAGACTTTGAGTATGAATATGTACCTTGAACCTGTCAATTGGCAGTGCACTGAAGAGATAGAGAGAGCGTATTAATAACTGGATGAGATCATAAATAACTGACTAAAATTCCCCACAATCGATTTTTGTTCTAAACTTAGCTGGTCTACATACGCCATCAGTTCATCTCTGAAGCGGGTAGGTAGGCATGCACGTCAGGTAAACATTTACAACATTATCGCCGATATTTATGCTCGCAGCTTGAAGATGCCGCTGTGGTTTATTGCGAAATACTTCATGTATTTACATTATGCCAGTGCTGTAAGGTAGTAACTGCTAAATACTTCATGTATTTATATTATACCAGTGCTGTAAGGTTTTAACTGTTAAATACTGCATGTATTTACATTATACCAGTGCTGTAAGGTTGTAAATGCTAAATACTTCATGCATTTACATTATACCAGTGCTGTAAGGTTGTAACTGTTATATACTGCATGTATTACATTATACCAGTGCTGTAAGGTTGTAAATGCTAAATACTTCATGTATTTACATTATACCAGTGCTGTATGGTTGTAACTGTTAAATACTTCATGTATTTACATTATACCAGTGCTGTAAGTTATAGACTGGTAAATACTAGGCCTACATGAATTTACACTATACCATTTACATTATATTCTGAGGTAGTGACTGCATTTAGATGTACTGTATGTTCTCTTCGATGCTGACTTCTGTAGTTAACTTAACTTAATCTTTCTTGCGTTGCCATTAGTAGGTAGTTAAACTATGCAGCGTGTTAGTATCTACTTAACTATCACTAATTGGATACATTGATCATCGTTAGATAAGTGCTAGATGTATTGTCAATCAACAATCATTTGATTAGTGCTAGATATACATGTATAGAGGTTAGATAATCGCTTGATTAGTGCTCTACAGCCACAGGTAATCGTTAGATATTCATGGACAATCGATAGGCTAGATATTAGTAGAAACTTTATAGATATTCGATAGATTGTCGGTAAAAAATCGTAAACATAAAGTAGATAAGCGGTAAATAATCGTTGATAGTAGGTAGAAAGTCAATATGCAGTATTTAGAAATCGAAGATCTATCTATTTATAGATCATCGATTATTATTTGATTTATCAATTTATAGATCTTCAATTATTATTAGATTTATCTATTTATAGATCATCGATTGAGAATCGTATATAGTCATTAGTCAGTGTCTATCTGGTGTCCTCTACATGTGTGATTCTGGTATACAATGTTTTTGCTGTAGGTTGTTCCATTTATGAGAACTTACGAACGCTTGCATTCAGAGTTTTTTTTATTGAGATTTATCCTAAATCAATCAATCATAAATCAACTGCACTCAATTCGTCCTCATCGCTTAATTAATTACGTTAGTCAATGATATTAATTACGTAAGAGATTATTTATAGTGTAATGGTCGTGCTGAGAGAGGTGTTGTTAATTTATTAAGGATCATGTTCTTAATTTACTTTATTTATCACAATCATAGGTAATTAGATTATTTAAAGATCCTGATCACAACATACAGAATAGTCCAACCGTAAACGGCACGTGTTGTAATAAAGAGGCGACTGGACAAGAACTGAAAAAAATCAACGGGAAACCACTTCAGACGCTATATTATTCCCAAACTATGGATTGCATTAATGCATGGATAAGCCATGACCTTATGTGAAAGGATTAACTCGTTGATCGATAGAGCGCTCTTTATAAAGCGTAAAAAGCAGCAAAGGAGTTGGTATATGTACCTTAGACAAGTCATTTTCAGAACACTAGAGAGAGACGGCGCAATAAATACATATCCAGACTAAATGAGATCTACTCTACAATGGCTTCCAATAGACGCTTGCTTTCTGAAAGTGTAGCAGTTGGGGGAGAAAGATTAGAGCCAGCGATGGCTTAATTTAAAGCCGCCGCTATTTGGAGGCTGAGGGGACGCAGAGACATGAAGAGAATCAAAGCTTCGCTCAATCTCGACCTGAAGACGTGTAAACGAATGGTAAGATTTCTCTTTCTTAAACTAGACTGCTCATTTTAAACTAGACTTCTCGTTTTAAACTAGACTTCTCGTTTTAAACTAGACTTCTCGTTTTAAACTTGACTTCTCGTTTTAAACTTGACTGAACTGATTTATCCTGTAATAGCAATAATAACGACAATGTTATAGTGCTACTGTCGTCCATGACAACATCGAGCACTATTAAAGCTAAAAAAGCTGGTAAAGAAAATTTTAACATCCGTTTCGTCACTCGAAAGCGATGTAGTACCTAGGATTTGAACCCCACACATACTGATGAGCGGTCGAATATCTTACCGACATCGCCACTGGCTCCAGCCAACCTATTGAGTCAAATCTAAGAAGGTGAACAGAAAGTACGAAAAATTGTAGAAATTCCTAAATTTATGGTCTAGAAAATCAGTCGAAAATCTCGTGCTTAGTTCAATTTTTACTTTTACGAAATACTACAAGAATCGCTTCTGCTGAACCTAATTACAATATTAATAAATGAATTGTAAATTTAATTGTAACATAATTATACTGTAATTATATAAGTGTAATTCGAATGGTAATTATGAATTGTAATTTAAACTATAAATGCAGTATATATTAACAAGCCACTTGAAGAAACACTAGAGACTGAGATAGAATTACATGTAACTGTAAACACACATGAAAGCACTTCCAGAGCAGTCGGCTATACAATCAACTTCCGGACCATTCTAGAAATACATATTTAGAAACTTCTGGCCAAAGATTTTGTAAGACGAGCTCCAATGGCTGGTGGATACTGGAAGTATATTGCGTTAGTGTCGGTATAAATTCCAGCACGATTCTAGACATAAAATCGGTCTTAATATATGTATCGGATTTAAGAAAACTTAATTTCAAGAATATACTCTAACCTTGTTAATGAATAATATTATATATATATATATATATATATATATATATATATATATATATATATATATATATATATATATATATATATATGTATATATATATATATATATATATATATATATATTTCAGTTTTGTGAGGATTGATCGAAATGAGCTAAATATGAATTGGTTTTCTGCAAATGCGAAATGAAAATGATATGAATGGAAGCACATAAAAACAAATTTAAATGACTAAAACATCTTGGATTTGTGGATAAATTTGGACAATATTATTTAAAATTATTATATTAAACTTATATGTTGTGCCATGCATAGCAGTCGATAGTTACTAGCTTACAGTGGATGTATTAAGTATAAAAAATCCTCGTTTGTAACGAAGTGATGTTTTTGCACCGATGTAATGTTATTGTTTTCATGTAGTTACGGTACACTTTTAAAATTAACCTTTTTAAAATTATCAACCAAAAGTTAAACTATGGAGATTTAAATTAATAAATCAAAGAGAGAAAGTACTTGTATTCATTTCATAAGCAAGGTAGAGAGAACTGAACGAGTTTTATGTTGAGAATATTCTGCATGAGTTTGAATAATTTAGATAAACCGATGATTGATGGGCGGTCAGTTCTTAAAACCTTTTGTCACATATTTTTTACTCTTACAAACAGAAACAATAAAAGAAGAATGAACATTTTCAAGCGAAGCTGAATCTTCGGTGGATACGCGATATTTTGTTGATGTTGAGCGATTAAATTTAACAAAAAATAAAATAGAGTCGTCAACGGCGATCAGTGTATTGCGAATCCGACTAACTGACATGCCGTGAAGGCAATGGAAACCACTTGAAATCTCTTGCGGATGATTTTGAAGAGCCGACTCTCTTATCTCTTCCTTTCCTATCATGGATTAGTTTTTGTCAAAGCTGTAATTACTATTTAGAATAAAAAGTTAAATGCTAAAGCCAAGTTTAACGTCTGTTTCCTGCTCGAATAGCATGCAGGTGACGGGGAGAGCACTGGATTTGAACCTTGCAGCTACTGATCCGCTGTCTAATAACTTACCAACACACCACCGGCTCAGCACTGTAAATTACTGGATACAGGATGAATTTTTAAATAACGTTCTCGTAATGTGTCGCATTAAATTCAGCTTATGAAAACCTCTGTTTGCAGTTTACACTAGTTATTGATTTTGTGTTTGGTTTATTATTTGACGGAAACTGAACGGAAAGCGTCGCAGGAAAACAAACTGATATAGTCCAATACAGTTGAAAGACCTGAAAAGTCAAGTTCATTGTGAAAAGTTCACTCAGTGTTTCAATAATATTAAAATGATAAATTGGACACACAGTATTATCAAAAGTCGAAGACACAAAAGTACTTAATTTCTCCTTTTAATTCTATCTCTCTCTCCCTCTCTGTCTCTTTCTTTCTTTCTCTCTCTCTCTCTCTCTCTCTCGTGTTCTACCAAGTGGCAGGTCCAAGGTAGATACTAATACTCAAGGCCTACTCTCACGATTAATGCAAAGCACCCTATCGATGCTCAAGTTATTCTCTTTTCTCAACAAGGAAAGCCTTAATCATACTTAAACTTAAGCTTTAGCTTGGAAAAATATTGCTTCGAGTTGGCATTCCGCTGCCTTCATAAGTTCTTTATTGGTCGCATCTTACGACACGTGCAGTTTACGTTTGTACTTCGATGATTCAGAGCGATTTCAATTTACTTTTACGTTTAAAAGTCCAATCTTAAATAAATTAAACAAATGTGTATGTTCATTTAATGAATGTTAATAAAATTCCACAGAGATTTTTTTAGTAGAGATCTCTGATAGAGATATTAAAGAAACTTTGCTGGTCGATGTATATTGAAATACTTGGCATATTTGCCATTTCCCGACAGGTATTGCTTTCAGGCTAGAAGAATGAGATAAAATCGATGTACGGGTTTCATTTCAAGCATCCTATCTTACTAATTTAGCAGGATGAATATGATAGAGTTCACCGATTTTCATAACCACTTACGGACGAGCGTAATTGTTAGAGTCAGTCCCCTGCTTTTACTCTTGAGCAAATTTTAAACTCAGTTAAAGTTCGACTTTTTAATTAAATCGATTTCGGGCGTGTTGCATCAGTTGCTCTATTCAGTGATTGGGAAGATTGCACTGAGGGTGTGCTATAGAACTTTCAGTAATCATATTACTTTAATAATAAATCTTATTTCGATTTTCTTTAATGTACGTATAATATACAGGTGTTTTGCAAATATTAACGAAAGAACGTTAGAGAGAGAGAGAGAGAGAGAGAGAGAGAGAGAGAGAAAGAGAGAAATAGTGAGATAGAGACAAAGCGTGTATAATAATAATAATAATAATAATAATAATAATAGTAACCTCCGACAATTTCTATAGCGGTGTCATGGCCGGTGTCTGGTCTTTGAGACCGCTTAACAGGTTCCTGGCAGGTTATTATTAATCCTTTCCTTGGTTAATCATATCTGTGCTATTGATAGCGCCAATCGGCAGCAAGCTCCGATACAAGATTAACCTTCCATGGGCCCAAGGGAAAATCCATCATTACTTGACTGACCTGGCCTTTGAACCCAGGCCACTTGTATCCGAGGCGAACACTCTAACCCTTACGCCATTTCCTCCCCACATAAAAAGAGAATGGAAAAATGTAGAAAGAGAGAGAAGAGACGAGAAGAGAAGAGAAGAGAAGAGAAGAGAAAAAAGGAGAGATAGATGAGAGAGACAGAAGTAGAAATAAAATGAATTATGCAGTTCTACAATGAAAAAACTCAATTAAGATTGTCATATTCCTGTATCGATAATTTTCTAATAAAAAGATTAATTAAAATAATTAATTGATTAAAATGACATATTTAACTTGTCTGTACTGTGTGAATCTTTAATTACGCTTTTAGATAATGTATAAACGACGAAAACCTACAAAATGTGGGCGACATTTATCAAGTTGATAAAAGCGACACCGCTGTTGACTCTGCGTACATAAACATACATCTTCAAAGATAAGATGATTGGCGAATCTTCTCCAATTTCGGAGGAGTTGCTATAATCTCCTTTCCACATTTCTCTTTACCTTTTTGTTTTATACTGTTTTCAATTGTGTACCGGTTAACTTAACATTTATTTATTAAAAGTTAATATTACTTAACAATAATAAATTCACGCAAAAGTAAAAAGGTTAGTCCGATTTAATTTACTAACAAGATGTTAGGTAATTTTTGTATCTCGTCACAAAATTTTAGTCCCTTTTTCTCTTGTGTCGTAAGATTTTAGACCAAGCGTGACCGCTTTAAAAACCTTTATTTTTTGCTTTATCTTGCATCATCGTAAATCTTTTAGAAAAATTTAAATCTTAACAAATCTTAAAAATTTATTACAATTTGGTTAAATCGCTCAATACTTTAGTTGCTGTGTTCGACCCTTACAAGTAGTTTTAACATAGATCGCCAGTGTTAGCATATCTGACCCTTAGTGAGAGCGTTGAATCCCTAGATGGGTGACATCGTAAAGTAGCTGTTGAGGGCTAAGAGCTCGTGCTGCCGCTAAGGTCATAAAAATCTCTTCTCAAATGTGCTGTTCATAATCCTCTACTATCTGATCTGATAATCTTCCTCCTTCTGTCTCTCTTTCTCTCTCTTTATTCTCCTTATTTTTGTTTTCCATATAGAGTTCTCTCTCTATCTCTCTCGTGCTTTCTCTTTCTCTCCCTCTCTCTCTTTCTTTATTTTCTTTATTCTCATTCTCCATAGATATCTCTTTCAAGCTCATGCTCAGTTGTTGGACACCCTACTGGGATGATATTTGAATCTCTCTAATATTTATAGTTTGTTTACTATTTTATCCTCTAAGAATTCGTTTCATTAATGTTAAACATACTTCACTGTATGCACGGTTCTAGGTTTCTTGTATAGCTGTGTAACCATAAAATACCATAATCATAATCTCTCTAATATTTATAGTTTGTTTACTATTTTATCCTCTAAGAATTCGTTTCATTAATGTTAAACATACTTCACTGTATGCACGGTTCTAGGTTTCTTGTATAGCTGTGTAACCATACAGATAGGTTGAGAGTTTCAATTTACTAATAATCTCTCTCTCTCTCTCTCTCTCTTACTCTCTCTCTCTCTCTCTCTCTCTCTATTTCTCTCTCTCCAGTGTTCGGTCAAGCGGCAGGTCCATGGAACATATTCACACTCTAGAGCCTGCTTTGACGCTCCATTTGAAGCATTCCATGGTATAACAAGAATATCCTTCAAAAAGGCCATGCATTACCCATACCTTTAGCCTATAGCTCGGGAAAGAATATGGATTCTGTGATAGTTTCCCTAATAGTCAACGAGTAGTAATATTTAATTGCCTAGTACTGCTAGATACTGATACTAGTTGTATCATTAGATACTGTAGTACTGCTAGATACTGATACTAGTTGTATCATTAGATACTGTAGTACTGATAGATACTGATACTAGTTGTATCATTAGATACTGTAGTACTGCTAGATACTGATACTAGTTGTATCATTAGATACTGTAGTACTGATAGATACTGATACTAGTTGTATCATTAGATACTGTAGTACTGATAGATACTGATACTAGTTGTATCATTAGATACTGTAGTACTGATAGATACTGATACTGCTTATACAAAGGTCTCTTTTTCATTATCGTGACTTTTGCAGTTATGACGGAATTCCATCATATCATTACTTTAATTAGATAATATTAGTGTATCTAGACTCAGATTTTATTATTTCCTTCTAAAATATCTTTTTTAATTTACATCTTTAAGTAGTAATTTAAGCTAGTTAGTTCTTTAAATTAAGTATCAATTCATCGGATGTACCGTTGACAATCCTAGCGTGCCGTTACGAGTTCTCTGTAGAAATCTGTTTCAATCTGATAAAAATTCTGGACACTAATTGCCTCCGGTGGTGATATATCGATTGTGGACTGAAACTGCGGTCTATATATAGTGGTCTAATTTTACAATTTTTACTAAGATTCTATTAAGAGGAATTCAATAAGAGTTAATTATATTAATTCTATTAATTTATTTTAAGAAACAGCATCAACAACAGCAACACTCGCGATTTAAATCTACACGGAGCAGATTAACGAGAAATTGAATTCAGAATTAATTATAATTTTTTAGTAGTAGTATCGTTTATTTGTTCATCGAAGCACAAATTACACAAACAATAGGAACGCGCATGTAGTTAGATAAACTAATAACAATACAAAATAGGCTACAATAAAAGGGCCATAGCTCTGCTCGGTAGTATCGTAATTAGTAGCTATAGCACAGTCTACTGAGGTCTGAAATGCAAAAATTCTATTACATTGCCAATTACAGTAAAACTGTATTAGTTATATTAATTTATTTTAAGGAATAGAAGCAACAACAGCAACACTCGCGATTTAAATCTGCACGGAGCCGATGAACGAGATATTGTCTAACTCGATTGATATTTTTACATGCAGAGGTATGTCGTTACAGGCATAGCGGACTTAATTATCATGTAATGTAGCGAATGTTGCGGAGGCTGAGTGGATTAGATATCATCTCGGATAATCGTTTGCATAGTAATTTAAGCATGGTTTGGAGTGAGTGAGATTGCGTTATGCAGATTTTCAGCGACTGAATCGTTACTAGCGGGATATGGTAACACTGAATTACGACTGAGACTTACGCTCTGAGATCATAATAGACTGTGAGAGTGTCGTGTTGCTGTAGTAGAATTCTGTGACATTGACCGAAAATTTTTCACACAATCGAGCTCTAACATTGGGCTAGCATATTATGTTAATTTAATTTGCTTAACAAGTGTTTTGCATAAAATAATAAAAAATATGATAAAAATATAAAGAAAAAATAGGATAAAGCATTGAGTGGAAGTACTTATGAATCTTTTCGAATGACATCGCACATAATTTTCTGGTGCTAATTTCACCTATGAAATATGTCTGATTGAATAAATCCACCATGTTTAGATATAAATGTCAGTGCATATTTACCCTATGCGATAGTTCGCAATATTTTAAATACAAAAGTAAACACGCATTCTAGTTAAATGATCAACCATGTTGATATCTATACTTTTTATAACACCGCATGTTTAAATCGTTAGACAATTTAGACCTTTTATATATCATCATCATCTCTTGAATCCCCGTTTAACTAGGGTCAGGACTCGATTAGACTGTCTCAAATCCTTTCTTTCCAACATCACACCACCAGCCAATCCCCTATTTGAGACTTTCACTTTCCCATTCGTTTAAATTTGTGCAGCGATTTCTGGAGCCTAGGCGCTCTATTTCGATAAATAGTAATAATAACAAATCTGCGAGCTAATTAATAAAGTGATTTCATATTGTATAGTCCTGAAAGATTGAAAATTTCCAGTTGCACTCCATAAGCAACGGACAGAACGATTAGTGTGACGCAGACGCAGACACATTGGGTTGATGCGGCCAGTACGTCATCAACTGGGGAGCCGAGCTGTTGATCGTTTAAATAGGAAGATTGGAAGAAAAGGAAAGTGATTAAACGGTTTAGTTTGATCAAGGATTCCTATAATTCGCATATTTTATTCTCATCACATTGTAATTTTTTGTTTAAAAAATAATTCTTCAGGAGTAAACGCCTTCCTTAAAATGGCTGTATGTGCACACAGCAATTTTTAAATCGTAGTTAACTGTTTGATATTTAACATGTTAAACATGTTAAACATGTTTAACATGTTTAACATGTTTAACATGTTTAACATGTTTAACATGTTTAACATGTTTGACTGTTTGATATTTAACATAGTTCGTAAATCAATCAGCGATTCTCTCCGTCTCTTTGGCTTATACTCTTCAATAAATCCTTTTTTTCTCTTCAAGCTCTCTGGGTTTCTATTCTCTTCCGTTTCTTGGCTTATACTCTTCCAATTTATACCCTTTCACTTCCATCAACTCAGCTAAATCTTCAATAGCCATACACCCACTGACTCCCCTCCCCCATCACTCCCCCTGGGCCTGGAATAGTATGAAGAGGAAGGCTGAGGCTTGATGGCTTTAGAGGCAGTAGAATTATGATGACGTACTATAGGGATGACCCTATGATGTCAGAAACGACGTCTGCAACAACAGACTCAGTGACTAAACACACACTGCCTCTCTCTCTCTCTCTCACTCTGTCTATCTTTCTCACTCCCACTCTCTCTACCTTTTCACGTCTCTTTGTCTCTGCTAATCTTTCTGTCTTTCCGTGCCCCCCCCCCCCCCCCCCCCCTCTCTTTCTCTTTCTGTCTTACATGCCTCTTTGTCTATCTATCTTTCTGTCGAATCGTGCCTCTCTCTATCTTTCTTTCTCTCTCTCTCTCTTCCTCTCTCTCTCTCTCTCTCTCTCTCTCTCTCTAGATATTTGTCCCGTCTATCTTCCTCTCTGTCTCTCTCTGACTCTTTCACTCTCTCTTTCTCTTTCTTTTACTCTCTTGTCTCTCTCACTATCTGCTCCCTCTACCTTCTTCTCTATCTATCTCTTTCTTTCTCTCTCTCCCTCTCTCTCTCTGTCTCTATCTCTCTCCTCTCTCTCGCTAGCTGTCGAGGTACAGGATGGTCATCAGTCTCGCAGTTGTTGTCTAACTATGGCAGAGTTTGTGGCTCAATAGCGAAGCTCTCCAGTGATAATTGATTAAGAAAACTATAGAAGAGTCTTAAATAGAGCGTCAAATCTCGCAGCTGCTAACTTAATACGATGTATTTATAGGACTGAAATTAGTGATAGAGCGGGTGAGTGAGATAGATAGTGATAGAGAAAGATATAGAGATACAGATAGAGATAGAGATAGAGATGAGAGAGATGAGGGAGATAGAGTGAGAAAATACTTCTTGACTTTGTTGAGCCAAGAAATAAATTCCTAAGGGTAAACTCAAGTGTTCTGGTCCCTTTTAGAAACTGGTCCCTGTCGGAGCAAAATATTATCAATGAATCCGTAAAATTATAATAAGTTAATTAATTAATTAACAATTAATTCTTTAGTGCCTGATTTTATCCCGGTAAAGAGGGTAGCACTGGTATTGCGATGATACTCTTTTGACCTCTAGACTCTAAGAGTATTAAACTGCATTAAGCAGCGTATACTGTTATATGGTATTCCCTTACTTAAAGAACACTTTGCATCGTACATGATAAGTCTGTGACTCAAAAATTTGGCTTCCTGATTGTTGCAGTTATTTTTAGAGCAAATAACTCTTCAGTTTACTTTTATTGCAGCAATATTATCTTGATCCTATCATGCTCGAAACTGGTCTTCGAGACTAATTTCAAGCTATTGTTATAGATTTGATATGAACTCGTTTTTTAAATTTTTAAACGCGTCATATCGGAATTGTTAGATATAGTCAAGTAATTAGGTAATTAAGGTAATTGTGGTAATTGAATTAAGCAAACTTTAATTGGACTCTTGTACTAAAGATCACTTTTTCTCTGGATTAATGTACATAGTCATTCCATCTACTGGATAGGGGCTCTGTAGTACTGGAATGAATCTATGGAAAGATCGCAAATAAGAGTGAGGTTAGGTTGACCTGATAGAGATGAATGATAATCGATTTGTGATTTATCTTCAAAGAATTACAAGCGACTAGAAATCAAATTAGAGATTAAAGATTTATCGAGCTGTGGTGTGACTATAGCAAAGTTGAAATGAATATCTTCGTTCGTGCGCTACTTGAGAATATTCAGTTAGATTTGCTGGTTGCTTTTGGAAATATGTTCAGTTTCATATATGGAGTTGCACCTTATGTTTTGATGTCAGGCGTCTAATGTCGTATATTCGTATGCTAGTATTGTAGAGCATGCAGTCAGACTGGTTCATGTGTCGTAGAATTAAAGACAGCAGCTGTACATTATAGAATTATAACACAGTGTGACAATCAAGCAATCATACAAGGATTTACTATTGATGCAATAGCCAATTGGCCTGAATTGTTATGATTTAACAAAATAGGATATAACAAGAGTTTATAACAAGAGAACAAGGTATAACAAAAGATTCTGTAAAACACCAAAGAGAAGACTCGCAAGTTCTTCAAGAAGTACTTCGCCATGTGAAGTGCTTCCTTGAGGGAATTTATGAAATCACCTGCTTATTGCTTACAAGATAAAGACTATCTACTAGTCACCCGCCTGTAGATCAGGAGGTGCAGAGTCCAAATCCGGTGCTCTACTCGTCACTGATATGCCTTTGAGACAGGAACCTGACGTTAAGCCAGAGTTTAGCTCTCTTACCAGGTAACAGGAGTCATGACTTCAACTGAAGGAGGAAGAATCATTTCAAAACAAAAGTCGATCGATAGCGTCCATCATCCATGTCACAAGTCCGTCAATCCCTCAAGGACTCGGCGTCTACTCTCCTCGGACTATCCCACGTGTCCTCTCAGTCATCCGGAGGATTCTTCCACTCCGGAACAGGTCACGTCCGACGAAGAACATCATCCTCTTCTTCGTCCTTTGCCAGCCAACTCTGAAAAGGGTAACGCAGATTTGAAGGCGGATAAGAGAACACAAAGTTTGTCAATAACTAAATCCGAAAAAGGAGAGGAAAAGACGAGAAATAGGAATAATAGAAATTCCGGTGGAGGAGCACAAAATCTAAGGAGCTTTCCACTTGGTGACATAGAAAGTGGAGCTGGTAATTCAGACGGAGCGGTTCTGAATGGAAGAGACAGAGATGGAGGGATACACAAGAGACGAACAGAGGGGAACAGGTTCAAGAACAGTGGGATTGAGTGCGATGTGATATCTCTGACTGAACAAAACTCTGACACATCTCTTTACGTTCACTGTGCGCCACGGGAAGATCAGGAGAATCTTTCCCTGGAAAGTTTTCGAGAAAACTCCATCAATCCAACCTACAGCGACACCTCTCCGAAATATTCGACGGGAAGCCAAACTCTGCAGACAAATCAATCAATTCTCAATCGATCCAGATCAATGGTTAATCAATCGTCGCTAATCGATGATCACCAGCTCAAACAGAAATCGAGATTTGGCAACACTCGGGACGCTTCGCTTTCATTTCGTTGCAATTCTTCCCCGGCGGCCCCTCTAGGGGAGGCTAGGGTGGTTGATCGAGGGCTGGACGGGGAGGCGGGCACGGCAGCCAGGCGAGCCCACTACTCGGACTCCAGTACGACCAGACTACGACTGAGCGCCCTCTCGGCGGGGAAGGGCCGGGAGTACATGAGTCGCAAGCCCCGGCTAGATGGGGAGCTAGTGGCAGAACTGGAGGCGACGAAGACCTCGTTCTTCGCTAAGGTACAGTACGATACAATACATATTTAACGTCCGATTCCTCACCCCAAGGTGATGTCAGGAACGTTTCGGACAGATAGTATCGACCGTGCTACTCCAGAATGCTGTGGTAATGTTTAGACCGGAGAGATGGAGATTGGTAACATGACACTTCACGAGGCTGTGATGAAGAGAGAATGTATATAATTAGTAAAATGGTATTTCTTGCCTCTATCGGATGAGCTAATGGAAGAAGATTTTCTAGTCCAATCATTTATCTGTTGGTAACGGGTTCAAAACCAAACCCATATGTGTTTGATTTTCCTTGGAGGAGGGGGTGAGACTTTAAAGTGTCATAAATCTTCACTTTAAAAATCAACCATGCAAATCTTAGGCCGTTGCGAAAGAGTTTTTTGAGAAAGAGATTCTTCTTAATGCTTGCTTATGGTTTGATAATTTTTTATCCGAAATTGCGAGACAGGAGACCTTAGCTGTGATTTATTGCAGGTTCTTCTAGTGACGAGTTAGTAGTCTTACTCAAACAAGAAGAGTTTTAGATTAATTTTTCAAGTTTTCTCTTCCAACATTATTTTTAAACAAAGAATTGAATGGAATACAGTTTGATATTAAACTGTTTGCTGATTGATTCATATAATTCATTGTAGCCTTTGCCATTTGTGCCAATATAGGAGCTTCTTATTCAAGGGCCTCAAAAGTTTTTCTTATTTAGGGTCATGAAAAGGCTTCCTAATGTCTTATTCAAGAAGGGCTGGTTGAAATCTGGTACATAGGTTGTCTATTTTATCGCTTTGAGTAATTCAAACAATCAAATTCTCTAAGAAAATTAACTAATTTTTTAGTTAAAACTTACATAAGCAAGTTCAATAATTTACGGGGTTTGAAACATTTTAATGCTACTTATTTTACTGATAAATTTAGTGATATTAAAGTGCTCAAGATAGGAATCATGTCTGCAGGATTGCTTGCATGATATCTCCATCATACAGATCAACCAACTGAAGGTCTTTCATTTTCTGAAATCAGTAAATTTCAGGTAGCAAGCAGCAGATAGACTACATACAGTTGTAGTATTAATGACAAAATAAAGTTTTAGAATCTATTTGTACTGTGATAAGAGTCAGTCACTTTAAAATCTGGAAGTTGTAAACTGTAGTACGTGTACATTACAAGTACAAGACTAGTTGATTTTTGTACGTGTATGCCATATTTACGCATATATATATATATATATATATATATATATATATATATATATATATATATATATATATATATATATATACTATTATTATTGTTTAAGCGTCATAAGCTCTAACAAGGTATGTCATATTGTGAGAAGGTTAATTTATTAATCTTTGGTGTGCTCTGTATGAAGCGTGAGCAGAGACTGTGAGTAGGAATATGTACCTTGGTCCTGCCATACGATAGAACACTAGAAAGACGCTATATTTATTACTATGATAACAGTCAATGCCTATTGAAAGCTATTAGTTATAAGTTCTAACACGTTACAGCAGAAATCAACCTTTGAGTAATCCAGTTCTTGATTCATGACCTCAATTCAACTGATCGACTCACCCGTTGCTCTTCAAACATTCCCAGAGGCTTGACAATTACTTTCTGAGAAATTACATCGACGGAAGAGATCGCCGATTTGGCAACCTCATTTCTCTAGCAGATCTGTCGAAGCTCTGAGGCTAGAATCAAAATCACAGAAACATTTGAAATAATATTGCTCGTTATTGTACCTATTTGAGAAAATGATGCAATAGTTTCCATTGATTGAATAATCAAGTGTATATGGAAATATACTACAGTGTATATGGAAACCTGATTTTTTCCGAACTGCAGTAGTACGAGAACATTTGGTGATGGCACAGCCTTACAGAATTGACTTTTTTCTTTGCTTTTCCCATGGTGATATATCCTACATTAAATTGTATTTATGCCATCTACAATTGATAAGTTTTTCAGACATTGCTACACTATTACAATCCTGCAACTTAGATGTTCAAAATCATCTCGCTACCTATCATGTATTTCGATCATCTAGTTATTTCCAATCAAACATCTATCCTTCTTAGCCTTTATTCTATTAACCATTACTTAAATTATTTCCACTGAAACTATTTCAATTGTATCGCTTTAGCGAAACCTTTTTTCCACGGAAACACTTCATTCTTAAGCTTCAGTGTATGATGATTTTCGTAGTTTTCGGCAGCAGTTTTCAGGTGTCGTAATGAAGACAAACGACGTCATTAATGGCGCAGTTTTCATGTCTTACACTTGAGTCCTGAACAATACGTCACTTAAATGAGCAGATTCGTGGTGGAAGATTCCAAGCGATTTGAGTTGACACGGTGACTTTACAGCGACGATTCTAAAGAATGCCCGAAGGGATCCTGGAGTCTAGACTGCTGTGATATTTCTAGAAGTAGGCAGAATCTAGGAAACATTGGAGCCTGGACGAGACAAAACAAAAGGGACAGGGCCTTCAGATTCAGTTACGAGTCTTTATCAGGGCTATAGGCACCGTGTGTTCACTATTTTGTATTGTTTACTCTTTTATTTATTTACTTGATACTCGACCGCAGATCAGTATGTGCGGGGTTGTTCAAATCCTGGGCTCTCCCGTCACTTACATTGCTTTCGAGTGAGGAAACTGATGTTAGGCTTAGCTTTACCAGCTTTAGCCATCTTCTTTTTAGCTGTTATGCTATTTGTTATGTTGTAATTATCTGCGGCTGTCTGATTGCGTTGAAATAAAGTAACATACAAGCGTGCGTTATGATTAAATTCTAAGCTTGAGCAAAAATTCACTGCATGTAAATGCGAGATGTTGATTTTGAGTGAGGTGAAAACCCGTACAGTTACTTTATATCTAAACGCTTAACTCATCGTAGTCGTACAGTAGGTTTTGATATTTATACTGGCATTTACTAACTTTTCCTTGATCAGTTGATAGTTTAATCCTCTGTTGTTGGTAAACTATTGTTCTGAATTTTTTGGTATTCACTAAGAAATGTTACGTGGTTACTAACTGCCAAAATTATGTCGGTCAGCCAATCACAGCGCTGTCCTTTAGGCTGATCGACCAATCAGCTTATTTCGTAAACAAAGTCAGAATATTATTTCGTAATCAGCGATATAGCATGTCAACCGTTTAAACGCCCGAATGCAGGCGCACAGAGCTTTGAATTACTTTGCACATCGATTCAAGCTTGCAGAATATCAAATTGTGACTAATCAGTAATTTATGTAACTTTTGATGTTTAAACACTTGATTATCTCACCAATAACTACGGCCATTAGTGTTTATGTAAAACCACCCTGATTGCAGATTCCGGAGATATTACTTAGAGATGCACTTCTGTGATATGTCTAGACAATATAATTTTGAATTTTGGTTTGATTGGATTTGGTTCTATAGTGTTTAGTGTTTTCTTTGATAACAGTAGTACTATAATTGTGTTTTTCTTGTTGTTGACAATTAAATCTGAAAAATGTCTGCTAATTTAACTAAAAGAATGTGCTTGCTAATGCGACCACTTGCTGTTCCTGAACATTGGAGAAATATCTTTAACCTTTGTAAATCCGAATCCGTGATTTCTCAGTCACCCCAGTAACGTAAATTATGAGGCTATGAGAACTTTGTGGGGCTGATTCACTCACATATCTCCCCTCACCAACTCCCTATGAATAGTTCAGTGTTTATGAGAAGACCTGATTGATTGAGATGCACTAATCCTCGTATCATATGCCAGCTTCTATCACACTCGTGCCAGGGATATAATTTCAATTAAGATTTCTAGTGGATTGGCTGACAGATGACTGGCCGGTCGTATCACTGGAGAGACGTCCCTGGTGCTTGGACTTTAGAATCATCGTCGTCAATCCTGGAGTAGAAGATTCTGCTACTGCTATATAACCATAGTTCTTTATCCGGAGATAGAAGATCTTGCTTCTACTATAAAACCAGTTTTTTTCCGAAGATAGAATACGTTGCTAATGATACATACCCTGGTTCTTTTTCATAACCCGTAGAGAAACAACAGAACCAGTTAGGCTAAGTTTTGTTTTGTTTGGCTAATGTTTGTATTTGTTTTTGGTTTGGTTTCGGAATTGAAGTAGCATACATTCCTGGGCTCACGCAGTCCGGGATCATCTCATCTGAATCCATTCGAGAGACGTAATGGACGCCGATACCTGCCGTCTCTTTCTTATACTATAGATCACTGCAGATTTCAGTTTATTCCAATAAATCAATAAGTATAAATCCTCGCTCTACGCTAAATGCAACAGTAGCTCTGGTAACTGGGCATTTAATAGCATAGTACATAACTGTGTCTGCAACACTTCTAGGCAGTACTGGGTGAGACAAGGCTGACGTTAAATTATCATTCTATTCATTGCTGCACGTAAGGCACACCGGCAGCTACCCGGGGATTAGACGCTTCTGTGCCGGTATCGATCAACTTCAATGCTCTCACTACGAACGATATTTCGATATTAATCCGCATGGAAAAATTCCGATAAAATTCTCTTCGCCTCATGGAGTTGTATTGTGCTGAAGAACTGTTTTTTCCTGCTGGACCCACAAAGCTGTCATTCAACTGACTAGGAAGTTATGGTGTAGCTTATACCAATGCGGAAAATTAATATTTGCATCTAGGTTCAGATTTAATGGATGATTCAAATCGAGTTTAGTTATAACTGAGGAAGACAGTGATAAACCAGCTCAGAATCCACTTTAATTCCAAACTAAAGACTGAATTACCATCATCATCACCATAATCATCTTCCCTTGCATCCCGGCTTAGCTGGAGTCGAGATACGAGTGGACCTTCTCCACAGTTTGGTTTGACAAAGCCTTTATGATGAGATAAAATATTAATCGCCAGAGTACTTTTTATCGAACGTGAAAATTGACTATAAGTGGGAATTTGTAACTTGGACGCCTGAATGTGCTCTGTGGCAGAACATAGGAGCTAAATATTTAAACCTGATTCTAAATACTTAAACCTGGTGCTAAATACTTAAACCTGGTTCTAAATACTTAAGCCTGATTCTAAATACTTAAACCTGATTCTAAATACTTAAACCTGATTCTAAATACTTAAACCTGGTTCTAAATATTTAAACCTGGTTCTAAATACTTAAACCTGGTTCTAAATATTTAAACCTGGTTCTAAATACTTAAACCTGGTTCTAAATACTTAAACCTGGTTCTGAATATTTAAACCTGGTTCTAAATACTTATACCTGATTCTAAATACTTAAACCTGGTTCTAAATATTTAAACCTGGTTCTAAATACTTAAACCTGGTTCTAAATACTTAAATCTGGTTCTAAATATTTAAACCTGATTTCAAATAATTATATCATCAACTTGTTGAAGATTACTCAATCGGTAAAATAGAATCAGAAGTGGAGATCAGAAAGAAACTTGGCAAGATGGATAGAGATGAAGATATGTATGAGGTGGAATTTGGACTGTATTAAGACGTTGACAGATGGACTTCCTCTAATCCCGGGAACTATGTAAGGATCGCCTTCTATGCACAGATTTATCGCGAGATGGAAGGCTTTTGACGGGTGGGGAGAGGTGTAAACCTCCTCAAGGAAATAATGACAAATATATTTCACTTACTGGATCTTATATGTAACTGGTTTTCATTAATAATGGTTGGGACTAACTAAAATGGTAACACCAAGAAATTTGAGATAAACTGAAGAGTGAGTTCAAAGATAAAAACCAATATAATATGTTTATAATTAGTACATGTGTTAACTTATAACCAATGCAATAGAAACAATATAATAAAGGTGGTAAAGCCATAACGTTAACGCCAGTTTCCTCAATCGAAAGCAATGTCAGTGACGGGAGAGCCAAGGACTGTAATGGAATCGACGTCTTATAGCCTATGTAATGTATCCTATATAGTAAATATAAGTGTAATATAAGCAATGTTATAAGAACCAATGTAATTTGAACCAATGTAATAATAATCAATGTTATTAGAACCAATGTAATAAGAACCAATGTAATAAGAACCAATGTAATTTGAACCAATGTAATAAGAACCAATGTAATAGAATAATGTTGTTTCTCACTCCCCTAGCCCCCACAAGATGTCCACACTGGATTCCTCACAGGGTAGTGTCTGGATCAGTCCACTGTGTCACATATGTCTATCCGGGACGTGACAGCAGGACTCTCTGTACGAGTGCGTAATGTCGCACTGGACCCGCTAGGACTCAGATCAATCGAATTAAATCACCGGCGAGTCCGGGGTCTTCCTTCAGTGGAAAACTGAATTAAGACATTATGGAATGCTCAATTGAGATCAGGAGAGATCGAGAGTGAGAGAGAGAGAGAAATATAAACTGAGAGAGAGAGAGAAATATAAACTGAGAGAGAGAGAGAGAGAAATATAAACTGAGAGAGATAGAGAGAGAAATATAAACTGAGAGGGAGAGAGAGATATAGAGAGAGAGACAGAGATATAGAGAGGGAGAGAGAAATAGAGAGAGAGAGAAGGAGATAGAAATAGAAACTGAAAGAGATAGAGAGAGAGAAATATACACTGAGAGAGAAAGAGAGAGAAATGGAAACTGAAAGAGATAGATAGAGAGATAGATAGAGAGAGAGATAGAGAGAGAGAGAGAGAGAGAGAGAGATAGAGAAATATGTTGAGAAATAGAAACTGAGAGAGAGAGAGTGGGAAAGAAAGATAGATAGAAGGTGAACTAATAGTGGATATTATTATAACAATTACTATTATTATAATTATTACGATTATTTATAGTTATAATTATTATTAGTATTATTTATTATTATTATTATTATTATTATTATATTATTGTTATTATTACTATTATTATTATCATCATCATTATTATCTTTCTTTAGAAAATAAAAACTTAAATCACAAATCTGCTACCCATGATTCTAGTCGACTCGGCGGGTTCTTGTTCGCTGTTTGGCGTCTAAATAGAGACTTAGGCTGGAAAGATTTATATTATCCAGCGTGAATCTCTTCCACTGTAGAAATCTTTATTCATCAGGACTTCCAGCCTGTCTCCACGGATGTCCCTACTACCGGACGCTTTCCACTCTGCGTCCACACGTCCGCCCCGGCGCTCACCAGGACTCCGGGATGAATACATTGTGTTGATGGCCAGCGAGGCAAAAGAGATGACGAGCAATAGTAAACCTCACAATATGCAACTTCACAATAAACCTCGCACACTGCGCTGAGAACATGGCAAGATAAGTTTAGCTGTATGATAATGAATGTCTGATTTGTGACTATATGAGTTGTATGGATTAGGAGTTGTATGGATTGGGGCTATATAGATTAGGGGTTGTATGGATTAGGGGTTGTATGTATTAGGGGCTATATAGATTAGGGGTTGTATGGATTATGGGTTGTATGGATTAGGGGCTATATAGATTAGGGGTTATATGGATTTTGGGTTGTATGGACTAGGGGCTATACGGTTTTAAGGTTTAGGAGTTATATGGACTGGAGGTTGTATGGATTAGGGGTTGTATTGATTAGGGGTTGTATTGATTAGGGGTTGTATGGATTAGGGGTTGTATTGATTAGGAGTTGTGTGGATTAGGATTTGTATGGATTAGGAATTGTATGGATTAGGGGTTATATGGATTATCACGGTTAACCGTGATAATTGTATGGATTAGGGGTTGTAACTTGAATGGATTGGATATTTAATTGATCATTTCTTTAGAAGTGTTAGAGACGATGACCGGTCCTTGAGGCTTGTTAACTTTTATGATTAATAGTAACATTGCTGATATCGCCAATTGACAAAACGCTCCGATATATGATTAACCTTCTAATGGTTCGAAGCGATATTCACTTGCTAACCAAAGATGTACTGACCTGAGTTTTGAACCAAGGCCACGTGGCACTTGCTGCCCAGGCTAATGCTCAAACCATCACGATATATCCCCAGTCCTAATACTGGATCTAAATACTCGTATGTCCCTTCCACTTACACCACACTGTGATTAGTAGTACGTGCAATACATGGACCTGCCACTTGACAGAACACTTGAGCGACATATTTGTCCAACTGTTTAAAAGAAATAATTATATCTAAAAGCATACTGGGAAATTAAACCGTGATAAATTGATTTCAAGAGAAGCATGATTCAAATCCCAATCTGACCTCGCAGCTGACCGCTTAATTGAATACTGAAATAAAAAGACCGTTAACCGTTAGTGTTATGGCGAAGTCGCTACGTGTATTCTATCAGTCGTAAATCTCTCTCGCCCATCCTGCTAAATTACTTTCATTATTCGATGCCAAACAATTAACTATTACTTCTCGGTGCAGGCCGGGGAACAGCAGTCTAGAAACAATATGGCTTGTGTATCAAGCTGCTCCCATGCGATACTAAATGTCGTTGAATTCGATGTGTAATGGTGCAATAAGAGGTGTAATTCTATTTCCAAGTGTATTTGCGTAAATTGCAATTCGAGGTGCAATTGTGTAATTTAGAGGTGCAATTTTGAATTCAAGGTGTAATTGTTTAATTCGATATGCACTTCCATATTCGAGATATATTATTGTAAATTTGAATGTCGAAGGTGTAATTGTGTAATTCGAAGGTACAATTCTAAATTCAAGGTGTATTTGTGTAAATCGTAATTCGAGACATAATTTCGTAATTCTAGATGCAATTCTATATTCGAGGTGTACTTCTGATATAAAGATATTGCATTTTGATACTAGGAGGGACAGTTAAGCTTAATTTCGTAGATGCTTCTTGAATCATTGTTCCAAACCCGTTAGGAATGGATTGTTTCAACCCATTGTTTCAACCCGGCTGTAGCCAGTGGCGAAGTCCGTAAGATACTCGACCCCGAATCAGTATGTGCGGGGTTCAAATCCTGGGCTCGCCCGTCACTGACATCGCTTTCGAGTGAGGAAACTGACGTTAATTTTAGTTTTAACTTAGCTTTTTTTAGCTGTTTCTGCCTAGTTGGCAGATATTATACGACTAACAAACTACCAAATTGACTACCCTTATAATAATTTATGATTTATATGAATTTAAAGTTCACAAACTAGAAATAATTTTTTTGTTCCCTTCAGTTAAGCCTTTTCTATTACTTTTAATTTAATCTCTTCTTTTTTGTACCTTAAACTTTGCGTTTTCTCAAATAGCATACCAGAGTACTTATTCCTATTCATAATAAATTACCAATGTAGATATCATATCAGATATCACTGAAGACTCATTATATCTTAAAGTGTAGTATACCTTGAATAGCTTGAATTATCTGAGATTGTTCTACTTTTACGCAATAGCTTCGTTAATCGCCTCTTATGATACTCGTACAGTGTTCGTATGATCAATACGCAGATTCTCATATCACATACTTGCTATTAAACTTCGCTCTCGTTCTAAAATTCTTTTGAAGCCATAGAGTGTCTTTCTATTAGAAATTCGCAGAAGGTTAATTTTCTTCTCTACTTGATACTGCAGATAATTCTATATTTATGAACAAGATGGCTTCTATATCACAAGTCTCTTAACATCCACTAATAATTATTCTACATCTACAGCTTTAATTGTCCACTGACCGCAAACGGCGACATTTTTTCTTTAGTTTAATTTCAGCTTTTGTTATGTTCTACTTTTTGATGACATAAGTGACATTTTACTAGTAGGATTTTCGTTATTAGAATAGGATGAAATAATTGAACCAAATTTTGGCGTTTTACTTTAACTACCGTTTGCGTTTTCGAAAGTTATTTTCTATTCAAACTGGAATTATGGTCGATAGTCACAATTAATGTACTCTCTCTCTCCCTCTTTCCCTCTCTCTCTCAGTGCACTGCCTACTGGAAGGTCCATGGTATATAGCGCCTCCACTCATCTTTACTAGCTGTTTTCCCCTTCATGTCCACATACGAGTTTATCTTTAAACCATTTAGGATTGCTTTTGATATACCATTAATCTTGCGGGATTCTGCTTATGATGAGGTGGGCCCCCTATGCCTTCCTCACCTTCGACTTACATTTACTGGGCAGGGGCGTCATTCCCTAATAACAATATCTTGTTTACCCAGGAATTAGAAAGTAATAATTCTATGTAACATTAAGCATGTTATATGATTTAAAGATCCACTTATATGTGGACATGAATAGGAAAGCGGAAGACAGAGAAGTGTGGAGGCGCTATATACCATGGACCTGCCAGTAGGCAGTGCACTAAGAGAGGGAATAATTTTAGTTCACATGGTCAATTTTTAAATTCTTAATAAATAAATTCATTCGCAATTTAACAAAGCGTCGCAGTTTATTGGTGAGAAAGGTTCCACTTCCAATTCTATCCGGCTATCACATGACCAAACCAACTGACGTCA
Source organism: Enchytraeus crypticus (assembly GCA_905160935.1). Classification (NCBI taxonomy): domain Eukaryota; kingdom Metazoa; phylum Annelida; class Clitellata; order Enchytraeida; family Enchytraeidae; genus Enchytraeus; species Enchytraeus crypticus. Next base: position 1,318,698 of record CAJHZI010000484.1, on the reverse strand, counting down.
CAAGTTTTTCCATTACCATGTTTCACTTGTTATATACTCGTGACTAGTTCTTCCCGAGTCCGCCAGCTATCAGTGTTTCCACTGGTCCAATGCCTCCAGGATTTATGGATCTCTGCGCTGGCGTACCCGAGACGTGTTGAATGAGAGGGTGGGTGGAGTGCTGCAGAATATTAAAAGAACCCGAAAAGTACTTTGATTCCGTAATTTTCGATGCTATCGATGGCTATTACGTCCCTGACATCATCCTTGTATGATGAAAAGGACATTAACCCTTTATTATTATGATTAATAATATTATTAATTTAATAGTTGTTGTTGTTACTCAATTTTGGAAAAATGGTGACCTTTCAGCTGAAGGGGGGGGGGGGTTCCCGCTGCCTCTTCCAGCTAGTTCCCCCACAGCTCTGGACTTGCTGGCGGAAGTAACGTCCTGAAATATGTTCCCTGCCGGCGAGTGGAAACATTCCGTGAGCCATCAAATAGCGTCACAGTGTCCGGGCTGATGCAAATAGGGTCTATCCCTGAACGCCTTTAATAGTGATGCGCCGGTATTTATCTCTCCGCTGTGCTGTGAAGAATGGCAGGTCCAATGCAAATGTTTATTCAGACATTGAGTCGTCGTAAGAAAGAACTCATCAAGAAAGAACCCTAGAACCCATCAAGAAAGAACCCCTAGAACCCATGAATAAAGAATCCCTAAAACCCATCAAGAAAGAACCCCTAGAACCCATCAAGAAAGGACCCATAGAAACTATCAAGAAAGGACCCCTAGAACCCATCAAGAAAGAACCCCTAGAACCCATCAAGAAAGGACCCCTAGAAACCATCAAGAAAGGACCCCAGAACCCATCAAGAAAGAACCCCTAGAACCCATCAAGGATGAATCCACCAAGAAAGAACCCCTAGAACCGATCAAGAAAGAACCCCCAGAACCCATCAAGAAAGAACCCCCAAAACCCATCAAGAAAGAACCCGCCAAAAGAAGAAACCCCTAGAACCCATCTAGAAAGAACCCAAGAACCCATCGGCTTTCTGCCGATTTTTCTCTCAATAGCAGAGATATGATTAACCATGGAAATGATTACTAATGACCTGACAGAAACCTGCAAAGCAGTCTCAAAGACGGACACCGATCATGACACCGCTATAGAAATTCTTGGAGTTTACTATTATTATTAAGGTCTTGGAGATATTGCGTATATTGCAGCTTTATGCTAACAACGTATTTAGTGAACATAAGATTTAACAATAAATCTTATCAGAATAAGCCTGTTCGGAAGGATTAACAGTAAATTATAAGAGCAGCATTTAAAATATGAAGTAAAGATCAATATTTGGGTGTTTACTAGTCAGTTGATAGGAGACGAGCTTTGCTAAGTTCATTTCCACCTATAGACTGCTATTCAATTACACCTCATGCTCTTTTCGTTTGAAGAAAATTACGACGACGATGATGATGATGATGATGATGATGACGCTGATGACGATGATGATGATGTTATCTGGGTATAATTCAATGAGAAGATCCACAATGTTACTATGATTCGGAGAGAAATTAATAAATTTTCTTGTGATATTTGGTCTTCAAGGGAAACATTTATCCAGTATTGCGCGCAGGCATTTGAAAGTGGTCACAAAATTGGCTTCAAAACAACCTTTCATAAAATGCTATTCTCAACCTGCAGATAAAAGCTTAAGTTTATAATGTAACGTAACGTTGTTCAGGTTGTTTGCCTTCAGTTCTATTATCAGAAGTCGAGTTATAAAGTGAAGTGTAAATCGGGAACACTCTAAGCATAGCGCCCTGTATAACTGGATCACTGGGTCGGCGCCAATCCATGTAAACTTTCCCCTTTGATGGGATTTGGATGATCGGAATCCCATTATATGAACGTAAACCTATTTTTCCATCTCTCCAAAACTTTCAGACATATAAGCTAATCTAGAACTAAACTATTCTAGAACTAAGCTATCCTAGATATAAGCCAGTGTAGAACTATGCTAATATAGAACTAAGCTACTATTGAACTAAGCTAATATAGAACTAAGCTTTTAGAACTAAGGCATTTAGAACTAATATAGAACTAAGCTATTTTAGAACTAAGCTAATATAGAACTAAGCTAATATAGAACTAAGCGATTGTAGAACTATGCTAATATAGAACTAAGCTGTTTTAGAACTATGCTAATATAGAACTAAGCTGTTTTAGAACTATGCTAATATAGAACTAAGCTGTTTTAGAACTATGCTAATATAGAACTAAGCTGTTTTAGAACTATGCTAATATAGAACTAAGCGATTGTAGAACTATGCTAATATAGAACTAAGCTGTTTTAGAACTATGCTAATATAGAACTACCCTGTTTTAGAACTATGCTAATATAGAACTAAGCGATTGTAGAACTATGCTAATATAGAACTAAGCTGTTTTAGAACTATGCTAATATAGACTAAGCTGTTTTAGAACTATGCTAATATATTACTAAGCTGTTTTAGAACTATGCTAATATAGAACTAAGCTGTTTTAGAACTATGCTAATATAGTACTAAGCTGTTTTAGAACTATACTAATATAGAACTAAGCTGTTTTAGAACTATGCTAATATAGTACTAAGCTGTGATAGAACTTAAGCTATTCTCTGAACAAAGCTTTATTTCAGTGATTAGATAAACCTTCTCTCAGATATCTATTTATAAATCACAGCGAATTTGTCGACTTATACGTATCATCAAATTTTAATTTTCTTAATCTCCGGATAGGAATGAGTTTTTCCACGCTGCCTTCAGACCTGGAAGCTCGGAGTAAATTTAAATGCAATTCATCGACCGGATGTCAGTCGACATTCTATCCCCTCTCAGATCCATTCTTCTCGACCTCTCGGCGTATTATTCCAAGACCTCGGCTGAATTGGAAATGTGATCGGCTGGAGTCGGGATAGTGAATGGAAAATGTCGAAAGGCCATCACGTCACGTCATCCAAAGATGATGATGGACATCAGCCGATCATAGCTACTAACCTTCCAGTGGAGGGATGGGATCTGGATGCATAGAGGCCTATTAAGGATAAAGACTAAACTAATTTAGCGACAGTTTTCTGTATCGTAAGCAAGTCAGTGATAGAAAATGATTGAATCATTTTTAAAAAAATTAAATAAATAAAAAGAAGGTTAATGGGCGTCCAAATCCTTCTCTTGGCCCTATTCTATTCCTATCTGGATGAGTCCAAGCTGGACAGGATATGTAGCGGATGCAGTCAGTTTAGACAATCACGTGCTGACCCTATCTAGAGCCGCTCGATCGATCAGATGAATTAGCCCCCTCCTCCTCCTCTTCTGTCAATCCTCTTTAAAATCCCGTAGAACCACGTGCGGTAGTCGACCTCTGAGTTTATCTCGCTGAGTGGATTTGCTTTTTGTACCATGTGCTGCTGTTGTAGAGTTAAATTCAAACGTTAAATTTATTTATACTATTGTTAAAGTGGGTAGAATTGAAGGAAGAAGCAGAGGACGACCGAGATTAGGAATATGTACTATTATACTTGTTTCATGACTTGATGATTTAAAGATCCACTTATATGTAGACATCAAAAGGAAAATGAAGACAGAGAAGGGAGGAGTAATATACCATGGACCTGCCAGTAAGCAGTGCACTGTGAGAAAGATATACAATGTATATATATATATATATATACATATATATACTGTATATACACGTATATGGATATATATATCTAGTGCATTGCCTACTGGCAGATCCATGATATATAACGCCTCCACTCTTCTGTCTTCCGCTGTCCTCTACATTTTCCCATAGAGAATATATATATATATATATATATATATATATATATATATATATATATATATATATATATATATATACTGTATATATATACAGTATATATATATACTGTATATAAATATACATATATATATAAATATACAGTATATATATATATATATATATATATATATATATATATATATATATATATATGGTATAATTGCTATTCATCGGTTCAGTTTGTGTTTATGGCAGGGGAGGGATTTTGAGAGTGTCTACACTAACCACAGCTACACGGCTCATGAGAGAGAGATACTTGCCGGGCACGACAGCTTCGACTACCTGCCTAGTCACAGTGCTGCTTACAAAGACTGGCTCAAGAGACAACCTTCTAGGTGAACTATGATTTAAATATTAATACTGGCTCGAGAGACAACCTTCGAGGTGAACTTGCATATAATTATTTAACTATTAATACTGGCTCACGAGATAATCTTCTAGGTGAACTAGTATATAATTATTTAACTATTACTACTGGTGTTCGGTAAATTACAGTGCACTTTCAGTGATAGTGTACAATACATTGTGATCTCATAGGTGATCTAGTAGCCCTTTTCGATTCCATTTCGCTTGCTTCTATCTGCACTTATTGCACTTATTACTTAGATCTGATGATAGTCTTATTACATTTTTCACATATTCTGTCTGCCTATAAATTGTGCGACTCAAATATTTTCTATTGATATCAAGTGGCATACTTCAGCCCCTGACATCATCCTTGGATGGGGAAGCGGACGTTAAGCATTGATTATTCTTATTATTATTCTTTGATGTTGTTGCCCTTGTGTATGGGTTTAGACTTGACTGGGACCGATGGCTGATGATGGGTATGATTGGGGTCAGTATTGGGGTTGTGGGGTTCCTGCTCCATCAGGTCATTCATTTCCTAGCAGACGTCAAATGGCATCACGCAGAACATCTCATGCTGGTAAACCTTCTCCTTAATTCATTTGTGAAATGTTATGAGACCATGATCTAAGCATTCAGTTAAATTTATTTACTATTGAATTGAATCAAGTCTATTTCACGATTTTTTATTTTTTGTATGTTTATTTTAATATCATGCGCAAGAAATACATGGAGACAAAGTGTAAAAGGACACAAAGGCCAAGAAAGCTCTGACATGTGCCCTAAACAAACATAGCTAAAATAAACCATGATACCCCTGCACATTAGCATAAAAGCATTGTTAGTATAGTGTACATGTATATGTGGAGGAGCTACAAGTGAATGCCATAGAGCTGCCAAAACTAAGCTGTTCCCTGTTTCTTTCTGCACTGTAGTTAGTTTTCTCACCTATCTCTCTGAAAATCTGTAATTTTGGCATAATTAAATATAGCAATTGGAGTTCATTAATAAAAATGTAATGTTCATTTGTGCGTACCGTCTTGATCTCTATCAAACCTATCGCTATCTACTTAAGACTGTTTTTCTAGAATACGAGTATGGTTTCATCTCTGTCTTAACAAAATATGAAAAGATTTTCACTGTATTTTTTGCCTTGATGTGAACGAATTTCAGCCATGTTTCAGTTATATTTCAATTATGTTTTAATAGCTGTACTCGTTAAGTCTAATTAAAAATTACTGTACTATTCAGCTCATGAACCATCTCATTGTTATCGCTTTATTCTATAAATTTTTAAAGACTTGTTTCATGATATGTTTCATGACTTATTTCATGACGTGTTTCATGATTAAATTCATGACTTGTTTCATGAAACATGTCATGTAACATGTGAAACATGTCTTTGACGTGTTTCAGCAAGACAATTTGCTCAGGACGTGGATTTGGGTGACCGGATACGGAGTGTGTCTTACAGCCGTCAGTTCTGCTTCCGTAGCCGTGAGTATTATCATATTAAACGTCCTTTGCAGTTCCTTTAGGTGAGATAAACTAGTAAATTAGTCTCGAAGACCGGTGATCGCAGTGACATGGCCGCAATCGTCGTTTCTAAAAGAATAGTCTAGAAAGAAGTCATTAATTGTGAGATATATCAAGCGGCAGTTTACCGCAGTCCACCGACAGGAGATTGGTATCTAAGTCCTGCCTCAATGACTGTAATTACTGATCTTTGTTTAGATAGAGCTGCAGAGGCTGGGACCTTTACAATAGACTGCTATATTCTAACAAACTATTTTAGGAAATCGGAGATTAATTGTATATTAGAAGTATTGATAATAAGTAAAATAATTTAATATAGAATTATATGATGCAATATATTTATATAAAATAATATAGTAAAACATTTCATTCACTATAATTATAAACATTTATTTCTAAAATAATAATTTATACACTAGTTTCGATTACTAGCGCTATCGGTTAGATGTCAGACAACAGATCGGCAGGTACGAGGTTTTACCCCATCCCGTTTTTCAGCAGCATGATATTCAAGTGTCGACCTGCGGATCAGTATCTAGAGCATTCCTTGATCGACCCGTCACTGATGTGCCTTTAACTCTCTTTGAAACGTTCCCTCCCTTCCTCCCTCCCCTCCTTCCTTTACTGTCTAGTAATAATAAAAATAAAATAATAAAGAAGTTTTAGCGTCCGTTGCCTCATCCAGGGATGATATCAGGGACGTCCCCAACAGCACACATCACTACAGATCAATTCACCCAGACCAATCTGCAAAAGAAATGTGCTGAGGAGAAGTAAGGTCCTAAACGAAAGCCAAATAAGGTCCTAAACGAAAGTACACCAAATAAGGTCCTAAACGAAAGTACACTAAGTTTAAACTCATCTCTAGCTTTGGTTTTATTAAATTAAATTTCTTTTGCTTAGTTTATCTGTCAGCCAGCGGGCGGATCCGGGATACCGGAAGTGATAGGATTCCTCAACGGAACCGTGATGAGACACGTGCTCAACCTTCCAGCGCTCTGCGTCAAGTTCTTCTCCTGCTCCATCGCTGTGGGTGCAGGACTTCCTGTGGGTCCTGAGGGTCCCATGATCCACATCGGGTGCGTAGTGTGATAAGGATGATAAGGATGATGATGATGATGAGGATGATGAGGATGATGAGGATGATGAGGATGATGAGGATGATGAGGATGATGAGGATGATGAGGATGATGAGGATGATGAGGATGATGAGGATGATGAGGATGATGAGGATGATGAGGATGATGAGGATGATGAGGATGATAAAGATGATGAGGATGATCAGGATGATCAGGATGATAAGGATGATAAGGATGATAAGGATGATAAGGATGATAAGGATGATAAGGATGATAAGGATGATAAGGATGATAAGGATGATAAGGATGATAAGGATGATAAGGATGATAAGGATGATAAGGATGATAAGGATGATAAGGATGATAAGGATGATAAGGATGATAAGGATGATAAGGATGATAAGGATGATAAGGATGATAAGGATGATAAGGATGATAAGGATGATAAGGATGATAAGGATGATAAGGATGATAAGGATGATAAGGAGGATAAGGATGATAAGGATGATAAGGATGATAAGGATGATAAGGATGATAAGGATGATAAGGATGATAAGGATGATAAGGATGATAAGGATGATAAGGATGATAAGGATGATAAGGATGCGTAGAATGTCTAAATAGCTCAGTGTGTTATTAGGTAAGTTTAAGAAATTGTAAATGGCTGTTCCTGAGGTCTTGGGATCAATTCTGAGCAGAGCTGATAAGGATGATAAGGATGACATGATGAAAATATAAAAATATGCTATTATTAATAGAATAAATAAAAATATGTTAATATTCACCTGAATGTTTAAAAAAAATAAAGGGTATTTTGTTGTTGAACAAGCGTAATAGCCTGAAGTATTACACAATGGTTTAACACTCAGAAAATCACGGGTTCGAAGCTTGCAAAGGATCTAGTGAGCACGATTTGACGTTGATCAATAAGTCAGAACAAGGAGTGCCTGATGTTAGCAATTCTCGTCAATGGCAAAGTAGACTCTATGACGCAAAGCAGTTGAAATTAACCTGTTCTTCTAAATTTATTAAAACCAAACTGATGTGATTATATGTCAAATATAACAACCCATTATTTTTACAAATATTGCAGAAGCATCGTTGGAACTGGGCTTAGTCAATTTCGCTCTAAAACTCTGCGAATAAACACCCATTTCTTCGAGAGATTCAGAAATTCAGAAGACCGGTAAGACGCAAGCAGTTATAATCAAATTAAAAATTACACTGCACTTTAATGCTCTTTACAATTTGCATATTTTAGTCATTCGTCTAAAAAAACTGAGCTCATTTTACTTTTTTTTCTGTGTAATACGGTTGAGACCAGAGAGAGAAAGAGAGGGAGAGATGCGTTTTGGAATCGAACCAAGATCTCTTGAAAGACAGGGAAGGTTAGTAGAAGTAAATCCAAGGATGTGGAAGGTCTCTAGAAAGAGCGAAGATTATGAAATCTTACGCATGTGCTATAACGTACATGATCGCTATTACACTCCCCCACTCTCTCATTCACTTATATCTTGTTAAATTGCAGGTCCATTATAGGCCTATAATCTAGGCCCTAGATACTACTATTCATAATCTCTTACCGCTCTCAACAGAGATTAATAAAAAGATGAGGACGTTTATCCCATTACAGGGACACGATGTCTATTTTATTTATTTTAAATTTTAGTGTGTAAATAAGTCGAATTTCAGTTGATTTTTCATTGCTGTAAAGAAAGCTACTTTTAAAATTTGTATTTCTTATTACTTATTATTATTATTATTTAGGATTATTATTATTAATATAATAATAATTATTATTATTATTTAGGATTATGACTATTGTTATTATTATTATTATTATTATTTAGGATTATTATTTAGGATTATTATTATTATTATTATTATTATTATTATTATTATTTTGGATTACTTAGTATTTCTCGCCAATAAGTTTAACCGAAATTTTCAATGTAAATATTAAATTAAAATCGTCAATATTTAGGCGAAACTTCACCACGGCGGGTGCGGCAGCGGGGGTAGCTGCAGCCTTTGGCGCCCCTGTGGGAGGGCTGCTGTTTGCCATGGAAGAGGTATCCTCGTTCTGGAGCATGAGGCTTGGATGGATGATCTTCTTCTGCTGTATGCTGGCCACCTTCACCGCTGACCTCTTCAACTCTTCCATAGAATCCTTCAAGGTCAACTGGGCGGAGTTTGGACTGTTCCAGACAGACAAGTTTATCATCTTTAAGGTGCATACCTATTGAATTAATAACGTTATTAGTGTCGTTTATTTGTCCATCACAGCACAGATTATATAAACAGTAGGAACGTGCATGTAGTTAGATAAGCAAATAACTGTACAAAAGAGGCTACCATAAAGCCTCTGTTCGGTAATACCATAATTAGCAACTAGTAACTATAGAAAAGACTACTTGAGTCTGAAATACAAGAAAATTATATCATAGTTAAAGGAACGGACGTTAGCTTTAGTTCAATAGTTTATTTAGATATACATATGTTGTTTGTTGCTGAGTATCAACGGCTCTGCCGTGCGTTAAAAAGTGAAGTTAGTTAATGTACTTCAGTTAGAAGCAGTTTTTATTCATTGAATGGAATCTATTGGCCGTGGCTGGTAACATTCCTTTAGTTTACGTGAGGCTTCGATTGACTGCCCTAACGGTATCTCTAATTGAGTGTGTTCTTTTGTCTAATTTAAATTTTGACCCGCTTGCCTTGGATTATGGACTTGCACTGTTTTAATCTCACTTTCTCTTGTGGTCTTTGTATACTCAGTCGTCATCGTGTGGTGTTTTAGCGCCTGTTTTTGCAGAGTCTGCAAGAGACGTCCCTGACATTGCCTTATGGCGAGTAACCTAATGTTAAATTCTTATAATTGATTGATTGATTCCTTTTCAGTTAGGGAATGCTATCCCAGTCAACGTCATCATGTTCATCCCGGCAGTCCTGCTGGGACTCATAGGTGGGACTCTCGGGGCTCTCTTCACTATCACCAATCTTAAGATCTCCAGGTTCCGCAGACACGTCATGGCCCGCATCAAGAAACCTCTCACACAGAAGTTTGTGAGATTCCTCGAACCTCCCGTTATAATGGTTAGAATGCCTCGCTAAAAATAATTAAAATAAAATAGAACTTCTTAATAGCATAGAATGTCTTAATAGCGGTGGGGTAACGTCATGAAGTTTTAAAAGACAAAAGGCTATGCCTTGCAATGTATATATTCTATTCTCTATTCTGTTCCTCGGTCTTTCACAATTTCGTGTTATTTCTAATATTCCATATTCTATCATTCGCTGTTCTTTACCTTCCTCCTATATCCATTACACCTTAACCAACAACAACAACAAGAGTTTGAGAAAAAAATTATCTATGGATCTGAAATGATTTAAACTTTTAAATGTTCACTAAGATTTATTGTGCTATTTACATTAGCCAATCGGTTCTGCATTTAAGGATCGCTAATTAAGTTAATTAAGAGTTAATTAAGTTAATTAAGAGTTAATTAAGAGTTAATTAAGAGTTAATTAAGAGTTAATTAAGTTAATTAAGAGTTACTTAAGTTAATTAAGAGTTAATTAAGTTAATTAAGAGTTAATTAAGTTAATTAAGAGTTAATTAAGTTAATTAAGAGTTAATTAAGTTAATTAAGAGTTAATTAAGTTAATTAAGAGTTAATTAAGTTAATTAAGAGTTAATTAAGTTAATTAAGAGTTAATTAAGTTAATTAAGAGTTAATTAAGATTAAGAGTTAATTAAGATCAGTTCACTTTTCTTTTTCAGATCATCTGGGCAGCTATTACAGTATTCCTACCCGCAGCCTTCCCCTGTCGTCCACTGCTCTGCCCCAGACCTGACCACGACAATATCTCCTCCCTCTCTCAGCACTCCAGGTGAGTCCTGCTTCATCCACTCGTTACGTGGAATGTCTCAATAGCGTAGGGGTAACGTCGTGAAGTTTTAAATGACATACCTGGAGGTGAATTGAGCCCTCGTGGGTTCGAATCCCAGCCGCGGTGATCTGAGAATAAAATCTCGGACATTCACTGGACTGGTTTTACGGAAAATGGTCTAAATTGTCTGACGGTTTAAACTTGTGGTATTAATAGTGATAGATATCAACATAGCTGACCATATCGTTATAATGTGTATTAACTTTTTTAACTTTTAAATATATCGTTAACTTAAATGCAACAGAAGCGTCTGTATAGATCTTTAAATGCCACTCAACTTACACCACTATGCTTTGCTTTTCTTTATAGCAGTTCTGAATTACAACAGCAACAAAAATAGCAGCAATATTACAAAAATAGCAGCAATATTACAAAGCAACATTCTCACTCTCATCTTTCATTTTCTCTAAAGAGCACACTATTGTCCAATGATTTTATCCCACCTCGAAAATTATTAATTTAACAAATCTTTACGTAATCTTTAAGCTAAGCTAAGCTAACGTTTATTTGTAGCAAGGTGTACTGTAGAAACCTTTTTGCTCAGATTCGAACCTCCAGAACTCCAGCTTCTCAGGCAGATCTGCTAGACCTTTAGCCATTTAACCTTTATACAGATATATCTCCGAGGTGACTTCCCATTGGCCTCCCTCCGATAATGCTACCGTAAATTGTATGATATTCCAATACATTCCACTCAAACAGCCACGGATATAACGCTACGGATTTCCTACCGGACGTCCTGCCACTCTACTCCAGCACGGGTCCAGTGGTTGGATACTCCATCGTGACGGAGACGGAACGAGACGGGAGTCACCGGACTCCAGGACGCAGCCGGACGGGACACCGGCTCGTGGACTGTCCGGCGGACTCTTCGGGATACGCCGTGGACGATAATCTCCAACAGTACTGGTGCCAGGAACCCGAGAGACTGAACGGGACGCTGATTGATGGAGAGTTTAATGAAGGTATCAATCAATCAATTAAACAGACAATTGAACAGTCAATTAAAGAATCAATCAATTAAGCAATCAATTAAATAATCAATTAAACAATCAATTAATCAAGCAATCAATTAAACAATCAATTAATCAAGCAATCAATTAATCAAGCAATCAATTAAACAATCAATTAATCAAGCAAATCAATTAAACAATCAATTAATCAAGCAATCAATTAAACAATCTATCAGACTTCTAATCGATCATTCAATCAATCAACACTGGTTTCTGGAACCAAAGAGGCGATTGATTGGGAGATCAATGAAGACGTATAATTCTGTCATGTTTTAGCGATCATCAATCAATCAAGTAATCATGAGTCAATCAACAATCAATAAATTAATAACCAATAGAGTCAGCAAGCGTACAATCAATAGGGAGAGAGAAGTTGAGGTAGAAATATGTTGAATTTCAAAAATTTCAAAAAATTCGCTTTTAAAAGCAATACCATCAATAGGGCAATAAATCAAACAGTCAATCAAAATGTTACTTCACTTATAAGAATCATAAAATCAACAATTCACGAAATCAATCAGTAAATTAGTCTTAATTTGATCTTGTTCGAGATTGTAGACAAATGTTTGGTTCAGGATCGAAGAACAAACAGAAACTGTTAGACTGTTTGCAACTTTGTAGATGTTACAGCGCGAGTATTCAAGAATGTAACCAGAAATATTTAGCGTGCAAGAACTTTTCAAGACCAGTAAAGAGAAGTTTTAAGGCTTCCGTTTTAAGTGAATTCAGCTATACATCAATTGAGCCTATATACACAGTAATTTCTGTAATTATAAAACATTTTTTACTAATATATTAAAAGAATTAATATATATTAATAATTTATTAATAAATATATTCCTATATATTTACTGCTTGTCAACAGTCGCAAGTCTCCTCAACGTTCACGGTCAGAAGGCTTTGCGGTTGTTGTACTCGCGCCGTACTCACTATCAATTCAGCTACGCAAGTCTTCTAACCATTCTGCCAATATACTTCATGGCAGCCTGCTGGGCTGCTGGTAGTGCAGTGGCCAGTGGACTAGTGGTGCCCATGCTGTGAGTGACCAATTAATTAATTAGCTTAATTAATTAATTAATTAATTATATTAGTGTAGTTAAATATTAGTTTAAATTATGAATCAGGGTCATATCTTTGGATATGACTGGCTGGAGCCAGTGGCGATGTCGGTAAGATACTGGACCGCGGATCAATATCTGCGGGGTTCAAATCCTGGGCTCGTCCGTCACTGACATCGCTTTTGTGTTAGAAACTGACGTTAACGTTAGCTTTTTTAGCTTAGCTTTATTTCTGGCGTTCCAACTTGTTTAATGCAGTTATATTATATTTAAGTACAATTAACTGTATGTCATTGGAAATAAATAAAGAATAAGATAAATAGTAACACACAAGCTGAATAAAATGTATTTCATATATATTACTTATATGTCTTAAACATATGATATGCAAATATATATATATATATATATATATATATATATATATATATATATATATTAGTTTTATAGGTGCTCTCTACGGCAGAATGATAGGACGTCTGCTGGTGGACATTCACGGAGGGGTTCCCAAGGATCTCTTCTGGCAGTGGATTGATCCTGGAGCCATGGCTCTCATCGGATCTGCTTCATTCTTCGGCGGAGTGTCACGTCTGACGGTGTCATTGGCCGTTATTATGGTTTGCTGAGCTTATAATGTACTGCTGAGTTTAACGGCTATTTCTTCACTCGTGAATGACCGGATAGGCTTGGAATGTAAATTACTCTAATGTCTGCCTTAAAGAGGATTGATATTCTATGATAATCCGTGACAATATGTGATATTATGTGATACTGGATGATATATGATATTTGGTGATATTATGGGATATAATGTGATATTATGTGATATAATATGATATTTGGTGATATGATGTGATATTATGTGATATTGGGTGATATTAAGTGATATAATGTGATAATTCTTGATATTATGTGCTATAATGTGATATTGCATGATATTATATGATAATCTGAGAAGATTGTAAGATTAAACAAGTTTAGAACTGAATTAGGCGACTTACCAACGAGACTTGGATGCTGGATGATTTGATGACTTATTCGTACGAATAAGATGATACGAAGATAAAAGCAGAAGATAGAAATATGTATATGATTTATGTTCTATGGACCCTCTAATTAGCAGTCACAAACTAAAAACTACATTTAGGCTGGTAAGAGCTTAGTTCTTGTATAATGAGCCTGCCTCGTAATTATCTCAAAATTATATTTAATTATCTAGGAAGTCTAATTCATTCTCTCAATTTGAATTAAATATCTCTAAGTTTTATTTTACGGAAATTAAAATGAATTTATCACAGTTTATTTATCGCGAAATTTAACTTAATTATCTGACAGATCGAAATCACAAATGATGTGGCATTTCTGCTGCCCATAATGGTGGCGATCATGGTTTCTAAATGGGTAGGGGACTACATTACCCACCCACTCTATCATTCCCAACTTGAGCTCAAGTGTATTCCATTTCTCGAGTCTGAACCTCTCGTCTATGATGAAGACTTTCAACTGTTAGTATTCAATACCTCTCTCTCAATCCTTCCCTATCTCTCACTCTACCACTCCTTCTCCCTCTCCTTCTCGCTCTCTCTCTCTTTGTCTCTTTCTTTCTCTCTCTCTCTCTCTCTCTCTCTCTCTCTCTCTCTCTCTATATATATATATATATATATACTTATTAATTTATTTACTTATTTATTATAATCTCGCTCTTCCTGTCTCTGTTTATGGCAGAATTTTTCCATCTTTACTCTTTCCAACTTACGCAGCTTACTATATCTCTCATCAATGGATTTATAGATTTATATTCATTTGTTTAATGATTACTTAAATAATTATTTTAATCCTCCCGGGCTTCTCTATTTGATTGATTGATTAGTCGTTTGATTGATTTATTTACTGGCTTACTGACTGATTGCCTGATTTATTTACTGATTATTAATTCCCTGATTGTTTTTTGTTTAATTGAACAATCGAATGATTAATTGATCGACTGACTGATTGATTGCTGTATTGATTAACTGATGGAATGATTAATTGATGGTTTGATTTATTGTTGGATTTGTAAATTGATCGACTGAGTGATTGATAGACGGATTGATTAACTGATCACCTGATTGAATGATCGACTGTTTGATTGATTGATTGATTGATTGCATGAGTGCTCGACTGATTGATTGATTGATCGACTGATTAACTGATTGATCGACTGACGGATCGACTGATTGATTGATCGACTGACTGATAGATTGACTGATTGATTGATTGATTGACTGCAGACAGAACCTGGAGCTGTTCAAGGCTCGTGACGTCATGCATTCTCCGGTTATCACGGTGACTCCACGGGAGAGCATGGCGCATCTCGCTCATTTGCTCCTCGAAACCGCTCACGGGGGTTTTCCCGTCGTCCGGTATTACCCCGAAACAGGGTACGAAGTCGCCTATGGGCTGCTCACCAGGTCTCGCATTCATGGATCGAACAAGGATCCAATTGATCAAAAATAGATTCAAAAAAAGTTCAACATTTAGAAGAGTCGAAGACGAAAAATAAATATACTAAATAAATTAATATACACTGATTTAATACATATGTATAGAAATAATTTTCTCACCTATAGAGACATAGTTAGGATAGAAGTAATTTAATAATTGGGGTTTAGTCGAAACATTTAAAAATCGAAGTATCGAATGATATTCATGATGACATCTTGCACTTTTAACTTATCTATGCTGAATTCTGAGACTGTTAGAAGTTCTTAAGTTGACCTAGTTGACTTCTGTTTTAATATCTGTCCGGCTTAGATGAACTGTTTTAAATATTAACTATTTTCGATTATTGATGACTAATTATTAATTTCTAATTATTAATCGTCATGATAAATATTTAATATAAAAATTACTTTTAAATAGTTTTTAATCTATAAACAAGTATTATTTTCACTGTAGTTCTCATTGCAATGTTTCAGAAACGACTTCTATGTTATATTATGCCACGAAAGAATGCAACCATTTCGATTATTAATAGCAAATTAATAGTTTAGTAATTATGAATATTTAATATATGAATTACTTTTAAAGAGTTTGAAATTTATAAACAAGTATTATTTTCACTGTTGCAATGTTTTAGAAACGACTTATATGTGATATTATGCCACGAGAGAACGCGAGAATTGGCTGTCTCAGCCGGTATTACCATATCAGACATGCTTCCTTACGAAGAGGTTAGATTGATCAATCAATAATTCTGAATCAATCAATGCGTCATCTTGTATAATTATGACATGTTCGGAATGAGTTAATCAATCAATCGCGTTTTAGTTTGATGGATGGATAGCATGTTTGCTTTAGAAGCAGGAGACCATAAATTCGCATCCCGGTTGAACTGTCTCTGACAGTAGCCCGTGTGATACTAAACGGACGTTAAACAAAACTCTTCAGCTTTTTGTGAGTGAGAGGTAAATGTATGATACCAGAGACTATACCGGGTTCAATGCCAATTGCAAAGTCTATGCTTCGATATGCTTCGATATGACTAGATATAACGTATATCACATCTCGGCCAATAAAAGATTCCAATGGTGATAGTTTACCTTGAGCCATATTCTTGAGCTTGACCTTGAACTTAACGTTTTGATACATTTTGCTCAGCTAATTAGTCGTGTCGTTTTATAACTGAATCCGCCAATACTGGTGGAATTATTTTAATTAAGTAACAGGCTCATTGACGCCGATTTGTCTGTTTTCTCTTTATGTAAAATGGCTAACACAGAAATGAGTTGAGTTAAATTCAAAGTCTTTCGAGAGTTGCTAATTCAAAGATTGAAGTTCTTATTTATGTTCCTTGTTGAACTTTGTGTAGAAACATACGCCTTAAATATAGGTAAGCAGGATTTATATCAATTCCGAGTTCGCTGATAGATTAATATAGAAACTAATTATAAATGGCTAGTTCCTGCGAATAAAAATTGCTTGAAATGGATAATATAATATAATTGTTATTATTATATTGCACTTGACTTGTCAACATTTTATTTGCAGCTTTCTGTAGAACTGGTGGCGACGAATAGCAATCTCGTAGAGATCTTAGAGAGCTATGTGTGCCAGCCGTTATATTCCGATATCTACATTAATCTGGTGCGTACCATCCCACCATTCTACCATCCCACCATTCAACCATTCTACCATTTTACCATTCGTCCATTCTACCATTCGTCCATTCCACCATTCTACCAGTATGCCATTCATTATTCTGCCATTCTACCACTGTATCATTCTATCATTCTACCATTCTACCATTCCACCATTCTACCATTCTAATATTCTATCATTTTACCATTCTAC
Source organism: Enchytraeus crypticus (assembly GCA_905160935.1). Lineage (NCBI taxonomy): Eukaryota > Metazoa > Annelida > Clitellata > Enchytraeida > Enchytraeidae > Enchytraeus > Enchytraeus crypticus. The sequence goes on along the minus strand of CAJHZI010000484.1, from coordinate 1,301,536 downwards.
CATTCTACCATTCCACCATTCTATCACTCTACTATTCTATTATTTTATCATTCTACCATCCTACAATTCTACAATTCTACCACTCTATCGCTACCTTTTTGTTATTACATTATCTAACTATGTAGCAGTAAATAGTTTTTCTTATAGTTGTTAATTTAGTTATTTCTTTTAATGATTTATACTTTTACAAACAAGCCTTACGTTCATTAATTCACTATGATTCACTATTTGACGATGATGATCTCTCTAGAATACAAATAGTGATAGATATCATCACGAAGGATTATTTTACACGTGTTTAACACTTTATCTTTCAGGAGCCTTACATTAACCGATCCTCGCCACGTATTGAAGAAGACTTCTCACTACACAGAACTTACATCGTCTTCAGAACACTCGGGCTTCGGCATCTCACCGTCGTCGATATGGCGAACAGAGCCGTGGGCATCATCACCCGCAAAGACCTCATGGGCTTCGCTCTAGAGGAAAAGCTGGAAAGAAGAAAAAGAAGGGGGTACAGTTTGACGGGTGGGGCTATGAAGCTGCTTCCCTCCGAGCAGCCGAATACGGGACTACAGGATCAGTTTATGATTCTAGACGAGCAGCAGCGAGCGAGGCAGCAGAGGTTCGCAACGGCCACGAGATCTTACGACTCTTCTCAGAGATCAGCCAGCCTGGACGGCGTGTACAGTGGAAATGGAAGAGTTGACGCCGTGTAGTGTGCTGCTGTTGTTATTGTTGTTAGCCTAAATCAGCTCTGGCTTAATCTCGCTAGAAATCTTAGATTGTAAAAGTTGGAGCAGATTTGTTAGGTTATTAATTTTGAAGAATTTTAACATTATCACTCGTTACACCAGTTATCTGACATGTTAGCTAAAATGTTGCGAAATTTGTTTATTTCAGTTTCTAAAACCTGAATATTTCGCGTATTATTTGTTAATCCTGCTTAATTAATTCCGATACCAACACGTGTTCGAAAGAGGCGACTGACGCAGATATGACAGTGAAGAAACTTGTAGCATAGTGGTGATGATTTCTGTGTTTTAGACCAATTGGTCGTTCATACTTCAGACTAGCAGAGTTCTAGTCGCTGCACCGATTGTGGCATTATACCACCAGGCTACTTGACCTTCAATGCCCATTCCGTGCTATTGCGGTATTTAGCATATAGAGGCTCTTTAAAATATATTGACTGATTAAGTGATTGATTGAATGATTGATTGTATGGCGAAACAGGCCTTAAACGATTATGAATTTTGCTCTGTTCATTTTAGTTCTGTAATGAATTTGATATTGGTTTGTTTCATTGCAATGAATCAGACTGTCAGTACAACACCGCTAATGATTACACCGCCTTCAATGTTTGTTCTTACATTTATGATAAATATCATTATTAATAGCCCATTCGTTGTAGACAAATATTTAAAGAGATATTATGATGCATTACATGTATATTTCGAAGCTTTCAAAAGTACTAGAGAAGCAGAATCGTTGATTTATAGCTTTATACTCAAACGCGAATAGTTGATTCAAATATTTGAGATTTGTAGCCTTATCCTAAACGCAGATACTTAAATCAAAATTTAAGATTCTGTAGGAATGAATTATACAAGTATAAAGGTTTTCACAAGAATAGCTGCTCAAAATTTCGGCTTTGAAAAGATTTGATTTTATAAATCAATCAATCAATTAAGTTAATTAATTAATCAAGTAATCAATTACTTAGGTAAAATTGATATAACTGCTAAAATACATCTTTCGTCAAATAATCATTAAACACATCAATAAATCAATTATCACTGTGTAGAAAATTAAAAATTAATTACTAAAAGCTAAAATTAATCCAAGTTTAACGTTAATTTCTTGTCTCGCAAGCATATCAGTGACGGGACGAGCACTAGATTTGAACCCTGCACCTGCTGATCCACAGTTGGATAAAAATTCAAATTACTTGGTACTGGCTCAGTTCATTTGCATGCTTTGACAATCAATTGATCAGTCCAAGTCAAAGTGATTTTGCATGTTCAATCAACCATGCTAATTGTGGAGGAGATATGTCGTAACGGTTAGACTGTGCGCCTGGGTTCACAAGTGGCCTGGGTTCAAAGCCCAGGTCAGTCAAGTAATGATGAATTTCCCCTTGGGCCCATGGAAGTTTAATCTTGTATCGGAGCTTGCTGCCGATTGGCGCTATCAATAGCAAAGATGATTAACCATGGAAAGGATTAATAATAACCTGCCAGGAACATGTAAAGCAAACTCGAAGACCGGACACCGGCCATGATTCCGCTATAGAAATTTTTCGGAGGTTATTATTATTACTACTATTCTTTTTACAAATTTTAAACATATATTTTGCAATAAATTCAACAACGTATGAATGCTCACAATAAAGCAGTGAAAGAAATTAATAAATTTTGTGCCAATGGACCTGCCATTAGGCACTACAATAAGATAATTAAAAATGAGTTGTAAGAAATTTGTTACAAGTCAATAAAATACAAACACTACTAGAAAGCAATACTGTTCTGCAGTTAATTAAAATGTTCAAAAAATAATCACACATTTAAAAAATATTTTGCTAAAATGTCAATTTTTAGATTTAAAGCAATATTCGAGTGAATAGGATAAAGATTTCAGCTATGAATGGTATAAAAAGTACATCTTTATAATAAATTAATACAATATTCGAATCTAATTCAAATACACTCGAAAAGTTAAAAAAGACGCAACAAACTGAAAAATATAATTAAAAAATATAATGTAAGCATAATATATTAGGAGGATTAATTGAGATTTTGGTAGAAATGACCTTCAATCTGATATCAACATAATCCTTGTTCTTGTTTAAAAGCTCCAGTTCTTTAGATCAGAATTGGGCTGAATGGCATCTTCCGAATCAATTCTACGACAACAAACAACTTGCCAGCATCATATAAAGCTCGATAGAGGTTAAAGTGATCACAAACGCAAAAGATCATTGGTTGAGACATCAGACTTTAATAGCTTCATGAAATCTGACACTTTTAAGCATGTTTAAAGAGTTGGACTGTTTAGGTAATTTATCAATCCTCTGAATATTTGTAACTCCACTTTCACAGTGCACAGATAAGTTCATTCACGAATGGGACTTACTTAAGTTCAAAGCACCTAAAAATATAACGCTTCATTTAAGGTTCTAATGCAGCCTAAACTCTACGCCGGGTGTTTAGATGTTTAGACATTCAAAAACTTAGCGATAGCGCATCGGTGACGATCGATCATAACCAATGAGATAGCTAAGTTGAGAATGAGTCAGGAATTTAAGCTTGAGACCATTAATTGATAATAAAACTAGTCAATCTACATGAAAAAGCAAAACTTAGTATATGGATTCAGGTGTTACATACAGTCCATTTCGTAAATCCATGATTAAATTCTTGATATCTTCATCATTTTTATTGTAAGTTTAGTTGTATATAGTTGTGTTTTCTATCAAATTAGACTGTCCAATATTTACAATTTTATATATTTAGCTTTTATTTAGACACACTTAAATTCTCTAGTTTATTTAACTTGAAAATCGTATATATATATCACAGAAAGAAAGCAGTAGAGAGAGAGAGAGAGAGAAGGAAAAAATCAGAGAGAGACAAATAAGGAGATAGAGAACGACATGCACATAGGAAGAGAGAACTCACTGTACCTGATAAGTTCTAGATACACTATCAGTTGATGGATCGATGGGTGGAAGAGTTGTGCCAGACTTTTCAGCGACCGACCCAGGCCTAGAGGTCCTATGAGCGACCGACTCAGGCCTGGAGGCGTCATGAGCAACCGACCCAGGCCTGAAGGTGCTATGAGTGACTGATCCAGGGCTGGAGGTTCGACTCACTGTTAGGTGCTCCTCCATATCTCGTAAACAGCTTGAATTACCTGGGCAATTGTCAAGTTCATTCACAGAATATAAGTTAGTCTTAGATTAGATTAGAAATCGTTTAGTTTTAGATTAGAAATTATATCATTCAAGTTTTACTGTCATATTTACTAAATTCATCATCATCTGCTCGTGAATTCCAGTTTAGCTAGGATAGGGATACGAATAGGCCTTCTCTTTCAATTCGTTTAGAAATCGGTGTAGCAATTTCTGGAGTCTAGGCGCTCATTAACCGAATGCCCTTACAGACGTAGGTTTGGATCTTAGTGCTTTGTCGCCTTTTACAACACGTGCAGTAAAAAATCGACAGGTTGATCTATTATTCAGCAACCCGGACACAATACAGGTGCTTTAATTGTAATAATTTATTTAATTTTTCATTTTGTAGCCAGCCATCACATAAAATATCATGTTCTCTTATTAACCCCCAAACAGCGTGCATATGACTCAAGTCGAATAAATACAAAAAAATGTATAAAAGCTGGTAAAGCTACTTGTAACGGAATCGAAACCGAAATCAGTGACGAGTGAGCCCAGAATTTCAACCACCGATAATACTGATCCGCGGTAGAGTATCTTACCGACATCGCCACTGGCTCCAGCCATAATTTCGCTATTATTATTATTACAATTGTTAATTACATTATTTTTGTAAAGTTGCAATAGATAACCTGTTAGAGAGTAGGATCTCTTCTTTTTACCACTGTGGCTTTCCTCCACTGGTCTAGACCTGTGTGAGCTCAATCCATTCGTGCGGTCAGTCCATAGATATCTTCCTGATTTCTCTGAAGTGCTGACTCCGTCACTGTGACAAAACAACTGCTCATCAGCACCATCTTATTATCTGTCGCTTATAAATTAATGTTATCGTCATCATCTTCCTCTGAATCCCAGTTTAGTGTTAGATATATATATTTCAAAGGATATATATATATATACATGTCTATACATGTGTATATATATATATATATATATATATATATATATATATATGTACATGTATATGTGTATATATATAGAAATTTTATATACAGATATATATATATATATATATATATATATATATATATATATATAGAGAGAGAGAGAGAGAGAGAGAGAGAGAGAATAAAATACATATTAACAATAATAGCATTCAAAGATAAATTAGTAAATATATCAATAAATTTAAATTCAAATACATAAATTGTGACTTAATATTTATCCTGAGAAATACTGCACAAAAACAAAACAAGTAGCCTAGTGCACTAATTTTGAAGTAAAAATATAGACTGATCTAAAAGCCAAATGGGTAGTTTAGGATTACGTTTCTGCATCGAAAGCTTGTGAATAACGAAGAGAAACTGGATTGAGATTCCGGACCTGAATTCTGAAATCTGCAATCAGGAAAAGGAAATAGGAATTCTGCAAAACTTTTTTCGGCGAGTGCAAAGAAGTCAACATTTCTACCTCGTAACGGATTGACCAATGAGGCATCTGTTGACGTCTATTTCAAGAAGTCGGGGCAGGTGATTTTCCGGTGTCTTCTTGGAGTCCAGTGCACTAGAATCGTGAGGCTGCAAAACAAAATCGTATTGGTAACAGTTTTGGCGATTTTATATTTTTATGAATTTCTGAACGAATTAGTAGTAGAGCTCATTCGTAACAGTTTACACCAGAATAACTTATAAGGATCTACAGCACACTGCAGCCTAATATACATTGTAAATGTATTTACTTTTTATTTTATTTTCAATGATTGTTATTTTAATAATATTAAATAGTAGGACTACAGTAAAGTATCAAATTATTGATAATTATAATTGTAGTGTGTTTAGTCAGATTTATAGCAATTTCTGATCAACTACAATAAATCGGACCTACTATCGGGTATAATACTAGATAGAGAGAGAGAAAGAAAGAGAGAGAGAGAGAGAGAGAGAGTGAAAAGAGAATGAGAGATCAAACTATATATATAGATTCTAATATGGAAGTATGGAAGAATACACTGGTGATCTACTTGACAGCTTGTAACAAAGCAATAAATATGAATGAATCCTCAAACACACATATACATGTATATATATTATATGTATATATATATATATATATATTTACACACGTATGTGTAAAGTATATGTATATGGAAAAGTCTCAAATATAGGTTAGGCTGGTGGTGTAGTGTAGGACAGAGAGGATTTGAGACAGTCTATTTGTATCCCGATCCTGTTTAAACTGGGATTCAAGGGAAGATGATGATGATGATGATCATGATGATGATAATGATGATGATATGTAAAGTATATATATATATATACAGTAATGTCATACATTCCACAATCCACTATGTCTTGTTTCCAGTACAACATCTGGAGGTGGAGACTTCTTCAATCCTCTCTCTTGTACGCTCTGTAGAGTGGAGTCGTACTGCTTAAATCAAATCAAATCAAACTATTTTTGTTTCAGACATATATACAGGTCCATATTACAGAACAATAGAAACTAAAGTGATTGTAGATGAACTAAAACAACTCTCTATACGAAATCTTCATGAACAGTCATAAAAATAGTAGGCCTATATACTTAGTATTTGTTTTGTTTTAGAGAGGATCAAATAAAAATAACATAAGAATTAAAGTGATACAGTTGCTCCCGATAACATCCAACACTAAGGAACAAATGTTAATCTTTCGAGTTTAATTCAATTTGATTAGTTATATATAATTATTACTAAGATCTACTAAGATCACTTCGCAAAGATCCTTCAGCGACTGACAACATAAATAAAAATGCACACAAATAAAAAAATGTCATGCCAAAAATTGAAAACCAACTTGAGAGTTGGTTTTCAATTGAGCTGTGTAGTTGTTTTAAAGTGTTGATGAGACTCCATATTACTAATTGAGTCTTGAGTACGAACCTTGACAGCGATTGGCTGATGTCCGGTGATGCTATTTAAAGAATGTGCGGAGTTTTGAGTAGTTGAGATCTTTCTGTCAGCACGAATGCGCACCGGATTTGATCTTCTAACTCTACGGAATAAAATATAAATAAATAAAATTATAAAAACAAAAGAAAAGCATCAGCTTATGATGACATACATTAATAGAGAAGTAGCTTAAGATCATTTGCATGCAGTATTTATAATAGTTAACTCTCTCGAAAACGATATCAGTGATGGATGAGCCCAGGATTTGAGCTCCGCACACACTTATCCGCGGTCGGATATCTTACCAACATCGCCATTGGCTCCAACCAGTAAATTAGACCTTGTGCATGGCATATCACCGAAAAGTGAGAGAAAGAGAGAGAGAGAGAGAGAGAGAGAGAGAGAGAGAGAAGGACAGAAAAAGAGAAAGAATTGGTACTGTGCAAGAATAGCAGCCATTACCGATTATCTTTGAAGTAAATGGGTTTGATGAGAAAAGCTCCACACTCTTGTTCTACTTCTTCCAGAGTCCCAGTCAGTCTTTCCGCCAACTCACAACGAGCCTTTCTCTGATCCCGTGACTTCGCATTCCAACGATCATTTCTCTACAATATATCCCACAATTACTCATTCATTAATGTATCATTATTTAATTAATGATAAATTATTTAAGAAGAGTGGAGGCATTATATGTCATGGACCTGCCCGTAAACATTGTAATAAGAGAGAGAGAGGAAAAAAATTATTTTATTATTTATCAATAATAATATAGTAATTTATATTTAAAAGTTACAAACTAGTGTAGAATAAATTAAGAATTACTTATACAATAAATCAATATTTTGTTAATCAACTTATAGTAAATAATAATTAATAAAATATAATCACAACACGATTATTAACTGCCATGTATTGTGGTGAAATAAAAATTATAGTATGCAAAACATAAACTTAGTTAATGTATAAATGGCTGTAGTGAAATGGTAAACCTTCTCCAAGAGATAGCGCATTTTTTCCATCATCTCTGCAGTCTGGGAGGAGGTGCATTCATTTCTGAGACTGATCTGACCGAATCTCTCTGGAAAGTTCAGAAAAATTATTTAATTATTCTAAGTTATATAAATTAGTCTCTCTTAGTGCACTGCCTACTGGCAGGTCCATGGTACATAACGCCTCCACTCTTCTCTGTCTTCCGCCTTCCTCTTCATTTCTACATATGAGTGGGTCTTTAAATCATCTAACATACCTAATCTCGGCCTGCCTAACTTTCCCATTTCTCCCATAGTTCTCACATTCCATGTGCCCACACTAAATTAGTCTAACGTATAAAATTAGGCTAAATTTATGTAATTTCATGATCGGTTGGTCAAATTTCTTTCCATCGTGCAAATGGAAATTTTGTATTATGTTATTTTTAAAAGTAGCTATTCATCACCATCGTTATCATCTTCCCTTAAATCCCAGTTCAAAGGTTGAAGGTTTACGTAAATATATTCTTGAATGTATATGAAAAACCATCAAATGTAAGTAAGTGCTTAAATGATAGATAATATAATTTTAGATTTATTGATTTAACTTGAATGATTTAACTTGAATGATTTAACTTGAATGATTTAACTTGAATGATTTAACTTGAATGATAGACTTTAGATAATACAACTGAATTGGTATGTTACACCCAATCACTAGAGGAGCAAACCTTCTAGCTGAGCAGAGCTGCTGTGCTGTAAATACTTCTTAACCAGGAGACGCAGTCGTTCGCTGGGTAGAGCCACATATCGGTTCATCAGATGTACTGCGGTCTACAGTCATATGAGCATTTATTCACGATTTATCCAAGCAATAATTTTCATAAAATACTGTCAGCTAATCGAAATCTTCATATAAGCATTTACTATCGATCTATGAATGAAATAATTTTCATAGAATATTGTCAGCTTATCAAAATCTTCATATAAACATTTATTCTCGATTTATCCAAGTAATAATTTTCATAAAATACTGTCAGCTTATCGAAATATCCAACGTGATGGAAGATTATTCATATCTCGGACATTCACGGGACTTGTATCAAACTAAACTGCGTATAGCGGTTTAGCAACTGTGATATAGATATGATAGATACCATCATTTATTTATTTATTTATTCATTCATGGATGATTACTCTTATTTAAAGATCTATTTTTTCACTAATATAGTTTGATTGACAGTAGTTCTTCAGAGAGCTACCATCGATTATTTCTTGAATCTATTGCAATTAATGAGCGCGAGAGTTGATTTGAGACGGAATTTATATCTTGGATCTACCACAGAACACTAGCGAGAGAGAGAGAGGGGAGAGAGGGAGAGGGGGAGAGCGAGAGAGAGAGGTAGATAGGGAGAGAGAGAGAGGAAGACAGGCAGCGATAGATAGAGAGAGAGAGATAGAGATAGAGATAGAGAGGAAGATAGAGTAGAGAGATAGATAGATATAGAGAGAAGGAGTGAGATAGAGGAAAATAGTGGACAAATGATACCGTGTATTTGGTGACATCCAGTCGATTCTCTTCGAGAGCTCTCCTCAAAGCCTTGGTGTTCCTCTCCATGTCGATCCTCGTGAACATGATGGGCACGGGAGGCTTGAGAGGCTCCTAAAACAGTTAGTAACAGTGTGTCACTTCATAATTACAGTAATTAAATTAATAATTGAATTAATATAATACGCAATCTGTTATCTACAATTAATGTATTCTTTTGTTTTATAACGCAACTGGTAATGTAGTCTATGAACAGAGGAATAATTTCTTAGACTTGCGTAAGAGGCGATCAGTCAGTTATGGTAGAATACAATGAGAAACCACCTCAAAAACTGTGTATTTTTTAGCAATTTCTTTTTTCGTACCTTTTAAATGAAAGGTTTTAAGGAAACATGCTTTGACTATAATTTACTCTCTATAATGCTTGATGCTGTATAGTGCTCAATGTTTATAGTGCTCTATGTTGCCATGGACGACAGTGACACTCTAGTTGTTGTTATAGCTCTATCTAAATTCACTATAACGGTATTTTAGCACTGCCAGCCGAATATTCCGCTAATTCGCTATTGAACAGATTAAACGTTTCTCTGCGCACCTGGTCTGAGCCAGCAAGTTGATCAGCGGTCGTTCTGAGGGCAGAGAGTTCCCTGCGTAGCGATTCTATAGTGTTCTGCATCTCATAGACCAAAGCTGAGTTACGACTGCTTGTATCAATCAATCAATCAATCAGTAGAGACTTTATAGTATCCTGCATCTCATAGACCAGCGCTGAGTTACGACTGCTTGTAGCATCAATAAATCAATCAATTAATCAATCAACTAATCAATCAATCAATATTCCAATCAAGCAATCGATCAATCAAAATGAAGCAATCAATCAATTAAAAACAGGGTGGATCTATTTTCATTTCAGTCATTGTTTCTTTGTTTTTATGTCCTTTTTTCTTCTTTTATGTCCTTTTTTCGCTTTATATTTCTTTTATGCTCCTATTTCCAAGTGATTATTTCATTTTTAAGCCATATTTATATTTTGCTATTTCTATTTATTAGCTATTTTCTATTACTTTTTAAATACTTCTATTATTCGATACATTGCGTCCATTGCATATACAAACGATAGATACTCAGATAGACAAACAGATAGACAAAGGAGCAGACAAAGAGGCAATGTTTTCACAACAAGTGGTGGACCTGCCTTCAAACAAACCTTGAGGCGTCACTGTTCTTCTTCTTTTCTGCGCTGAAGTCTTCCTGACTGAAATGTTACATGAGATAAAAATACTGTATTAGAAAAAAATATTATCTAAATAAATATTTTATATATTCCGTTTAGCAACTCTATTTTACCAAGTCCTGCTAACATTGGGTCCACGACACAAATTAATCGTTACAGTCTGATTACCATCACACAGTGGTTCATCAGGTTATCAGTCAAGAGGTATCTGGTAAATTATACTGTTACTTTAAAATAGAAGCTTAGTATATAGTTTTCCTTTGCCTTGCTACGACACGTTCTGTGACGTTTGGTATATTCTGCTTCATTACCAATCACTTGTTAGCCAAGATTTTGTAAGTTTTCTTGTGACAAGAAGAAATAAACATAAGTAAGAATTAAATGTTTACTGCATAATATAGAAATTTGTTTATTTTCGGCACAACTGGCCTTACTCACACACACTCATTCAAACAGAAATAGCAGTTAGAATAGCAAATAATTAAACTAATAAGGAGCAGGGATAGGATTACAAGCCATTACTGCGCAGATAAAATCACCTTATTAATTGAATAGTACTTTCTGCATGTATTTAATTAAAATTCATAGCTAAGTAGCACAACTGCGAAACTTGGTAATCCTGTTTCCAAAAGATCCGCATTAATATGAACATTGAGAGCTACGTAGTTTTAAACTGCATACAGCTGTGCGAACTTCTCTTGAATATTCTCCAGTTCTCTACAGGTCGCCATGTTTCCAGTAGCATCATCATCTTCCACTTTCGTCACCTCCAGATCATGGACGACTTGATTGCCCGTTAGAGGCAATTTATCTTCCACTGTGCTTCGGCGCTTTTGAGTGTAGTCTGGAAACTATGCAGGAAAAAAAAGTACAAGTTTCAGCATTACCTGCAGAAATAATAATGATAACCATAGTAATAATAAAGGTCCATTTCCTCATCCAAGGATGATATCAGGGACGTCCCCACAGCATACATCACTACAGATCAATTCATCCAGACCAATCTGCAAAAGGAATGTGCTGAGGAGCAGTAAGGTCCTAAACGAAAGCCAATCCGGTGATTATAAGAAAATTGTATAAAATAAAAATAATAATAGTATAAAAATAAGTACCAGGAAAATGAAATATTTACACAAATCCCCTGAGTGCTTAAATAGCTTCAGTATGTAGGGCGTCAGAGAGCGTCTGCAATTTTTAAATGGTTGTTCCTGAGGTCGAGGGTTCGATTCCCTGTAGAGCTGATCTAATTGCAAATTCAAAGAACCGGTAGCATGGGCAGTATTATTATTATTAACTGTTCAATAAAATTTATGTGATGCTGAAATCCATAAATACCATCTTGGATTATCATTTCACTATATTATGCAATGACATATTATTTGTTTATTATTAGTTAATTAGTATTCAACGTTTATTATGTGTACACTATTTGTTTATTATTAGTTTATATTCAACGTTTATTAGTGTACACTATTTGTTTATTATTAGTTTAATTGATCGCCGTCATTGTTGATTGATAGAGTTCTCAGATGTCATATTGATTTCTCTAAATTCAACGTGAGTCATCATCTTCACATTGAAATGCTAAATTTATCTAAGTGATTGCGAGGCGGAGATTAGCTGAATATATTTCTGTGCATTTTACTCACATTTATCGGACAATTTCCAACCAAAGAGCAGCAGTCCAGATAAATCCTATGCAGTCCTAAAATCAATTTTAATACATGGTTCTGAAGATGAAAATGAAAATAAATATCATGCACTACTGCAGTCTGCAAAGGCTAAAACTTTTAAATTGTGTTTATGAACAAAGTCATTAAACTGGAGTCATAGTGAGGATAATGCCAGACGTTAATCTTAACTCTATAGATTTATCTTTGGATATCGATTTAAATTTAAATTATGAACTATTACTTGCTTGCCGTTCCTGTATTTAAGTCTTCACCATTCCAGAAAAATTCCCCAACAAAGCTGGTCCAGTAGAGCTGGTACAATAAAGCTGGTACAATAGAGCTGGTACAATAGAGCTGGTATAATAGAGCTGGTACAATAGAGCTGGTACAATAGAGCTGGTACAATAGAGCAGGTACAATAGAGCTCGTACAATAGAGCTGGTGCAATAGAGCTCGTACAATAGAGCTGGTGCAATAGAGCTGACACAATAGTCCTGGTTCGCTAAGCTTCTGTCAAGTGCTTTGATGTAATCAACAAGGCGGCATGCATTGTTTGCCAGCATGATTTTCACCCGTGGCATCATCTTCGGCTGAAGAACCGGGCGCTAAATCTTCCTTCTATTGCGTAAGGTGTGTCCCCTGGCTCATTCTATTAATATCATATTTTAAAATATATATTAAATATATATTAATATAAATAATATATATATATATATATATATATATATATATATATACAGTATATATATATGTATATATATATATATATATATATATATATCAATATAGTTATATATTAATATAAATATCTACGTTAAATGATTAAATTATAGATTGATTATTGATTACAAACTGTTTTCCGTGATGGAAGTGAGTCTTTCCAGCTGAGGATGAAGTCTCTCATCTCTAGAGAGTCCCAGTTCCTCGGAATCATCTTCCACTTCCACTCTTCCAGTCTTCTGCTCATCTGATAATGCGTTTGAATATGATGATATATGACACAGGCTTTAACCAGTGGGGGCGTCGGTAAGTTACTCGACCGCAGATCAGTATGTGTGGGTTTCAAATCCTGGGCTCGCCCGTCAGTGACCTCGCCTTCATGTGAGGAAACTGACGATAACCTTCGTTTTTTAGCTTTTTTGCAATACTATACTAATACGATTGATAGAACTCAGCTCATAATAATCTTATCTATTAAATCATACATACACATATAGCTAATAGTAAATGTGTGCAAATCAGACTCGAAGACCCGCTCAGGCCAATACAGCCTAGTCTAAATGTTACACTTTTTAGTAGTTCAAGTATATGTAATAATAATAATTATTAATAATAATTTATTTTATGGTTAGACAACAATTCTAATTGTTAAAAACCTTGTAGTGATAGCAGCCGCTGTATGTTCTTCTCAAATGCGAGAACTGAATTGCAAAGTCTTATGAACTCCACGGCTATGGGGTGTTCAGATAGCGATGTCGAACGTCTGCAAAAATATTACAGTAATAGTAGCAAAACATCACAGTAATAATAACAAAACATTACATGTTCATTAGCAAATATAATTAAATAAAGTGCTAGGTTGACAAGCAGTATTTGTCGTTACTTATTCGCAGTAATGTGGCGCTTCAATACGGGGAAATTCACATCAACACGGGGAAATTCACATCAATACGGAAAAATCCCCATCAACACGGGGAAATTCACATCAACACGGGGAAATCCCTGCGTCAAAGCCAGAGAACTCTGCTTTATCAAGAGTAACAAAACACTAAACGATGCTAAATATGGTTCTAACATAAATGGCCATCAACTTACAATTTGACATTTCTGGGTTCTTCTTCCGCCGGCAGGTCGGTCACAAATGTAGACCCTGTTACCTCCAAGGATCGAGTCTGTAGCTTCGCTGAAGTAGAGAGATCAGATAAAATAACAGAGAAATAACGAATAGTACAGTCAGCAGTCAGAGGTGGGGAGCGGGCAATTCACATGACTATTGGCTAATGAGAACGTACAGTAGGCCTATCATTTAAATATCACATGAATATTGACTAATGAGCATACATAGAATCCTATAAATATGTTAAACATGTCTATTGACCAATGATCATACATTGAATTAATTAAATATCACATGACTATTGACCAATGGGCACGCATAGAGTCATTTAAAATCACATGACTATTGGCCAATGAGAACGCGCATAGTATCAGTTAAATTTCACATGACTATTGACCAGTGAGCAGGCTTAGAATAATTTAAATATCACATGACTATTAGCCAATGAGCATACATAGAATCATTTAAATTTATCGCATGACTATAGCTATTGACCAATGAAAACGTGCATTGAATTTTCATACAGGATCACTTAGATGAAAGACTAACATTATGGGAGAGACTGAAAATCACTTTCTGTTACAGTATATTATTAAGTATTTGCATTCATTCCATTGATATTTCTGAAATTGTTGGAAGATTAGTGAATTATTAATATGGATGTTACTAGACTTTCAGCTAATTTAACATCTATTTAAGTCATTTCTCTCTGTGGAAACTGACTACTGTAGAACAGCCCTGATTCTAAATAATTTTTGATTAATAGTATTGACTCTGAAACACCATCAACTGGCAGATTAAAACATTAAACTAAACAACTTTAGTTAAAATGGCAATTAATTGATTTATTGATCGATTGATACACTTACTGATTGATCTAATAATATATTGATAGACTTACATAAACATAGCTAGACTTACGAGTGTTTGAAGAATTGGCAGATGAATTAATTCCACCAGAAGAAGATTTTCCACGGGAATTTGTCTTACCGCCGGAAGTAGGTTTCCATGACGTCAAATCATCATCCGACACTGCCTCTAACATCATCTTCTCATTCTCATCATCATCTTCCTCATCCTGAGGCAGCTCAGTCTTTCCAGCCAACAAGGATTCAAGGTCAGCGAGTCCTGTGGGATGCCCGGATACTCTGATTCTACGGGATCGGATTCTCTTCCTCAAAGTGGACATGATTTCCCGGTAGATGGAGTAGCTCATTCTCCTCTGTTGTAGGCTCACCTCAGCTTCGTTTACCACCTGGTGGAGATCAAAAAGAAATAGAAACAGGACGAGATTTTACTCTCTGATCAGCTCTACCGGGAATTGATCCCACCACCATAGGAACGGCGTTTGAAGCTTCACGCCACTAACGCGCGTACACACTGAGCCACCGAGACATCCATAGAAACAGGACTTTGGAGCGAACGGATTTAAATGTACTGTTAGCAAACTGGGTGTGGCTGAACACGAGCTCAAGATGACAAGCGAAAACCATCTCAGAAACATTATTTTTTCCAAATGATGGCAGTTTATGTAAGATTAAGCAGTTACGAAGAAATCAGATCGATAGTCAGTGGAGAGTTCTTTCTGAGGCGTGAAAGCAGACGAGGGAGACAGAAATAAGTACATTGGACCTGCAGTTTAACATAACAGAAAAATACAGCTGAATTACTCACTGGTTCTTGAAGTTTCTCGTTGTCTCCCAGATCAATCACTTCAGTGGTGGGCGTGTCCTTATTGGTCAGTCTCTCCAATATGGGCGTGTCCTTATTGGTCAGTCTCTCCAAGGTGGGCGTGTCCTTATTGGTCAGGCTCTCAAGGGTGGGGGTGTCCTTACTGGTCAGTCTCTCTAGGATGACCGTGTCCTTATTGGTCAGACTGTCCGTGCCTTCACTTGACTCCTCCTCTAATTGAGCCATATGCATGATGACTCTCGTATCATCACTCCACTGCATCGAAACAACAACAAGGTTCTTAGAACACGAAATAAATCCACTTCTTCATTTTGCTGAGTTTTATGGCACAAAGTATAGAGAATATTCAGAGATATTACTAGTATCTTTTTCAGAATTTCGAAAATATTTAAGAAATAAACAATATAATAGTATTAATAAACAATATAACAGTATTAATAAACAATATAACAGTATTAATAAACAATATAACAGTATTAATAAACAATATAATAGTATTAATAAACAATATAATAGAATTAATAAACAATATAATAGTATTAATAAACAATATAATAGTATTAATAGACAATATAACAGTATTAATAAACAATATAATAGTATTAATAAACAATATAATAGTATTAATAAACAATATAATAGTATTAATAAACAATATAATAGTATTCGATCACGAATCAGTATGTGCGGGATTCAAATCCTGAGCTCGCTCGTCACTTGCATCGTTTTCGAGTGAGGAAACTGACGTTAACATTATCTTTACCGGCTTTTTAAAAAGTCGATTAATTAATTGACTGAAGTTCTGCAGATTTGAGTAATTACGCATTGTTGGATATCTTCGAGGAGATTTTCCAGTTGCTTCAGAACAAGTTCAGTGTCTTCATCGGCCTCTGTCTCCATCCTGAAGGCTTGCTGAACCAGTTCAACCATTCGGCTCCTTTCCTGTGACAACAACAACAACATTGTTACAGCTGACTATGATAAAATCGTTCACTAGAGATAGTGTCAAGATAAATCTCTGACAGCTCGAAGTACATAATGCTTCGCATAATGTAATAATTTACATTAAAATTTTTATTTTGTAATATAATTTTTCATATCTTTAAGACGAATCGACACATTCGAGCTACCGTTCTCTTCAGGACGAATCGACACATTCGAGCTACCGTCAGAGATAATACTTTGGCAGTAAACTAACAGCGAATGGCAACTGAAAATGTACAATCTTCAATCCTCGAAATGAGAAGATTTCAAAATATTAACACGATTGCAAATGAGACTGAAGTGATATGTAGATCATTCTAAACTCTAAGAAGATTATAAGAATTTCCCTAGGATAATAAAGGTATTTCATTTACAGAGAGACTTACAGTTTCCCAGTGAAGCTTGTGATCTTCAAACTGCCTCTTAAGGCTCTCGTATTTTCTACTCGCTTTATTTTCAATATCTACATTTACAGTTTCGAGCGATTTCTTCTTTGTCTGCAATATAAATAAAGCAAAGAAGTTAACATTTAAATTCACCCTATGTAGCATGCCTACTGGCAGTGTAGGCCTGTATATTTCAGTAGTTTAGATTGTGAATATGATTTTTGGAATTGATCGAACATCTGAATTAGGCAAGGATGACGAATCACTTGATCTCAAGGTCAGGGTCAAGATCTTCACAAATGTTCTGACGTCAACCATTTAAAGTTAAATGCTGAAAAGCTGCTCAAAATCAGATTTCAGTTCTGAAAAGCTGCCCGTTATCTAAGGTTGTCTAATATCGTGACGTTACCTAAGGCTATCCAATGTTATGACGATATCTAATATTACTTAATATATTAACGTTACCTATAGTTATCTAATTTCTTTATGTTACCTACAGTTATCTAATTTCTTAACGTTATCTTAGTTTATCTAACATCTAAAGGTTTTGACTATAATTATACTGGTAGTCAGGCAAAATCCTGGAGCATCACCCGCTTCTAGCGCCTCTCTTCATCATTCCACAAAAGTTAAAGCTTTAATGCTTGCTGCTGATGCAGATATTCAGGGTACTAAATTTTGGACCGTTTATTGGCTCATCTTTGCTCATCGGCTTGACTTTGCCTCCATAGTGCTCGATGTTTTCATATTGACAATAGTAGCACAGTAATTGTTGTTGTTGTTGCTGTCGACGTTTAACTAAAACCGACATTTTGATCTGTAGCGATGTGTGCAGTGGGGACATCCCTGACATCATCCCTGGACGAGGAAACGGATGTTAAACCTTTATTACTATCATTATTAATAGTAAAACCAGACCAGAGTCTTTTCATAATGTTAAACTTAACATAGTAATTAAACTTTATAATTTTAGCAAAGTAAAGCCTAATTACTACGGAAGTAGAAAGCCTGTATCAGGACTCACCCAGGAGGTATCACCGTGCTGAGTGTCAGCGTCGACCAGGGGTCCACCGAGGTCCTGGCTGCCCCTGAGGGGTGACAAAGGGGAGGAGGGGGCCAGCCCCCCTGCCTGGGGTTCACTCTTCCTCCTTCCATCTCGATCCGGGCTTATATTGTTGGCTGTTCATAATAATAATAATAATATTATTATTATTATTGTTAATATTAATAATAATAATAATAATAATAATAATAACAATAATAATAATAATAACAATAATAATAATAATAACAATAATAATAGTATTATTAATAATAATAATAATAATAGTAATAATAGTAATATTGATAATAATAGATAACAAAAGGCAACGATTACTAATAACCATGGAAAGGAATGGAGGAAATACTGAAAACTACAAAAACAGAAACCAAGAAAGGAAACCATGTAGCACATGCGGTATGTCATGTGTGTAACTAAAGGAAAAAAATAAAAATAAAAATAAAAATAATAATAAATATTTCTTTTTCATCTTTCTTTTAATTAAATAAAGTCCTTCTTTTATCTTATTTTTAGCCCCGGGCCCTATACAGCCAAGGGCATTAAAATTTAATGGCATAATAGAAGAGTGGAGGCGTTATATACAATGGACCAGCCAGTAGGCAGTGCACTAAGAGAGAAAGAGACAATACAATACGATATGACACAATACAATACAATACAATACAATACAACACAACGAGTACACCGGAAGAAAGATTTAACGTCCCTGACCACCCACACCACACGAGAGTGATGTCAGGGACGTCCTCATACCTTTAGTCTGCTGCTCCACTCCTCTCGATGGAATGGATCGACGTTGCAGTCTTTGACTCTGTTCGCTCTGGTCCTCATTCGCTGATGACTGCATGACAACAACAACAACACCAATAATTTGTATAATGTAATTGTAACGGTTCATCTGCTTGTAATGTTCTTATTAGAATAAATAGAAATAATTATTGAATAAATATTTACTTATGCTGTCCTCTCCTGTGATGGACACAATATTTTATCTTTAGGATGACTTATTTCAAAAATATTCTAAATTGTTTCAATTATTTATTTATATTTTTTGCGTGGTAATGTATGAAAGATGTGTATTAATCCAAAGCTCTTCCCGTCACTGATATGCTATCGAGCAGTAAACTAACATTAAACTTGGATTTAGTCCTTTTTAGTTTTATCAAGCGTATACTAGGGTCAGATTTCTGATAAAAGGACGCATTTATTACGATATTGTTTAAATTTAAATGAGTAATTTACCTGAGTTTCACCTTCAGATGTCTCAAAGTTCTTGTGAGCATTTAGTCTTTCGCGAGGTTTAGGCTAAAACGTAAAATTTTATCCTATTTATCATCATAATGAATTGAGAAATTTCAACGCAGCCCGTTGAAACACGAGTTAAAAAAAGTAAACACGCATTATAGTGAAATGATCAACTATGTTGATATCTATCACTTTTAAATACGACATGTTTAAACCGTTAGGCATTTTATTCCATCTTCCTTGTAGCCAGTCCAGTGAATGTCTGAGATTTTACTCTCAGATCAGCGCGACTGGGATTCGAACCCACACGGGTTCAATTCACCTCAGGATCTGTCATTTAACATTTCATGACGTTACCACTACGCTATTGAGACATTCAATAGCGTAGGGATAAACTCAGGTAAATTACTGATTTAAATAGAGTTAAGAAAAGATTAATGTCTTGTTTAAACGTTCTAGATCCATTGACGAATTTCATCATATTAATCAAGTCAATAGATTTTAGATAAGTTTGTATGTTTTCTAATGAGCCCACCAACGCCTTGTGCATAATGGCAGCAATATCAAAACTGGTAGTAAAGTTCAGTATTAATGAATGACTGAAGTGAAATAACAGGGTGTTGAATGAAAGAAAGAAATAGAAGAAAGTTAAATGAAAGAAAGAATTGAAATAGCAGAGTGTTGAATGCAAGTATGAAATAACAGGGTGTTTATTGAAAAAAGTAAAATATCACAGTGTTAAATGAAAGAATTAACTTAAATAACAGAGTGTTAAATGAAGAATGAAATGGACTAACAGGATGTTTAGTGAAAGAATGAAATGAAATAGCAGGGTGTCTATCTTAGCTTACCGATTTACGCCGTGTCTGCGCCTTTCTAGGGGACTCATCACGAATGGAGCGCCTTCTGACTCTAGTCTGCAAATTGTTAAAAATGAGAACGAAATTATATACAGCTATAGTACATATAAAACTGATACTCTAACACTACTTTAATTAATAGCCAATGACTACTAAAACCATACCTTTGTTGCATTTGACTTGCACAGTTTCCGAACATTTTTATGTTTTGTTCGTCGGATTAGATTTGATTCAGTAATACTCAATCTATTGACATTGCCGACCGTAGCACTCGACCTATGTAGTTTTTGGCAGTATTTTAATTCACGTTAAGAGGAACTACTAAATCTAAATGAGGACTTAGAGCCATGAAATTTGACAAAGTTACTGGTAATTCTACAGTAAAGTAAACATGCATTATAGTGAAATGATCAACTATGTTGATATCTATCACTATTAATACCACATGTTAAAACCGTTTGGTAATTTAGACCTATTTCCGCATAGCCAGTCCAGTGAATGTCCCAGATTTTAATCTCAGATCAGCGCGGCTGAGATTCGAATCCACGAGAGTTCAATTTACCTCAGGATCTTTCATTTAAAACTTCATGACGCTACCCCTACGCTACTAAGACACTCTAATCTTAATATTAATCAAACAATAACAAAAGACTCTAGTCTAAGGAACTATTAATCATACGAAAACTACTAATGATAAGAAAAGACTTAAGACTAAGTAATTTGGCCCCTATTAATCAAATAATAAGAAAAGTATTAAGACTAAAAAAGTATTAGTCAAATAATAAGAAAAGTCTTAAGACTAAAAAAGTATTAGTCAAATAATAAGAAAAGTCTTAAGACTAAAAAAGTATTAGTCAAATAATAAGAAAAGTCTTAAGACTAAAAAAGTATTAGTCAAATAATAAGAAAAGTCTTAAGACTAAAAAAGTATTAATCAACTCATAAGAAAAGACTTTAGACTCTTCTCCACCTGTTGAGGACGAGCGAGTCTGACCTGCTGATTAGGAAAGTAAGCGTTCATGAGATGAAGTAGCTGAACCTGATGGTAGCTCGTGTGAGATATTAACAGATTTCTCTGCTCCACAACAACATCGCGCTCTTTTTTCTTTCTGGACACGTAGGCAATGCCGGAATTTGTGCCCTGAACCCGACGAAACCTGCTCCTCTCATTGGGCGTGATAGTGGGTTCAAATACATCGGGCTTCAGCACCCGCTTAGTGCCATTACATACGACTGAGAATTTCCTATGTTTATCATATGAACTATTGTTGTTGTTGCTTGCCATAGTGAATCCGAAGTGATTTCACAGCGCAGTTAATCTATTAGAATTAGTTAATTTCCTAAAGAAAGTAATCTCTTCTAATTAGCTAATTAATTAATGGTTAATTTCCTACTGAAAATTATCTTTTTTAAATCTGTAGTGAAGGACAAGACGAGGGTCAATAACGAAAACGTTCAGCTTTAATTCTGGAAACTCTTGTCGCAAGGTAAAAAGGTGTTTGACACGTTATATTATTATTATTATTATTATTATTATTATTATTATTATTATTATTATTATTATTATTTAAATTGCCCTGGGCTGTAAAGGTCCATGGGCTAAAAAATAAGATAAAAGGGGCTTTATTAATTAAAAGTTAAAAAAACAATAACAAAAGACTCTAGTCTAAGGAACTATTAATCATACGAAAACTACTAATGATAAGAAAAGATTTAAGACTAAGAAATTAGGCCCCTATTATTATTATTATTATTATTAACAACAAATATCCACTCCATTAGATGAATAAATTATTAGTAATAATAATAATAATAATATTATTATTATTATTATTATTATTATTATATTATAATGAAAAGTTAAATTCTTTGTGAAATGTCTTGTCTCAACGCAAGACTAGTATGGGAGAGTTTATAATACAAATGATGATTGCGATAACTCTTTTCTAACTAGTTCTGTTCTCCTCCCAAACCCTACATCACCATTGCAAATACACTGATAGTGATACATGCTAAATAACAAAGTATAAATATAGATATCTTATCCGCTATAAATGTGTTATCTGACTAGACGGTAGCTACACTGGTGAGACAGGAGAGAATGAGAGAGAGAGAGAGAGACAGTAGAGAATGAGAGAGAGATGGATATTAGCGATTAGAAGTGGAGCGCCTGTAACAGGTAAGAACTCTCTTCAGCTGACTTTTTCCAGATTTGATTAATATGAGAAATAAGATTTGTTAAGTTTGCGGACAACAGGTAGAGGAAATTCTACAGTTGACAGCTCTACAGCGTTTAGACCCTTCGAGAATCATTTCGCCACAAAATCCTATGGGCCTAACCACATCGAATTACGCAATAAAGCCGCGTTAAATACGCGTACTAACTAAATGCGTGCTTAAATTAATATTGATTTATTTATGTTAATGTTTAAGTGAAAATAAATGTAGATTATATCGATTTATTGACCAATGAGGATATGCTAAATCCTCGGTAAAGCTAGGTTTAAAGTTAGTATGTGTTAAAGCGTGTAATGCCAGAAAATCAAACGGGATATCACTTTACGACCTCAAATATATCAGGCAGGTGGACATGCTAATGTCTCGACCACCAAGTGGTCGAATAGTCATCTGTATATAGGCCTTCAAAGCGTACTTACATCAAAATTCATTTAAAACGTCATGAAACTTTAAATGGCAGATCCTAAGGTGAATTGAACCCGTGTGGGTTCGAATCCCAGCCGCGCTGATCTGAGAGTAAATTCTCGGACATTCACTGGACTGGTTACACGGAAAATGGACTAAATTGCCTAACGGTTTAAACATGTGATATTAAAAGTGATAGATATCACATAGTTGATCGCTTCACTATAATGTGAGTTATCAAGTTACAATCTACATTCAAACCATTCGAAACATTTCCCTTTGTTATTCAAATGGAATGTATAATTCAATGGCAATTTGATGTTAATTTGCTGGTCTAAATAAACTTATTCCACGAAATTAATCCTAATAATTTGACTTTATGATCGTTCCTGAGAACTGGAAAATCGTAGAAATCGATAAGTCGATCGCCGCAGCTGAACTGAGAGACGTTCAACGCCTGTTGATTGAAGTGACTCTCGAATGGTCAGTCGTAATGTTTGGTCCTTTCGTCAATAAATAATCCGTGGTCTCAAATCTGAACAGAGTGTCCAGTTACGATTCAAATAGTGGGACGCCAATTGTGCATTTTATCATGCAGAATTAAATACAACAACAACGATGAAAAGCCTCTGACAAAGCTGAAGCTTATTGCAGAATAACAACAATAATAATAGTAATAATAATAATAATAATAATAATAATAAAGTGTATGAAGTATGCCGAAATCTCTAGCAACTATATCTTCATGCCTATTGCCTTTGAGACCCTGGGCCCCATCAACTCTGTCGCATCAGACTTTATTGACGAAATAGGCAGGAGGACCAGCGCCATTACTGGCGATCAGCGGGAAAGAGCTTTTCTTTGTCAGCGACTGTCTATTGCTCTTCAGCGATTCAATGCAGTCTGTTTCAGTGGCACTTTGGCTAATGCGACTTCCCAGAGTGTAGAGGAATTATTTGAATCGCTTCTTTTTAAACTTTTAATTAAATAAAGTCTCTTTTATCTTATTTTTTTTAGCTCAGGGCCCTTTACAGCCCATACCATTTAAATAATAATAATAATAATAATAATAATAGTAATAACAATAATGGCTGGAGCCAGTGGTGATGTTGGTAAGATATTCGACTGTTACACATTATACGGATCAGTATGTGCGGGGTTCAAATCCTGAGCTCGCCCGTCCCTGACATCGCTTTCGAGTGAGGAAACTGACGTTAGCCTTATCTTTACCAGCTTTTAATAATTAAAATTATTATATTGGCCAAAGGGAATGTGATAAGGAACATAAAAGCACGAAGGCACTGGCATACTTCTCGTACCGTTACATTATCATTTTAAGAGCATATAAAAATGCAGAAATTACTACATGAAATATAAACACTGGGGCATCAATACCCCAGACAACACGCACAACCACTGCCAATGATAAGAGTGTTTGCTCACTGACTGGCTCTCTATTGCTGCATATCAACTCATTTCTATATTATTGCTTTCAGAGAAATCTGATAATCTTGCGCCCTTTGTGAGACTAGCGACATTAAACCAGAGCATTTAGTTGTTATGGATACCAAGCTAAGAAACAAGAAGATATTACGAAAATGAGTACAAAAAGGGAATGGGATGCTAGATGGGATGCAAGAATGAGAATTAATTAGAGGAAGACTGAGGTTAATTGTGCCAGAACCAAAGATCAAGCAGTGTGGTGAGGAACCTGACGTTAACTTGTCATTGATTAACTGATGAAGCCGTCATGTATTGCTGAAAGTATATAGATGTACGCAGCCAATTGTAGAATGTAAATAAAATAAATAAGTAGAAATTAATATTTAATAAATAATTGTTTTAGTTAATTTCAACAAATTAAATAGTTAAATGTCACGTTCAGGTCTTTAGTAACTGTACACTGGGACACAGAGAGAGTAAGTGATAGAAAAACAGAGAGTAACAGAATTATAATTAGAGTTTACTTAAGCAGTAAATTAACAAACTAGTAACTTTTAATTATGGTTGGTATTAGTTACTACCTCATCATCATCGTCGAAACTATACAGTACATCGGTAGAACTATTTGTCCATTTATCACCTTTTCTCCTTTCATCGGTTTGAACTCCAACTACAATTTAAAATCATATTGAAACGACTTTGTGAACACAGAATACATTTAAAGGATAGGAACGGAAAACTTGACATTTTATATTTAATGGACACTAACACAATTATACGCTCTCAGTTGAGATTACAATCAATGTTTGTATAGCTTAGCTTCTGATATCGCTTTCGCGTGAGGAAACTGACGTTAACATTAGCTTTACCAGCTTCTCAAAGAGGCAGTCATTAGTATGTAGAATGTTATAGAGCCTTCGTCGTTAATGAATCTGTCAGTAGCACATACAGTAGTCAGTACTACACAATCAGTACCACACAGGTGTAGAGTACTGCATTAGTCAGTATCACATAATGAGTGCTACACAATCAGTACCACATAGGTCTAGAGTACTACTATACCACATTGGTCTATTTAGAGTACTATCATTTCCACATTTGTTTACTTCCTAGCACGAATAATAGTTATCAAGTCATGGAATAATCTAGAATGAGTAAGAAGCAATAGCAACATGATTAAAGATTTGACATCGTCCATGAAAACATAAATCATTGTTCAACCAAAACTGAATCGTGACTAGTGAAAGTAAAACACTTTTAAATAGTGCAAATCCAATCTTTTGAAAATCATTGAAGTTATAGCAAAACTTACCATCCTGAGTGGTTGGACTGTGGAGCGAAGGAGTTAGTTGAACAGATCCAGATAGATTAAGATCGAAATGCCGCTGTCGTTCTTTCTGGAAGAAATAAGCCTAACTCGCTATATAAACTAAAACTGTACAATTTTACATTAAAGATATTTGTGCTCTTTGATATCACATATAGTACATACAATATTCATAACGTCTGTACTATTAAATACTACCATAACTAAAACATTCACATCACCTGAAAGTTAGTAAAATTAATTAATTAACTAATTAATTAATTAGTTAATTACTGAATATTGATATTACTATTAGTTTATATTAAATAAAACATTAACTTAATTGACTTAGATTTGTATGCTTTGCAAAGGCACGTATAAATTAGTTGATAAGGAACACTGAAAAGTTTAATGTAATAAAATATTTATAAAGATATCTAATCCATTGATCAATAATAGGACTTATTTCCCTTTCATATTTCAGTTCTTGTTGAATCGCCTCTTACGACACGCGCAGTTTGAGAATTGATGAGTTCTTCAGTGTGCCAAACACTGCACGGGGGAAGAAAAAACATTTCTCATAAAAATTATGACAGAATAAATTAGTAACTCCATGATGATTGCACGTTTCCCTCATACAGGCTTAAGCAGTGAGTAAAGTGGGGACAGGGGATGCTTTTCCCTAGCTCTCGTTTTTTCTGAGGTGCCTTCCCATACCAGGGGCCCATGTTATATATTACGAGATCTGCACCGTTTTTGGATCTCCTTTTTGCTCACCAGCTTGGATTTTGTTTCCATAGTGCTCGATATTGTCATTGATATATTTACTGTGAACTGATTTTCTGGATTTTGGAATTTGCACTATTTTTGGACCTTTTTTGCTCGCAGGCTTGATTTTGTCTCAGTAGTGCTCGATGCTGTCATTAATGACTGTAGCACTCTAATTGTTGTTATTATTATTATTGATGATGGTAGCACTTTAATTGTTGATATGCTATAATGTGTTTAGAGACTAGCATGTAGGATGAAACCTTGTTAATGCTTTCGTTGTGGTTCTTCACCTCTCTACCACGAGAGATCAGCTGTAGACTTAGAGCCTCTAGTCTCTCGTCTCTCTCGTCTAGTTCTGTTGTCAAAGTTTACATTCAGAACACTGGTTAAAGTATTAAAGTGCAAATTTAATAATTTAGCAATATTAACTTTTAATACTTTATTTGAATACTTTAGCGCTATTAACATTTGGTTTTTTATTTTAATACTTTTGCCCTATTGACGCTTATATATGCATATAACACAGAGGTATTGATTTGAAGGGTCTCACAAATAAAGTTTGATAGGTAATTTTATTTAATTACCAGGTTTTCTTTTCTGCAGCTTATCCGATAGGTGTCCTAAATCATTTTTAGTGTTTCTCAAGGAGTTGGGGAGGGCTTTTCTTCCCCTGAAATTCAATAATTAGTAAGTATGTGCAAGGAGTACGCAATATTGGAATATTAATAAGTTAATGCTATTTTTAATATTTAACAAGTCTATAATGATTGACTTTTGAGTAGTTGTATTGAATTTGTGAATTAAGGAAAAATAACGAAGTTTAAAGAATTGCATCTAATTGGGAAATAACTTTTAGAAAAACAGTAGCCAAATTTCAAAAACTTTTATTGAATAAAATTTAATATGTAATATTCATTAATTTATAGTAGTTTGTGTTATGTATTAAAGCAGAATGAGAAAATATTATACAAGGATATCGTTGGTCGGTCAATAGCCGTTTATACATTGTCGCAATCGTACCTTTCAATTTCACTCATTAGAAATATATCGATCAATAATTTTATTACATCTTAAAATCTCTGCTTTTATCGAACTTCTATAAAGTAAAAAGTAAACACGCATTACAGTGAAATGATCAACTAGTAGATATCTATCACTTTTAATACCACAAAATTAAACCGTCGGGCAATTTAGACCATTTTATGTATAACCAGTCCAGTGAATATCCGAGATTTTATTCTCAGATCAGAGCGGTTAGAATTCGAACCCACGAGAATTTAATTCACCTCAGAATCCGTCATTGAAATCTTCATGACGTTACCCCTACGCTATTCAGACATTCTAAACATTCTGTCTTTAAGCTACGTTTGACTTCTTATTCCGTATCACGAGAGAAAGTATCAGAGAAAATCGGGGACGGGATTTAAACTAATGACCTCCCTCCTTTCAACAAGCGCTCTACCCATTATGCCAAGCTTGATGCTATAAAATGTAACAAGTGAATGAAAATTACTATACGAAAGTGTTTAGACGTTTTCTATGAACTAGTTCTTGGTTCTATAAAGATCGAACCTGTTGCTGAACTTATCTTTGGCATGCTTGTAAACGGCTTGTATCATCGATGCATTCAGGTGGGTTAGCTTGGTCATCAGGTTCCTAGTCTTGGATAGACCTTCCTCAACAGATCTTTCCATTTCTGTGATATCCTCTTCACTCAGTTCAGAGACATCATAGAGATCTTGAAGAGACGAGGCGCTCAGTGAGAAGAACTAAATAAATGCATCGAACGATCCTCAAACGTTTCCACAATTTGATGAGCCTTATTTTGTTTTAATTATTTTTTATTTTCTTACAATTAGTTTTGTATTTATATCATTTTCTAATTTCTTATATAATTACCTTCACTAAGAAAGTAAGTCAGATATACCTTGCTCATTATTAATTATATATTTATTTTAGAGATAATTTATTATACTTTTTGCTTATATCAACTTATAAAAAGGAAACACATTGACAATTAATACTTTGATTAATTAATACAATTATCATCATCTTCTTCTTCCCTTTAATCCCAATTTAGCTACGATCGGGATATGAATTGACCTCCAATCGTCACAGTCGTCACATATCATATTAACAGTCAATCCCCTACAACCTCTTCTATTCGTTTTATAAAATTTATTAGTAATTTCTGGAAATATAAGCGCTCACCACCCGAATACATGTATGTAATAAAGTACAGAAATATATTGTAATAAAAAATAAATAAATATAATACATGAGTGTAATAAAATACCGAGATATTCAAAATATGACCTCGCATAATTGTTCCAGCATCATCCTCTTCTGTCTGCATGCCTCTGAATACTCGACGATGAAGATGTGAATGTCATCAAGATGCTGCAACAACAAAAACGATTAGCATCCTCGTATGACTCTAACCTGTTTAATTAGCAACTTAGCGCAAAACTATGTTGGTCTTTAAATAGCGCAAAACTATGTTGGTCTTTAAATAGCGCAAAACTATGTTGGATTTTAAATAACGAAAAGACTATGTTGAAATGATCCTGAAAAACGTACCATTTTGTAAGGTTACTTCTGTACTGTCTAAGATTATAAATGATAGAAAGTAGTCCAGTTAATACGATGGTAGTTTCCTAAGTACAGAAGATGTAAATTATTTATTTATAATTATGTATTTGTGTGTTAGAAGAAGTTTAACAATGTACATGTACATCAGATCAAGTCTCTGACATAAAATGCGAATTGTTGTCTTTCTCCCTCTCTCTCTCTCTGTATCTCTATCTATCTCTTCTCGACCTCTCACTTCTCTCATTCTATCAGTGCACTGATCAACGGCAGGTCCATGGCTTACAAATCGGAGTGTATTCTAGTATGTGCCTCTCCTTTTCCTTCAACAATAAAAATGTGTTGATGATAAAATCATCTTGCAAATCTTGCATAAGTGGAATCAAATGAATTAGGTTTATTACTAGTCAAGTAATTTAACTAAAACATGTATCGAGCCAATATTAAATAGTACATTAATTCACAGTAAAGATTTTGCATGAATTAATCAAATGTGTGACCTATATTTAAATTATCCGAAGTATCTAACCTTCATCTTTACCATTCTAACGTCTGCAGGCTGTGTCTGTTCCAACCAATACAAAATACAACCAACATTTAATTATTATATTCAACTATAGGTAAGATACTTAACCGCGGATAATTATTGCGGGGTTCAAATCCTGGGTTTTCCCGTCACAAACATCGCTTTCAAGTGAGGAAACTGCCGTTAACATTAGCTCTTTTAAAAATACAACTAAATTAATAAATACAGCTAATTACTAAAGACAACTATATTATTAAATACAACCAGATAATACATTAAATTAAATTAATAGGAAATCTATAAAAAATAGATCTAACTTTTTACGTCGAATTTTAGATGAGAAAAGCATCATAAATTAAGGTGTACATTAAGATAAATAACACTACTTAAAGTGTGTATTGTTTATCATTGCTGATTAATATCTGCTTAATATATGTATAAAGTAACACTTTCAAGTATTACATAAATCCAATTATAAGTTTTACATGAATACTAAAGAAATAATAATAAAGAAATAATTACCATTTCTGGGAACCATTCAGAGAGATTGGATTGATTTAAGATTTGACTGACTTCAAAACTGCCACAAATCTAAATATAATAAAAATTTATGTTGGTATAAAAATCTTATCATATTGACAGGTGCACTAGTATTATATTCGTGTTTTGATAAGTACTAATTTATGATAAGTACATATTTATGAAAAGTACTATTTTATTTAGTACTAATTTAGTTAGTAATGATTTAGTTAGTATTAATTTAGTTAGTAATGATTTAGTCAGTATTAATTTAGTTAGTAATGATTTAGTTAGTACTAATTTAGTAGTAATAATTTAGTTAGTACTAATTTAGTAGTAATAATATAGTTAGTACTAATTTAGTAGTAATAATTTAGTTAGTACTAATTTAGTAGTAATAATTTAGTTAGTACTAATTTAGTTAGTAATGATTTAGTTAGTACTAATGTAGTAAGTAATGATTTAGTTAGTACTAATTTAGTTAGTAATGATTTAGTTAGTACTAATTTAGTTAGTAATGATTTAATGATTTAGTTAGTACTAATTTAGTTAGTAATGATTTAGTTAGTACTAATTTAGTTAGTAATGATTTAGTACTAATTTAGTTAGTAATGATTTAGTTAGTACTAATTTAGTTAGTAATGATTTAGTTAGTACTAAGTTCGGAATACACTCTACGTTAAAGATGTCTGGTTCAAATTTTTACACAGATACCGCAGAAGCCATATTTTCCCAAGCTATTGCCTATAGGCTACATTGTCAATTGCAAAAACTATTGTAGTAAACTATGATTAATTTAGTAATTAGGAACTAAAAGCTAAAGCAATGTAATAGCAAACAATGCTTTAAAGGACTACTTACGACGTCCACCCTACGCTGAACCTGTTCCACTGCCTCTTTCCTGGAACTGATTGCCCTCATTGTCTCTGACTTCCTTTGTCTAGAGATGACCTTCTGTACTGATTCATCGGTTTGTACAATACTTTCTGTCATGATAAGTCCGATGACTTAGTCAGTAGTACACTTTACTAAACACGGTCCATCGGCATACACTATGGTCTATAGTATTGACCTTGTTTGTAGAACAGTAGACAGTGGTGCCTTATACGAAGCTTTAACGAAGTAGACCCTATACTGTGGAACTTGAAATAAAAGCGATGATTGCACGCATGTATAATACGTAACTAGAAATTAGTACGAAAATAAAAAATGATATGGAACTCGAAAGGAGAACAATAATAACCATACATGTATAACTATATAATATGTAGCTTGAAATGCAGCTTGTTAGAGCATACTGAATACTATTGAGTGAAACAGCAGTGAAGTAGTCAGTCTAACTGTGATGCTAAACGATTGAATCAACCTTCTACTGCAGGCAAGTCAACCTTTCAATTTTAATAATGAGAGGCTACAATTTGGATTCAAATGGATAACCTACTAAAATTGTCAAATAATTAATCTAAAATGGTTGGTTTCGAGTAATTAAATGTTATGCTAAGGTAGATGCCGCATTACCTTCGAACTTTACAACCTTCTTCAGAACTTTTTTCTCTTAGCTATTATTTCTCTTGCAATATGTGAGAGGATATGGCGTAACGGTTAGAGTGTTCGCCTCAGAAGCTAGTGGCCTGGGTTCACAGCCCAGGTCAGTCAACAACTAAAGGACATCCCCTTGGGCTTCGGGAGAGTTAATCAGATATCGAAACATGTTTGCTGCCATCTGGCGTTACCAACAACAAATATGTAATTAATTTTGTTAATAATAAAAAGAAGCTAAAGTTAACGTCAGTTTGTGATTAATCATGGAAAGGATTTACTATAGTTTGCGTTTCTACCAAGTGCCTAATCCCTCATAGTGCACTGTCTACTGGCAGGTACATGGTTTATAATGCCTCCACTCTTCTCTGTCGTCCGCCTTCCTCTTCATTTCCTCATGCGAGTGGATCTTTAAATCATCTATAACATTCCTTTTGATATACCGTTATTCTTGAGGAATTCTGCTTACGACAAGTTGGGCTCCTATGCTTTCCACAGCTTCGACTAACATTTACTGGGCAAGGTCGTCATTCCCTGAGAAAACAGTCCTGTTTACCCAAATCTTTAATCAAGTGACTAACTAAAAAAGGAAGCAAGTAACTTCAGGCTTTGCAATTCGATGAGGAAAAGAATGACTGACACATGGCCTAGCTAAACGAGGCAAAGTTGAATAGAGTGCGGCTAATTGTTCATAGCAGGTGATACTAATTCTAAAATTGTCACAGTTACTGTAATCTAATCGTTTACTTAATCCTGGAATTGTTAAATCTCTGAATAATCATAGATCAGTATTTGCGGGGTTGGGTTAGGGTCGCTGAATCCTGAAAATTCTGGGCTCGCCCGTCACTGACATCGCTTTGGAGTTAGGAAACTGACATTAGCTTTACCAGATTTTTATTTCTTGTAATGCAGAAACAGACGTAAAACTTAAGAGTAATTTACTATGAGTATTACTGTTGACATTTATTTCTCTGACTATGTACAGTTACTTTGTAACAAAAGGCCTCGCTTGGGCAGCTGTAGTAGGTTGTAGTGTGTTTAACGTGAAGGTCAGAAACACAAGGCATCTCTTCAAGACGATTCGACACACTCGAGCTACCGTCAAAAAGAAAGATCAAGTTAACGTATAATTACTTAGCGTTAAGTAATTAAGATCAACAAAACTGTTAATAACAACTAAAATTATAGATGACACAGGAATCACCACCTAACGTTATTCCTGTTTGTCTGTCATTTATTTGTAAATGAAGCATAAATGAAAGGTGTTTACAAGACATTCATTAAATATTACTTGGCATTAAATGTTTTAAATTTAAATTTAAATGTGACAACAAATATTGAAAACTGTCAAGCCGCAGTTTATTTAGACACTACTGCTACGCCTAGCTTAAAGCATACGATAGGCTGTAGTGTGAAGGTTAGAAACACAGGCTCCTCTACAAGTCGAATCGAAATACTCTAGCTACCGTCAAAAGGACAGAATAAATTGAGTAAAAGGCTGATTAATTCAGATTAGATTCCGTAAAAATTAAATTTATAGCTCTCTGAAGAATGCTTTAGATAGTTTAGGCGTGGTTAGATTTAAGAATGATTGGATACCAATAAAAACAAAAAGTAAGAATACAAATGAATCATAATTTTGCCAGTTTATAAGTGCTTCAATTGTTAAAGTCGTTGATCTTTAAGCTGGAAGCCAAAGTCCATCTCCGGTCAGAGTCGATATATATATATATATATATATACATATATATATATATATATATATATATATATATACATGTCTATATAATGTATATATATATATTATATTATATATAATGTATATATACATGTATATATATATATATATATATACTAGCTGGAGCCAGTGGCGATATATATATATATATATATATATATATATATATATATAAATGATGGATATATATATATATATATACATCATTTATATATATAGATATATATAAATGATGTATATATATATATATATATATATATATATATATATATATATATATATACGCCACTGGCTCCAGCTAGTATATATATCTATATATATATATATATATATTCAGCTAGTATATATATATATACTAGCTGGAGCCAGTGGCGATGTCGTTAAGATATGCGACCGCGGATCAGTACGTACCGTTTTCAAATCCTGGGCTAGACCGTCACTGACATCGTTTTCGAGTGAGGAAACTGACGTCAACATTAGCGTTTTCCTTCTTCATATGCAGGATAAAAATGACTTCAGTATTTTAATTAGTAACTAAGATTTAGATTTAAATCGCAGTTTAGATTTAATTATTTCATTAAATTAATAACTTAAATTAATAATTGCATTTAATAAATAATTACATTTAATTAATATAGACAATTTTGTTTGAGTTATGCTTTAATAAACATGGTTCTCTCTTCTTTACGAAGAGGGTTTATGAAGTCTGATTTTTGTCCTCGCTGGTCGCCAGGTCGCCGTGCCCCTTGGCATAGGCGTTGACGAGCAGCTTCCCGTCAGCCGTGAGGCCTCCCCTCAGGGAGTAGGTCTCGATCTTCTCCCCCAGCTCATACTCCTTGTTGAACTTGTTCTTCGACAGGCGCTCAGGGGTCTTTACCCGGTGCTTGGCTCGTATCTGTATCCGATTCTCCTTAAGCACCTGAGAGATGTGAGAGAAAAGATTAGAGAAACGTGATAGTAGTATGAGTGGAATGATGGAAGTATGATGAAGTATGATAGAAATGATGAAACATAATAGAAATATGACAGAAATGAATACAAACATGATGGAAGAACGACAGGAATGCTGAAAGTATGGTAAAGTAGGATGGAAATGATAAAACATATAGAAGTATGATAAAAATGATAAAACATGATAGATGTATGACAGGAATGATAAAAATATGATAAAAGTAGGTCAGGAATGATTAAATTATGATAAATAATGACAGGGATGATATCAACAAGATAGAAGCATGAGAGGAATGATATAAATATGAAAAAGTATGATGCGAATGTAATAAGTATGATATAAACGCGATGGGGATGCATAAAAGCATGATAAATAAGAGAGGGATGATAAAACATGATAAAAACGTGATGAAATGATAAAGACGTGATGCAAGCATGATAGAAATGTCAAAAACTGCAGGAGTTTAATAAAAGTAGTTTATTCGTTAGTAAATGAACCAGCAAATCATAAATTACTAACTTGACGTCCCTGACATTGCCTTATGACGATTAACCGGACGTTAAATTCTTATTGATTGATTGAAATTGTATTCATAGCAGTAAAATCGATTTGCAAAAGTTCACATATTGAGATGCAACCAGATTCTGATCAAAGTAAAAGATGTAGAGAATTTTTTGAAGCAAATTAAAAGGCAATTACCTGAACTATAACATCATCCGCCTCAAAGGCAGAACCCAAGTCAACAGTTAGGTACATCTTCCGCGACCCATTCTCATCTCGAAATATAGGAACCCCAACTTTCTCCTTCGGAACACCGCCTCCCGGCGTTCCGGGGCTGTTAGACCCCCCGCCTTGCGAATCTTTCGACGAGGCCCTCGAGCCGTGGGACGAGTGAGAGGCACTGTGGGACATCTTCCCGGCGGCTGAGTTAGACCTGGAACCTTTTCGAGGAGTTTGCAGCGGAGCCTCGACCACTAGAATCATATCAACTGTCAGGTAGGCACGTAGTCTATCGGTGGAGACCTCTTTCGGTTTCTGAATCTTGCGCATGTATCGCCTGGCGACCTTCGTGGTGCTGTCTTGCTCGATGTTGTCGTTGGAAATTCTGGTGGAAGCGTCCAGGTCCTCGAGTCTGGAGGCCCTTACCGTTATTCTGGATCCGTCAGTTGTCACGTTTATCGAGGAAGGATCGAATCCTTGGACGTTGAAGCGTAGCTGGAATCTTCTTCCAGTTTCTTCCGGAACCCCGTTCTCGCTTCTCGATTCGGACTTAGACGATCGGATCGTGTCGTAGTTGTTGTCTTTCTGTTTGTCGGATTCGTGTTTCTTGCTGCGCGACCTGGGTGTTGAAGAATCGCGGGGTTCCTGCGGATAGTCGAAATATAAAGTTTTCAGTTTTTTTACGTCTAGAATCTCCGTGCTTCCGCGTCTACTGGAAATGAGCCGATCATCGGGATACTGAGTCCCAGCCGTCACGGACTTTATCTCTTCCGCTACGTGAGTGGTGTTACCGTTTCTGAGCACGTTATCGGCTGAGGTGGATCTCTGAGCCATTGCTAGATCTCGATTTGCTGGAGAGAGTCCCCTAGCGCTGTCACAGGGATGAAGATAAAGGAATTCCTCCCTCATTCGATCCACGCTCTTCTGCCATTCCTTCTCCTTCCGTTTTAAGTCCTCTGCCATCCGGCGCTCCAGCTCCTTGACTCTCAGTTCCTGAAGACCCGAGAAAGTCAGGTTGTCACGCACCATTGGTATGGGTTGGGGTTCTCGAATCCCTGATCTACTCTGAGGCGAAACAGGAGCGCCTTGGATCTGTTGGGTGTTGGCACTTGTTGAAGCCATTTTATGATAAACGTCCTGAGAATATAATACCTTATAAAGTCTTTTCTATATAAATAGAGCTACATAGAACAAGTAATAGCATGTTAGTACTTCTCTGCCTATAAAATACAGTATATTAGTTTACTATTTATTATTACTATTTCTTACAAGATTATTGGTAAGAATGGGCTTTGTTTTAAACATTGTTCTAAATGGTAACGCTTTCCGAGCTTTTTTATATTTCGCATAGTTACGCACATGACATACGGCATGTGCTACATAGTTTCCTTTCTTAGTTACTGATTTTTGTAG
Source organism: Enchytraeus crypticus (assembly GCA_905160935.1). Classification (NCBI taxonomy): domain Eukaryota; kingdom Metazoa; phylum Annelida; class Clitellata; order Enchytraeida; family Enchytraeidae; genus Enchytraeus; species Enchytraeus crypticus. The sequence goes on along the minus strand of CAJHZI010000484.1, from coordinate 1,265,062 downwards.
TTTTCGTTATTTCCTCCATTCCTCTCCATGGTTATTAGTAATCGTTGCCTTTTGTTGGCGCTCCAATAGCAGCTGGCGCGGATTTAAAAATAACCTCCAGCACCCTCCGGATTATTTGCATTCAAAGCAGTCGAAACTCGGTATTCCAAAGTGGTCGCCCACAAGGTACTAACCTCGCGCAACGTGGCTTTACTTTTCGATTGATGCGCAGCTTAACTGAGTGCGCTAAATCCCCTCTCAACTAAGTCCCATCCCAGCTTAATAAACCTTTAGTACATTTATCATCTGCAACTGAACGAAATTTCAACGTTCATCATTAAAAATTACCATCTTGGCAATCTAACAATGAATTACGCATATATTCATTTAACCTCAAAACGGCACAATTTATACCAAACTGTTAGCGACCTTTTTCATTAACGAGTTTGGGACACGCGAAATACTGTCGGCCATTTTGTTGATTGCTTTAAACTGGTGTTTTGCTCTATTCAACCGGTGTTGTTAGTTAATTCAAGAGAGTGAGACCCCACAGTCAAGTGCGAATAGGTGCAGAAATTATTCGAGTAATGAATGAATAGCCCCATAGGCTACTAGGTCAAATTCAAACCAACCGAAGTATTTAAATTGCTTCTCTCTCTCTCTCTCTCTCTCTCTCTCTCTATATATATATATATATATATATATATATAGCCTATATATATATACATTATATACATATATATATATATATATATATATATATACTGTATATGCATATATTATAAAGCTGGTAAAGCTAAGGTCAGTTTACTCACTCGAAAGCGATGTCAGTGACGGGCGAGCCCAGGATTTGAACCCAGCAGCTACTGATCCGCGATCGAGTACCTTACCGACTTCGCCACTGGCTCCAGTCAGTATATATATGTATATATATATTTATATATATATACATACATATATATGTATATATATATTTGTACATATATATATATATATATATATGTGTGTGTGTGTGTATGTATGTGTGCGTGTTTGTGTGCTAAGGCTGGTTACAGGCCTACAGAGTACGGAGTGGTAGAACTAGGCATCCGACGAAGCATTGTGATGGAAGAAATGGAAGAGATGGAGGTATGTAGAGACGGCTCTTATGAATATTGTATGATGATTCCTAATGGAGAAAGCAGCGGAAGTGAAATTATTGCGAGAAAAGAATAGAACGAAGAGGTGAAGGTACTGGTTGCTTTGTTTAACTGTATGATTTATGACCCTTAATTCTGAGAGACGTTATAATTATTAGAACTGCAATTTATGGAAGGAAGTAAGTTTGAGTTAAATTAAATAAGTGACAATTTTAACAACTTTGTGACTTATTAGCTAACTTAAAAGTTTAAGTATTTAGATTATTTAGGCCGTATTTTCGTTCGGGTAGCAGTTCTGGTAAGTTCGGGAAAACTCTGGTAAAGTCTGATCACTCTAGTAAACTCTGACAAATTGTGTTAAACACTGGTAAATTATGATAAACGCTGTTAAACTCTTGTAAATTCTGAAAACTCTGGTAAATTCTGTTAAACTCCTTGGTTGGGGTTAAATTCGCAAACAATGCCGCAATAGAAGATCAAATAGTCGTAATTTTGAACGCTAATCTGAGAATCGAAATCTGCTGGTAAAACTACGGTTAAATTCAGATTCCTCACTCGAAAGCGATATCAGAGAAGAGCGAGCCCAGGATTTGAACCTCGCACATACTGATCCGCGGTCGAGTATCTTACCGACGTCGCCATTGGACAGACAACCATAACAGACAACCATAACAGACAACCATAACAGACAACCATATTTCCTGTCATCGTTTCTCTTTTGAGAAATTAATAGCTAAACAAAATCACTTCAGTTTAAATTTACAAGTCCAAAATTCTAATGGTTAAGTTCTACAGCTTAACATGCTAATTGCGAGAAATAAAATTACTAATTAACTAACTAGCTAATTACTTGTAATTTACACAGCTTAACTAGCTTAACTACACTGTAGTTATCTTCTATTTACTATACATGAAAAGAACCTTTATTTAAAGTTAGGGTGTAAGCTACGACCTTTGACTACGATGCATTTTGATGTAAGTTGAAATATTTGCAAAGCTTAAAAGCTTTACAATGAAAACTAGTATGATAGCATTATAATTTTAGCATTGTTTCATTACAATTAACAAGTAATTAAAATAATTGCGTAATTTTGACAAGCTACTTAAATTACTTGTCAAATCCTAAACCCAACACCTTCAAAAATAACAATATCAGGTCGAGTTTGAAGTAAACTTGGCTGATTAAAATGTGGCCATTGATTAAATTCACAGCCTCATATCTCTGACTCTCTGACAGTATCCATTACGACATGAAACAGGCTTGAACCTTAATTTATAGTTCTAATTGCTATTACTTGTTAAATTATTAGATAATTATTTACCATTAAAATTAATTGTTATAATTTACAACTGAAACAATTATTCAATAATTTTTTATCAATAAAATTAATTATTATAATTTACAACTTAAACAATTCCTAGATAATTATTTATCAGTAAAATTAATTGTCATTTACAACTGAAATAATTTTCTATCTAATAGCATAGCCTATCACGTTATGACATAGCATTTCGCTCCTACCGGATGTTTGCTAATGAATCCAGTCTGGTCTGGTTATCCGGATATCTGAACTATAGTGGGACGTATAGGAAGTCCGGTAACCCGGTGGTACTCATCCGTTCATTCCGGCAATCGACTTGAAACAACATTGCTGGGCTCTAGCGCCAGAATGCGAGTGCTGATTAAGTTGTGTTACATTACATGGTTAAGTGACGCGCACACGAGTCGTTGAATTGACAGCAGAGTAGGCAGCTGAAGTGAAAACTTCATTCATTCATTCAAGCTTTTTATTTGTTTTCCATATCGTCAACATCATCATCATCGTCATCACCTCCCAGGAATCCCAGTTTAACCAGGGACGGGATACAAAAAGACTGTCTCAAATCCTTTGTCCTACACCACACCACCAGCCACTCTCCCATTTGAGATTTTTCCATTCGTTTAAATTTTTGTAGCTACTTCTTGAGCCTAGACGCTCATCAACCGAATGCTCTTTCTGACGTTGGTATGTATCCATATCATAATAAACAAAAAATGCAGCATAGGCCTACATAATTAGAAACTAAACAAACAATTTTATCTGGAGGAGAGCTATCACAATGAAGCCTAAGCTCTGTGAGATGTTACAGTCAGTAGATACTTTGACTAATTGTCCTCTAAGCTACAGAATACTGTAGAGCCTATGACAATTATACACATTAATTGCTTAATTTTATTCGCCAGATTGTCTCTATGCCAATCTGTGATATGCGATATAAGAGATATGTGGGCCAATTATGCTTATTATTAGGCATTTGTTATATCTAAATTAAACCAATAAAAATATGAAACCCTCAAACATGTGAGCATTTATGTAATGTGATATTCAGAAGACGTTGTACATGTATGTCTACGTGAAGATGTGACTAATTAAGCCATATACAACACGGGCCAGCAAACTAATATCAGACATGTCCGTAGAAGTTGCGACGCATTGACGAAACGGTGCGACGCGTCAGATAAACGAAGCAACAGAATGTACAGGTGTGAGCGGGACTTAAACCGATTAGTATAAATGACCTTTGCGATGAACATGACCAGAGATGATGATCATCAATGGTCATCTATCCAACAGACAGATGATTCTAGATTCTATGCTACAATACTATGCGCTTACAAGACTAAAGACTAGTGGCTCTAGCTGTGTTTTGTTATACATTTCGCTGAAAAAAGCAGCGATGAATTAATACCGCTTTGTTCACTATTAATAGAATGACAGTTTCGTATTTCAAAATACATATTACTCTTACTTCTACTATGCATTCAAGCTCACTAGAGTGATACCGAATAAAAGGACGTAGTTGGCATTATGGGGGGTCCACACATACATAAATTTTTAATTTATGGGTATGATCTCTTAGTAATCCTCCCTGTAGCTTCTTTAACTTGAGGGATCGGCCGGACCTTAAATCTTTATAGTATCACTATTGATTTGCATTAAATAAACTTAATAAAAAAGCAAATATTAACGTCAGTTTCCTCACTAGAAAGCCATGTCAGTGACGGGCGAACCCAGGATTTCAACCCCGCACATACTGATCCGCTATAGAATATCTTACCGACATCGCCACTGACTCCAGCCAGTATCCGATCCCCGCTATAAAAATGCTCTTCAAATTTTTAGATTAATTGTGTAAGTGGCCCAGGCCATGAATGGGGAAATTCGAAAACCGAGACCCCCCTCCCCCCCAACCAGACCAGCTACGACACCGTACTACCATCTAAGTGAATTCATGATAAAGAATATGGTTGTACGAATGTTAGGATTTAAATGAGGAACTTGATTTTTAAGATAATTTCCCATTACAATATATCCAATCCCTGCATAGTCGCCTCTTACGACACTAGCGGTTGGCCTATTGTTTAGTGTTCAGAAGTGTACGGCAGTCAAATAAAAGTGTATAAAGTATTATTGCTTCTGAAGCTGGTTCGACTTGATAGAGGAAGCAAATATATGGAATATAAGGATATCTATGCATTATAATGTTGATGAACTGCATGGTTTATTGAAAAATGTACCAAAATAAATGAACTGGAAGACTTTTATTATTAATTAGAAAAAATAAATCGTTGTTAGACAACCTGACAACCGAAAATACTTTTACTTCAGCAGAGCAAAAGAATAATAATTTTGACGTAAGAGATTTTTAAATTGTCAACTTCCGTGGCCTACATCAACAGTGCGAGAATGACTGTTGTGAATGATCGATCTACTGTATAGCGAAACAATGCAATATATCTTCCAGCGGTGTTGAATTGTTCTTAGAATTGCTGCTTATTTTAAAAGCATTTATAAAAACATATTTTTCTCTTTCTCTCGCAGTCCGATCTGTCATGAATGCATACGATTCTACTCGCTTGCTCACTCACGAGCACCGATCAATCCAACTTTAGCCCTAAGTATTAAAGCGAATAATCATCGCAAATCCTTTCTGAAAAGCAACTAACAATTTCGAAGTGGTTTCCCATTACCGTTTCCAATTAAGCCTACCTCTAATATTTATCCGGCTTTTTATCCATCGTCGGAAAATACCTCAAGAGCAAAATTAACAATACAACACAAACAGACTGTTTCCTCTTTTCAGGACAACATTTAGCACTAATTAATTAGTTAATCGACAGTCGCGACGCTCAACCGTTGCTCCACTGTCCCTACCTGCATCATGATAGGATTCGGATGATTGCACTGGAGCAGAGCGGAACTCACGTGGGACTCAAAGCGCTGTTGTGACAGCGTTACGTCATAGCGGACTCTCATCTTTATGGGAGGTTTTCAATCAGGTTGATGAGGCAGTGTGGAACAATCAGCGTGGATGTTTGGGGACCTCCACTCATGTTTTATCTGTGGATTTATACTAATGCAGTCTGGTATTCTCTGAGAACTCTAACACAATTGATTTTATAATTGATTTTATATACTAACTGAAGTCTGACGGCGTAGTCCTGGAATTTCTCTTTTATTCTCTGAGAACTTGACCAGAATTGATTTTATAAGTGGCTATGGATTGATTGGAATAAAGCGATTTTACAGTATAACTATTGTAGAGCCGCTTTAGCCTGTGTCAAATTAAGTAATATAGTAAGCTCAACTCCGCCCCTACATTTCAATCTATGATTTTTTAGGCTGCTCTGGTGTTTGGTAAACAATCGCTTAATACACACTGATCATTGTTCCGTGCACACGGAGGAATAGAGCGAGTCAAAGGGCAAAGAACGTAGCGAGCGGCGATGACGATGAGATGATGATGATGGTGATGATGATGATGATGATGATGATGGTGATGAGGATGATTATCTATACGATAGATTATTTATTAAATTAGTGATTGATTGATTAATTATTGATTGTGTGATTATAAACTGATATATTGATTGATTTATTGATTGACTGATTGATTGATGGATTGATTACATTGACGTTCTTCGATCATTGCAAACAAACAACCCAGGTAGCCAAGAGAGCTTTGTTTGTTAAGCCTGTTGGAGAATTTCTGTCAGAGTTTGATGAGCATTTAAACAGCAAGGTCACGATTTGGAATCTCAGTGCAGAGACAGGAGTTGACAGTTATGATATAATATTAGAGAGTAATGGAATAATTCTATTCTAATCAGTGAATCTCTTCCCCGTGGCGCAGCATAATTCTACGATTAATCTGCTTGCAGACCGCGGACTGACTGCATTGTTGATGAGGTTTAGAATAGTCTGATTCTGAACCATTCACAGTGTGATACCTGTAGGCTTCAGGGCTATTTCTCTCTCTTACTATTTCTCCTTTTCTCTCTCTCTCTCTCTCTCTCTCTTTCAACATGCTTTCAATTTCTCTCTCAATTTTCTCTGCTGCCACTCTATTCAATTTTCAATCATTTAACAGGTTCATAGCTCAAATTCCTAATCGTAATCAGCCTCAGGCTGAATAGAATGGGCTCCATTGTTCTTCACGCTGAATCCATCGTAACAGTTTTCTCTTCACAACTATTTAATCATACTTTCACATCGTTTTCTGCGATTTTTTTCTTAACCTGTATTTTCCTTAATCGTCCTTTACGAGATGAAGAATGCGGTTTCGATTTGGATATTAATTTATACGACGGAAACATAGGAAAACAATTTTATCGGAATCAATGTCATCTGAATTGAAAGTACAACGGAATCTTAAGACAAAGAAGCAACAGACCTTCTATAATAATCCATAATACTCCGAACACAACACTTGACCGGCTGCTCGTCTTGAAGTGTTACATCACCCTTCTCCAGTTACCAACAGCAATACAATACGTATTATCGCATTATTTTCCGTATTGTATCTTTGTTGATCGTACTGAGCCAAGTATTCCTAGGTCTTCCTCTTTTCCTTTTTCCTTAACTGAAAGCTAAATCAAGGAAAAAGGAAAGAGGAAGACCTTACAATACTTGACCTGAGCTATCAACAATGATATGAGAACATTGAACATTTCATAGGAAGAGGTTTTGAGTGTTGCTGATGATAGAAATGAATGGAGGAATGGTGCCGCCCAATGTTCTCTTCAGAACGCAAGGATTGTAATACCAGCGAGAGGGTAACAAATGTAATCTCCCTCAGTGCATTGCCAAATTGCAGGTCCAATGTATACATGCAGAACGCAGGATAATAATGTAAGTACTTTTATTGTCGTTATTTTCACTTAAATATTTTTTTTAAAAAAGGTTAAAGTCTAGTTAAACGTCAGTTTATTACTTCGCAGGCTTATCAGTGACGTGGAGTGCACAGGATTAGAACCTGCACCTACTGATCTGTTGTCGAATAACTTGCTAATATGCCACCAGCTCAGCAAAATAATAATTTCTTAAATAAAATCACAAAAAAACCTTTAAATTCCTCTAACCACATGCAAAATAGCTTCATGGCTTCTTGCTGTTGATCCTGATAATGAGCTTTAGATAGAAAACAGACTAGAAACTTATTTTTAATTAAGACTACATTGAACCGTGCAATTTAACTATGAAATGAAGACCCTGGACATCTACCTGAGTTTCAGATGAGCTGATAAACTGTTAGTCAGCTCATTCAGATTTAATTTTACAAACTTTACCAGCAACAACACTTGCAGTCTCTGCTGTTATGTTTTCAAGGTGTTATTTGTGTCATTAATGTTATAAGTGTAATTGGTGTTATTGGTGTTATTTATGTCATTAGTGTTATTATAATGTCATTAATTTTCTAGTGTTATTAATGTCATTAATGCTGTTAATGTTAATAGTGCTATATTACTATTGTTACTATTGGTGTTATATGTGCTATTATTGTTAATAATGTAATTTGTACTATTTACTTTCCACTACGCCTCCGACTGACACACTATTACCTGGACATTTCATGTAATTCTGTTAATTGTACAGATTTTACGATGAAAGCATTTCCTCTTTCATAGCGCGACCTACGATCATAAGATTATCTATTTTCTCCTGAAGCAAACAAACCAGCAAACAAATTATCAACTAAGTTCAGGCTCCATAACGTGGGAAAAATGCTTGCTCAGTTCCTCCTTTGTCGCATCTTAAGACACGTGAAGTTAACGGTTGGTCTATTCTTAAGTGTTCCCGATATAACCTGTTTCCGCCGAGATAAGTTTTATTTATTTATTTATTTTATTCAAAATCGCAACTTAACAATATGAGACAACAAAAAAACATCTTACAATGAATAGTGGTTTATAGTTCCTGAGGATCCATTAGACCATCGGGCTGAACACCTACAGCCTAAGCTGTACACTACAAAACATAATCCTATAATTAACATACTCTCTACCTCACAGTACTGGAGCCAGTGGCGAAGTCGGTAAGATACTCGACCGCGGATCAGTATGTGCGGGGTTCAGATCCTGGGCTCCCCCATCACCGACATCTCTTTCGAGTGAGGAAACTGACGTTACCCTTAGCTTTTTTTGCTTTTACTGCATTTTCAGATTTTCGGCACTGCGCCGAGTTTAGGGACTCAATAAGCTTCCTATCTCCTGGAATTATGTGCTGGAAAATGAACGACGCGGTAGAGCAGGAGTGAATAGCTCAGGCTACGGTACTCGGCCCATGTCTCTCACTAAGCAAACAAACCGTCGTCATACATTATTGAGGATGCATCACTCATTTGCGTTCTGTTGTCTCATTAACTTTATGTTAGACAGTGTGAGTGCATGGCTGCATCTCCTGCTAGAGATGCCTCGGCAGCTGATGTTGTCAAGCGTAGCACTATCTGAACGTGGGGGAGGCAATTTAAAATCATTAAAATCATTCAAATTAACGCACCTGATATTGCCCTTTGAAATTGGGTTTTGTTTAGAAATGGACGCTGAATATTGATTGACTGATGAAACTTAAAATCTAAATTTTTCCGATTAAGCCCCAAACTGACCGCATGGATAGTTTTATGATCCAAAAACGCTGAAAAACTGACCGGTCGCTCAAAACCTGGCTTTTAGGGACGGTTGGGGTGACGACAGGGAAGTAGGGGAGCAGTTGCCCCCTGGGGATCAGTTCCTACATGTGCAGCCGTATCAGGGTATTCAACTTTAAATATTTAATTAAGGAGTAATGTTCGTCCGAACGTGCTTAATTTAAATATAATCAATATGTTGAAGTTTATTTAAAAATTTAATTCCATTAGACCTGGTTGCGTTCTTTGACTCTCCTCTTTCTCTCTCTCTCTCTCACTTATTCTTTTTCTCCTCTAATTGCTAAAATGCCAAGTCTTAGGCAAATAAATAAAAATAAAACAAAAATTTAAATAAATAAATTTTAAAAAATATATATATATATGTGTGTGTGTGTGTGTGTGTGTGTGTGCAAATATGCATACATAGTCTGTTAGCCCGCGCAACTATGGGCTTTGATCTGCCAAAAGTTTAGTCTATATGCTATTTTACCGTAATATAGTACCATAATATTGTAATGTAATGAATATAAGTACCTTTCACATCTATCAATTACGGCTTATATTCGACTTTATTTCTAATATTTTTTTAATAGAAAAAGAAAATTCATAAACTGAGGACCTTTTGTGGTATATGATGATGATGATGATGGTGATGTTGATGATGATGATGATGATGATGTGGCACGACTGCCCCTGGTGCCCCTATCTATGGCACTGCTTGGGTAGCTCTGCTATGACTGGAGCAGAGATCAGAGTGGACGCCAATGAGTCCGTATAAAGGAACCCAAGGGATTGGAGTAATAATGATAATGCGCTCGTATATAGACTAGCATACCTCGTGCTAAGAGAGAGAGAGACAGAGAGAGATAGAGAGAGAGGGGGGGGGGGAGAGGGAGCAAAAATGGAAAGAAATAAATAGAGAATAGACATTGTGTGAGAGTAAGAGAGAGAAAGAAAGAGAAAGAAAGAGAAGAGGAAGCGAGGAGAGAAATATAGAAGAGAAAGAAAGGAGAGAGAGATAGAGAGAGAAAAAAAAGAGAGGAGCGAGAGAGAGCGAAAGTGAGAGAGAGCAAAATTGAGTAAAACTGTTATTAGTGAAATCACGGTATTTTTGTCCATCTTGGAAAGGTTCCTAACGTTCTGGACGTGGTATCCAGGACCCCTACAACGTTTTCCACTTCCTCAAGTGATGCTGGGTGAATGCAGACACATGGATTAGATCCAATGGCTAAGCAGTCAGACCATTGCTAAAGTTCAACCAAGCCCTGAGTTCTAATTTATGCTCTAGACAAGCATTTGACAACAATTCTTCAGTCTCTTACACAAACGACATCTCTCAAAGAGTCTTACTCAGAAAGAACTATGATTGATCTATCTTATAGATTTTATAAATGAAAAACGTTTATCGCCAAAGCACATCAAAGAAATTCCAAATAAAAATAAATCAATAAAATAAAAGATGATATCAGAAGCGTGCTCAGCAGGCGTCGAAGTGTTTGATAAAATAGCCAATAATCTATTCAATCATCAGATATCACCGTTAGACGTCGAAGTGTTTGATAAAATAGCTGACTTCAATCTTCAAGTTACACCCATAACATTGCATAGATCTTACCTGGAATACATGATCTGCAGGTTAAGACGAAATTTCAAAAAGCCCACTTGAAGAAATTTCATTTGAAGGGGATAAATGACAAAAAATTTAAGATAGTCATAATCGGACTAAAGGCCTGAACCAGTAGGTCTGCTACTGTCATGTTCTTCTTGGTTCACTACTCTCTTTTAGTGCACAGCCTACTGGTAGGTCCATGGTATATAACACCTCAATTCTATATATACCACCTGCATTGTTTTCTGTCTTCCGCTTCATGTTCACATATGAGTGGGTCTTTAAATCATCTAACATAATCTCGGCCTGCCTCTGCCTCGATTTCCTTCCTTTCTACCTTCTATGGCCTATCTTAATAGACCTTTCCCCTTAGAATGTGTCCTATCCAAATCTTCTTCCTATTTCTAAATGCATTTATCAACTTTCCATCCGTACCTACTCTCTCTCCAGAACTTTCTCACTTATAACCTTTTGAGTCCAACTAATCCATTCCATTCTTCTCCATATCTAAATCCAATGCTCCTCCGCCACTAACATAATTATTTTCACGGATGTCTAGCTATTATCAAGTGAGATACTGATTGCAATTAAAAGAAACTGTTGCAGGCATAAACAAATTAACATAACATAACATAACATAACGGCACACAGGGTCAGGAAGCGCAGATGCATGTTTCAGGTCAATTTCCTCCTTCCTCTCCGTGGTTATTAGTAATCGTTGCCTTTTGACAACGCATCAATTTCAACCGGTAGATTTAAGAATAACCTTGAATCACCCTGGAATTTTTCTTTCCTAAGCTGTCAACACTCGGTCTTCAAAAATTCTCTTATTATAATACGTTAAACATCAGCTGTATCGGCTAATTACAGAGTTGATCCAGTTAATAAACTTTGAGACATTAGTGTAGACGCCTGGTTTGTGGGGTAGCCCGCAACCTCTGCCGAACGACGTAATACCTGCCTGAACCCATCTGTCATCGGTATAGCATACGAGGGGACCTCCACTATCACCCTGGGTAAACATACAATCATTAATGTAATTACCCTGTAATTCATTGATTGATCATAATTCATTGATTGATTGAAATTGATTGAGTGATTGTAAATGTTGAACGATTGAAATTCATTGATTGATTGTAAATCTTGATTTATTTTAATTACTTGATTGATTGTAAATTATTGATTAATCTAAATTCATTGATTGATTGAAAATCTATGATTGACTGTAATTCTTTGACTGATTGTAACTATTTGATTGATGGCAATTAATTATTACTCAGTATTTCAAAAGCACAATGAACATCAATTCGTTAAAATATTTATTAAATAAACAACAAGGAATAAAGGAAAATTATCCCTATAATGAATATCAGTATTTACTAATAATCATTGATTGATACTCAAGTCATATAATGAGCATAAAACCTGGCAAGTATTTTTTAAATAAGTTGAGTACCTGACAAGTATCTATTAAACTAGATAAGTACCTGACAAGTATCTATTAAATGATTTGAGTACCTGACAAGAATATATTAAATAATTTACAGTACCTGACAAGTATCCATTAAACTAGATAAGTACCTGACAAGTATCTATTAAATGATTTGAGTACCTGACAAGTATCTATTAAACTAGATAAATACCTGAGAAGTATCTATTAAATGATTTGAGTACCTGACAAGTATCTATTCCACCATGCTCATACCCGGCACATATCATATTCTCGGTTAGGCTGAACTCTGACCCTAGCCAATCCTTCTTCCTACAAGTGTCCATAGCCACCACAGGAAGTGCTGCCTGCTTCAATGGTCGCCTTCCGTTAACTGGAAACAGGATTCAAAAGATCCATATGCGCGGGTAAAACGAGTAATGCTTAAAGATGTAACACTTAATGAGTACTGACTTTAAACTAGAATAAGAATAACAAATATACTATCGTTATGATAATTGACTTATCATTGTAAATATATTATCGCTATTATAATTATATTAAAGCTGGTAGGACACATTCTAAGGGGGGAAGGTCTATTAAAAGAGGTCATAGAAGGCAGAATGGAAGGAAAAAGAGGCAGGGGCAGGCTGAGATTATGTATGTTAGATGATTTAAAGACCCACTCATATGTGGAAATGATGAGGAAGGCGAAAGACAGAGAAAAGTGGAGGCGTTATGTACCATGGACCTGCCAGTAGGCATTGCAGTAAGAGAGAGAGAGAGTTATTTTGATCTGTAGTGATTGTGCCGTGGAGATGTCCCTAACGTCATCCTTGGATCAGGAAACGGACGTTAAACCTTTATTATTATATTTTCATTATATTGTCATGTCAAATAAGATCCAAACCAACGTCAGAATATGGCTTTCGGTTAGTGATCTCCTGGACTCGAGAAATTTCTACACAAATTTAACCGAATGGAATGGCATGGGCTTACTGTGTTTGATGTGTGACACAGAGGATTGTAACAGATCTATTCGAATCCCGACCCTAGTTAAGCTGAGATTTCAGGGAAGAAGATGATGACGACGATTAGTAGGTGCGGTGTTCAAATCCTGGGCTCGCCCATCACTGACATCGCTTTCGAGTGAGGAAACTGACGTTAACCTTAGCTTTACCGGCTTTACCACATCACAGTTTCATTGATAGCCCCACTTACCCGCTACCCCCCAGCCTGACACGACGCACTGGGTGCCCGCCCTGAGCCCCTGCTCCCCGGGGGGCAGACACACGGGACTAGCGGCCTGGGTCCACTGAACGGGGGCTGACAGCCTCAGCAGGGCGATGTCGCTGTCGAAAGTGTCGAGGTTGAAATCTTTGTGGAGAAGGATTTGATCGACAGAGTGAGCCACACGCGAGGTCTCAATGGCCAGTAGGTCATGGGCCCCTGAGAGTACCAGCCAGTTACTAGGGGTGAGGTCCCTGGTAAAAGATTTAACGAAATTAGATAATGCTATGAAATATAAAGTGCAACGTGTTATAAGAAAGATGAAAATAATGAGTCAGAGACGGGATCAACTTCAGTATTATCTCTACAGGAATACCAGTGCTGGGTTAAAGTTATAATATTTTGTACTTTTATGTTTTTTGTACCAGCCAGCTACTAGGGGTGAGGTCCCTGGTAAAAGATTTAATGAAAGTAGGCAATGCCTTTTTTATTAATATTTATCATTATTAATTATTTTATTATTACTATTAATCATCGTAGATGTTGCGCATTGGCAATTTGGCATACCCATTAAGAACAACTATCAGCCAGTTTGGGGTTTGAACCCTTTTTGATTGAATGATTGTAGATCGATGAATGAATGAATAATTGGTTTATTTGAATGATTAATTGGTAAAATAATTGATTGGCTGATTGATTGGCTTACTAGGATGATTGCTTGAATGGTTGAGTCATTGAATTATTGATTGATTGATTAGTTGTTTTAGTGGTTGATTGAGTGATTTAATTACTGTTTGCTTGTTGGATTGATTCATTGATTAATTAGTTGCTAGATTAATTGACATCGCCAATGGCTGGAGCCAGTGGCGATGTCGGTAAGATACTCGATCGCGGATAAGTATGTGCGGGATTCAAATCCTAGGCTTGCCCGTCACTGACATCGGTTTCGAGTGAAGAAACTGACGTTAACATTAGCTTTTACTAATTATAAATAAAACTAATTCTTATAATTTTACTAATATTTAGATATCTGATTAGTGTATCTAATGAACACTAACTGATCGACGCAGTGCGCTGTGGTAAGCACCCAGTGTCTGTCGATCAGTGTCCCCGCACATCTAGAACTCCTCGCGTTCTTGTTCCTCAGGGCAACCTGCCAGGGCCAGCTTCCCGGGCGGGCTTCTTGCCCCCCAATGATTCGCCCCCCTGAGGGTGACATCAAGGGCCGCCCGCACTGTGGAGCTGCGTGCCCTGAGGGGCGCTGAAGAGGGCGTGAAGGGCGAGGGTAGGTAGAGGGGGGATCAACCAGGGAGAATGAAGGGGGGTAGAGGAGGCTGAAAGGGTAGGGAGGGCGGTAGAACTGATCTGATGATTGAGACTGGTATGAGTTAGAATAGAAATCTACAAGTTAACACAATGCATAGGTCGTTAATAGAGCTTAACGCCTGTTGTCATACAACAAGATCTGTCAGGTTTGTTAGGGTTGTCAGGTGTGTTAGGTCCATCAGGTGTGTCAGGTGTGTCAGGTTTGTTAGGTCTGTAAGGTGTGTCAGGGTTGTCAGGTGTGTCAGAATAAAAATCCATAGATTTATTGTAAGAGGCCTATTACTATAAAATAGCGATTATTTTATATAATATCTCAAAAGCACATACAAAAGAGCTATAATCAATATTAAATTTTGGTAGTTATATTTGTATTTTACCTAGGTTGCTGGATATAAAAAACACAACAGACGCTAACCAACTTGTAAATATTTACAGTGTAATTTTAACAAGACGATCAGATTTACTAAAGCACTTGCAATATATACAAAATAAAATAAAATAATTACAGATATAATGAAGGATATGATGATGATGAATTTATAATAATTACATTAATAATTTACCTGGACTACTATGTGATGAAGTGATGAGTTCAGGACGTAAGCAATGTCTACTGTGGTACTGAAGGACGCTAAATCCAGGCAGCACTGAACAAAGGGGCAAGTCGTACTGCAGCCAGCATGTTCCCTGCCCCCTATCGAAGTGGGCAGCCAGACAGGGGCTCAAACAGCCCCCCACACATTCGTGCCATGTCTCTAGGCCCCTAGTGAAAACCCAGCCTGGGGCGTGGCTACCTAGAGTGTGATAGGAGGAGTGGGAGGAGCCTAGATAGGAAGGGTGGGAGGAGCCTAGATAGGAGGAGTGGGAGGAGCCTAACATAGCAGGTCCGTATGATAGGCCTTCTTCGTCTGACACAAACAGCGATGTAGTTGTTAAAATTATAATGGTATATAACAGTAGAGTGATTGTCATTAAAATAAAAAGCAACAAGACTAAATGATATAACAAAATAACATAAGACAATAATTACAATTAAAATTACTAATAACAATGCAGTAATTTATAACAGATAGCAAAAGAGGAGTTTTCTTAAACAATTGGCAATATAAGGCATGGTTAAAGCAAGGCCTTTTGCGAAAGGATTACCTTATTGATCTATCTATATATGTAGATTTTTTAAAAATCAAATTTAGTTTAATAAAATAGAGTATTTGAATTAGTCAAAAAAAGATTATATTACCAGCTTTTACTTCCCGTATTGTGCCCGGGAGTGTGCAGTCACCAACCGATAACTGCACATGTAAGCAGTGACAAAGCAAAATAACTGAAGACGACAATCACTAAGAAATCATAGGTTTCCAAGCTACTGTATAATCTACTTAATTATAAAATATGGAATAGACTTAGTGAAAGTATTTACTTGTTGCTCTATGCAGCGCTCGACAGCGTATACGCATATGGAGCTTGAAAGCGGACTCTGAGTATAAATAAATACCTTGGACCTGCCATTTGGCAGAACTCAAGAGAGAGATACCAACCAGTCATATAAACGGATGTTGAAGACACGGGTAGAAAGCTTCGAGCGAATACCCACAACATCTGGAATGAGACTCGGAAAACAATTGTCCTGAGATATGAACGTCTGCGACTTAAGACGCTAAAGTCTCCACACATTCTCACTGTTGTATCTCTGGAAAATAGAGTCCTCGAAATTGCTGAGACGTGTACTTTAAAGCTGCAGTTAAGGATTCTATTTTTTACTTTTCTACTACGAAGGTTTCTTTTTTCTATGAAGACTCTTCAATCCTTGACCCGTGCAATCCTTGATCAGTCCATCTTTCGACGGAATCGCAGAGTTGTGATTGTAGTGATGCGTAGAGTAGCACCTAAACTGAACTAGTTAAACCAAAGATATGAATTTTTCTATTTTCCACGACAACATCGGGTGTTATTAAAATTCATGAGAGCATAGAAAAGTTTTAGAACGTTAACTGAGAGAAGCACATTGTAATGTTAAATTTGTTATTTCAGTTATTACATTGCATGTGTTTCCATCTGCATTTGAATCTGTCCCTATTTTCAAGTCGAAATTATTTCAATATCATAAATGAAGCTTTTTCGTACTCTAAAATCTTTTTGAAATTTTCTAAACTTTAGCATAAGTCCCTTGTTTTAATAAACAATAATAACTCTAGTATAGGCTACTGATTTTAATAACAATATTAACTGTAGCATAAGCCCCTTATTTCATTAAATAATGTTAAAGCTGGCAAAGCTAATTTTAACTTCAATTTCCTCACTCGAAGAAAATAATTAACTAATTATTTTCCTCACTAATTAACTTAAGCTGAAGGCGTGATGTCAATATACAGTACAATATTTAACTATTATTTTTTATAATATCAATAAATAAATATATAAATAAATCTATACATATGTATACATTTAACTCTGGCTTACAAAGTTATCATTGGCTATAGGCAGATGTTAATAAACTACAGTAGTTTTCTCTACATTAACCACTTCTAGAACTTTCACTAGCAATCAGATGCAGATGTTAGCGTGTCCTCTCATCTACAGCTGATGTTATTCTGTGCACACTCGTCCTATGACGAGGTTCTCACGCATGTGCCTCATTTACATTCAAACAAGAGAAGACCTGAAGGCAGGACCAGACAACAGTGGCTGCAGTCAACTCTCACTTTATTACCATTCTAATCGATCTACAGGTGTAAGAGAGCGTGATTTGTCCGTCAGATGCTTTATATGGTATTCTATTATTCACATATATTATTATAATAATTCACATATTTAGTGTAAATTCAGTTCTGTGCGGGTTCGGTTGAGCTTGAATAAATATTGTCAATATGTGACATGATTAAGGTGTTTACTGCTACTTCCTAACTTTAGTTCTTTAGTGATAACCTTGGTTCACTTATAATGAATACTAGTTGTACTATTGTATGTATTTAGAGTTATGTTTGCATAATTATATATGGGATGAACAGAATTGTTGAACAAAGCAGATTCTATTACGTCGTAGTAGAGAGTCCAAGTATAGGATACTTGGTGACGATGTGGTACTTAGTACAAAGTACACGTTGTGACCTAGTGGTACTGAGTACAAAGTACACGTTGTGACCTAGTGGTACTGAGTACAAAGTACACGTTGTGACCTAGTGGCACTTAGTACAAAGTATACGTTGTGACCTAGTGGTACTGAATACAAAGTACACGTTGTGACCTAGTGTTACTTATTACAAAGTACACGTTGTGACCTAGTGTTACTGAGTACAAAGTACACGTTGTGACCTTGTGGTACTGAGTAAAAAGTACACGTTGTGACCTAGTGGTACTGAGTACAATGTACACTTTGTGACCTAGTGGTACTGAGTACAATGTACACGTTGTGACCTAGTGGTACTGAGTACAATGTACACGTTGTGACCTAGTGGTACTGAGTACAAAGTACACGCTGTGACCTAGTAGTACTGAGTACAATGTACACGTTGTGACCTAGTAGTACTGAGTACAAAGTACACGTTGTGACCTTAGTAGTACTGAGTACAATGTACACGTTGTGACCTAGTAGTACTGAGTACAAAGTACACGTTGTGACTTCATTTTGAGTCATAATTGACTGATTCGACATTTTTTAACAGAAGTTACGAAGACTTCAAACCATTGTTTGGAATTAAATCAGTGTTCCCAACACGGTGTAATAAAAAAGTAAATACTACTAAACACTTTGCAGTGTATTTTACAAGATTTAATAACATTTTATCAGCAGTCAGTTTATGAAAACACTTATATTTACATAATAGATATAATTGAACACTACAACATTTAATATTAACAGGGTTTGACAAAAAGGTAGAGAGTAGCGTACTGTAGTTTCAAAGCAACAAAGCCTATACGAAAATGCAAATTTAGCATCATCATCAACATCATTATAACCTTGACTTTAATAGTTTTAATTTAAAATCTAATGAAAAAGCTAATTGTGCCATAAACATCATAATCTTGACCTGATTAATTGTAATTTAAGAACCAATGAAAAAGCTAATACTGTCATCATCATCATCATCATCATAACCTTGTCCTGATCAGTTTTAAGTAGTAATGAGAGAGTTAACACTGTCAATATCATCATAACCTTGACCTGATTAGTTTTAAGTACTAATGAGAGTGTTAACACTGTCAATATCATCATAACCTTGACCTGATTAGTTTTAAGTACTAATGAGTGTTAACACTGTCAATATCATCATAACCTTGACCTGATTAGTTTTAGTTTTAAGTACTAAAAAGAGAGTTAACACTGTCAATATCATCATAGCCTTGAACTGATAACAGTGCCAATAAAAAAGCTGCGTAAGCTCATTAACATGACTAAGACAAATTGCAATTGTTTGTATATTATTATAGTTATTTTGACAAATATTTATTTATTTAACGAATTTAACAGAACTATTGTGCTACAGTTTAGGCCTAGATGTGTTGCAAGGTACCTATTACTAGTATGCTGTATGAATCATAATTTAAGATTTATTAATATTGTCATGAGCCATTTTGATTATAGAAATATTATTACTATTCAGACTAATTCATTAGAACAAATTTGAGCTTTAACATAAAGAGGTAATTTGTTAATATATTATAATTGTTATTCCGAAATACATTGACCCCTGCATAAGTAAATATATTTGCCTAAATAAATACGACTAGGTATAAAGAGATTTATAAAATTAATACTGTTAAATTTATAAATTTATACTTTTATAAAATAGTTTTATCACTCGACCCAACCACATATTTATCTATATGCTAAGCTATATATTTAAATAAACCTGGAATTTGTGGTATTTTCGCTCAAATCGTATAGCTTCACAATACATTATGTTCAAATATCGGAGCGGGCTACTTTTATACCCGCTTTTATAAACGGAAAGATATTCTCGCCGATATCAATCTCTACCATTTGACTTTATCCTCGAGATAACTACAAGTCTGCTTCTTGCATCTTATGAAACTTTTCTATTCTCAACTTTATCCTGAGCTTGTTATGTCACATTTCCAAGAATTCAAAACGTTTGCGCGGATTTCGCGCTCTCCTATTGGCTGGAGCCACCTGCGACGGTTGAAGGTCAGCCTCCTGGCGACGACTTTGTTTTAATCTAACGGTGACATTATCCGCCCGATCTCGACAAGATACAGTTCCGTCACATGTAGCTGAAATCAGCTCAGATGCCGAGCGACTTCTCGTTCATAAGATGCAAAAGCGACTTACGGCGACGATATCTTTCTGATCTTCGCTTTATAATATCGTCGGTTAGTAGCTCTACCGCATCGTTTAAGCCGCTAACCACTTTGCTACTTGACACAACCTCTAACACTTTCAGACAAATGATCCAATATATTCATTAATTAATATAAAATATTAATCACTGTACAATTTAACAACCTAACAGGAATTCCCTCGTCCCTTCACTCGTACTATAGGGCGTTCTACAGAACTTGGGAGAACAAAGCGTTACCAATGCGAGACTTTCTACAGATCGATTTAGCACAAAATATGAACAACAACAACAGCCGCATACAGCACATAAGTTAGTTGGAACTTAGCAGCGGCTGCTGCTGGTTAAACTGGTTGTTTTCGGGTGGAGTGGGGTTTTCAGGGGTGGCGGGGATCGATCCCTCCTCCACCAGGACCCCTGCCGCCCGCCCGTCGACGCTGGTGCGGGGGCTGGAGTTGACCGGGGGGCTGCCGGAGAGCTGGGCGCTGTTCATGCGCTGCCTGAGGGGTATGTCGTAGTCCTGCATCGACATTGACCGGCCCCTCTGCCCCGGTACTACATTCTGCATAGGTACTGACGATACTGTGGTCATAATAGATCAATCAATCAGTGGATCAATGAATCAATCAATCAGATCAATCAATCAGTCAATCAATCAGTCGATCAATAGATCAATCGATCAATCACTCAATCAGTCGATCAATCAATCGACATCGACCGGCCTCTCTGCCCCGTTACTACATTCTGCATAGGTACTGACGATACTGTGGTCATGATCAATCAATGGAGCAATCAGTCGATCAATCAATCAAGAGATCAACCAATCAATCAGTCGATTAATCAATTGATCTATCAATCAGTCGATCAGTCAATCAATCAGCCGATTAATCAATCAGTCAATCAATCAGTCGATCAATCAATCAGTCGATCAATCAATTAACCAGTCGATCAAACAATCAATCAGTCGATGAATCAATACATCAATCAATCAATAAATCATTCAATCAATAAATCAATAAATCACTCACTCAATCAATCAATCAATTAACGAATTAAATAATTATTTTTCAATAGTGTTAGTTCTGGTAAGATAGGCCTACTGATGATAATGCAGTGATAATATATCAATCAATTAATCAATCATACATTAAAATCAATCAATCTGTTCCACAATAGATTAATCAATTAAATCGGTAAATCAATCAATCCGGTCACTAAATTCTGCATAGATACTAATTATTTACCAATTCGTCATTCTTAATTGCCTAACGATTTAAAAATGTGATTTTAAAAGTGATAGATATGAACATAGTTGATTGTTCACTATAATACGTATTTACTTTTTGGTGGTGGTTTGATTTTTTGTCCTGCTTTTTGTGTTTATGATGTTCTGTTACAATTCTTCCTGTCAAGTGATGAGGATTAAAGAAGTTGAGTTAACTTGTAAAGCATAATTTTATTAGAAGTTTCTAGCGCATAAGAACTGGATCAGAACTGAAACGGTCCCAATATATAACTAACTTAACCCCTGCGTAAGCGATTGCGAGGTCGATTCCAAGCTAGATCCGTCGCTGATAATACAGAAAATACGTCTTGAGATACAGAAACAGACGTTAAATTTAGTCTTGTTTCAAAGCAGACATAGGAATGTAATGGAATATTCTAGATGTATTATATGTTTATATTACCTAGGCCAAGTCCCTGAAGGAAATACTGAAAACATTCGACGAGCTTGTCCGGCTGTCAAACAGACATAATTAAACCATTTAGAGAATGTTTAGAATTAAATAAAGTTTTTAATTGAACATAATTAAACCATTTAAAGATTGTCTAGAATTAAAAGAAATTTCTAAATAAATAAACAATCATACCATATATTTGAATTTGTCACAAGTGAAATTTAAAGTTGGGGCACACGAGATTGATTTAAGAGCTATAAAATCTGCACTCATATAAAATTATTTACTTAAAAGTAAAATTAAATCTGTATGGAATCTTCATTTATATCTATAAGCTTCAAAGTTTTGTACCGACATCGCCACTGACTTGATGTCGGTAAGATATTCGACCGCGTATCAGTATTTGCGGGGTTCAAATCCTGAGCTCGCCCGTCACTGACATCGCTTTCGAGTGAGGAAACTGACGTTAACAGTAGCTTTTATAAGTTTATAAATTCAGCCAGTCTTTCGGCTCAAGAAAAGAATGTATTTAAAAAGAAATCGGGTTGTGGGCGTTACCTTTTCTTCCAGCACATTTGCGACTCCGCCCACTTCGATGAACTCTATCTTAGCCTTGTCGTCGCAGGTCTTTAGAATGGCCTGGTGCAGTTGTCGAGTGGTGGTGTTGAATATAGACTGCTGACCAGTCACCAATAGCACCGGGCATCTGTAGCAATCAATCAATCAATACAGGAATGACTAGATCAATCAAATCACATCAATTAATCAATCAATACGCGAATGACTAGATCAATTAATCATATCATATCATATCAATCAATCATTCAATGCATGAATGACAATATCAATCAATCAATCACTCACTCATTTCATATCATATCTTATCAATCAATTCATCCATATCTTGCTTAATAAATCATGCCATATCCCATCAATCAATCATTCCAGCAATCACATCAAGCAACCAATCAATCAATCAATCCATCAATAGATCAAGGATTTGATAACGTGAGATAAGTTTGATGCTCTTAAATACATGCCTAATTATGTATTCTTACAATCAATTAAATTTTATTTTTTATAATCAAACAATGAAGTATTACTGTAAACAATAAGAGAGAGAGAGAGAGAAGGTGAGAGAGAGAAATAAAGATAGGTAGAAATATAGAGAGCTGGAAATAGTAAGAGAGAGAGAGAAAGCGAAAGTGGACGGGTATAAAATAGATACATACTGTAATTTCTTTGTATTATCTGCTATACTGGTTCTCCTGAAATGTCACAAATTTGATTAATATTTATAATATTAAATTAAAAGTTATCAAATGCTTCAATTAATGTATGCAGTATGCTGTGATGAACGTAATAAAAAAATAAAAACATAAATAATACCTAGTGATATAAAATTATTACAGTAATACTGTGTAACTAGTCTTTACATAATACAATTGACCCGCTTAATAGCAGCTGAACAATGACAACTGAACTTTGACAAATGAGCAATTACAAGTGAATCAATGACAAATAAATCAATGACAAATAAATCAATGACAAATGAATCAATGATAACTAAATCTTTGCTGCCTCACGCTGAGGAATTTAGTAAGAGAAACTAATTTACACACTGGGGAAATTCAGGAAATATTTACAGAAGCTCTTTTTTCTATTCGTCCGCTGTAAAAGCTGGTATAGCTAATGCAAACGTCATTTTCTTCACTCGAAAGCGATGTCAGTGACGGGCGAGCCCAGGATTTGAACCACGCACATACTGATCCGCGGTTGAGTATCTTACCGACTTCACCACTGGCTGGAACCAGTGGCGAAGTGTATGATGCTATGTGTTTGAAGTGGAAGTGTAAGACCCTTTGTAACTGCACGTACTTTAGAAAAGCCTCTACGAATTTCTTCAGATTCTTGGGATTGGTTTTGTTCCTCAATGTCTCCTGATAACTCTCGACTATCGTCTTCAGTTCTTCTTTGTCATTCGCCTTAGAGAACTAGAAAAAACGTCAATACAATTAGTATATAAATAGCATTTCAATTATTATAGAAAAATGCAATAAAGTTATACATCAAAATGCAATACAATTAGCATAAAAAATGCAATAAAATTATTATACAAAAATTCCATATAGTTAGAAATCATAATACATGTACAGTTGGTATGCAGAAAGCAACACAGTCGTTCTTGTTAAAATAATGAAATCGTAAGATGGTGAGACAACGGTGATTCCGAATTCGGTTGATATTTTATTCAGCTTGAAGCTCTCCTATATCATATATATCTCTCCTATATAATATCCATCACAACATCGAGATTTGTTGAGATTGTGCTTTGTAGGCCCTTTATACATGTATATATATACAAACTATAAAAATGAAAATTTAAATGATAAAAAATTGTGTACATTCCTTTTACAAATAAGTCTAGGCTTAATATTGTATTTAAATTCAACTTTCTGGCAGGTGATACTTGGAATACGAATTTTAGTCAAAATAATGATTGTTAAATAATAAATAATAACTTTCATGTCTTGTAAAATTCATATTTGCACCGGGTGAACTGACGGATCATTTTTCCAAAACAATGAAAACCCTGGGTTCGATTCCCGGCAGTACTTATTCTGATGTAATCCGTGCAAAGCGGGAACGACGATAAATCTACTAATTACAACTAACAGATAAATAAACTACAGCAGTGAATAAGATATTCTATCTTAAGTCGGGTTACCTTTGTCTTAGTGAAGCCAGTGCAATTCGTGAGTAAACGCCATCAGTATGCAACATAAAAGCATATCACATGCAGATAGATAAATATTACATTTTTCTTGCATTCTAAGGTATATAATGTCTAAAATATATACAATAGTATATTGAATAATTAGCTTCAATACATTTAAATTCTACCACAGGAGTTTAGTTCACATAGTTACTTAGCAGTTATTTAGATCTGTATGTGTAATGTAACAGTTTCCAATGTGAATTTGCACAATGATTCATATAATAACAATGCAAATGGATGTCTCAATAAACTATACAATATATTTTATGTAAATATATTTACTTAAAAACTATTCACTGACTTATCTAAAGCATCATTGTTTTCGGCGCTGAACTGAAGCGTCTTTGCGGCTTGCAAATTAATAAACACAATTTAGCCTCTGTGACGGTAGCTCGAATGTGATTAGTCGTCTCAAGGATAAGGATGGCAGCTTAAATGTTAGTGGGTAAGACTTAAGTGGATAAGCCATACAATTTGTTTTGGCCTGGGGGCAGCTAGGGGGACAGCCCTAACCTTTAGGTTGGCAGCTGTGGCCCGTTAGTTACGCCTCTAGGATAAAAATAAACAATGCAAAAATTAGCTTCAATGACGGTAGCTTGAATGCGACTAATAGTCTTCTTTCCGTTCTGGGATAATAATAAATAAAACACAAATTAGCCTATACGACTTTAGCTCGAATGTGACTAGAAGTCTTCTTACCGTTCCGAATCTGTGCAGAACGAGATATGATTCAGAGTTTGGATTCATTCCAATAGTGTCCAGCTTCCAGCTCATGACCTTGTCCTTGAGTGAGGCCAGTACCCCGGCCGCTGACCCCGTGGTGTGGAGGAAGCAAACCCCGAGCACTCTGTCGATGTGTGACATCTGCAGGCAACAAAACAGACGTAAAACCAGTTATATACGTGCGGTGCTGCGATAGATACAAACCATAGATAATTATATACCTGCGGTGGTGCGCTAGATACAGACCATAGACCATTACATACCTGCGGTGCTGCGATAGATACAAACCGTAGACAGTTATATACCTGCGGTGATGCGCTAGATACACACCATAGACAACAATACACCTGCGGTGGTGCGCTAGATGCAATCCGTAGACAATAATATACCTGCGGTGGTGCGCTTGATACAATCCATAGACAATTATATACCTGCGGTGGTCAGCTAGATACAAACCAAAGACAATTAAATACCTGTGGTGAATCGCTAGATACAAACTCTCAGGTTTATATATATACAAAAGTTAATTTAAAAAATTCTTAAATCTCCTTCTTCTTAATTCTTAGTTATTCTTAATTCGTAATTCGTTAAATTCTTATTGATTGATTGATTGATATATTATATATATATGTATATATATATATATATATATATATATATATATATATATATATATAACATCAGTACTTGATCTAGAAACAGTTAGTGTCACTGTTACATAATTTTTGCAGAAAGTAACATTTATATCCAGCTCAATTTTTCTGAGAGAGTAAAATAATTATATCCTTAATGTGCAATACAGATCTAACAGAATGCTATTCTGGGGAAAAACTGAAATTCTTGATAACCTTTGTCAATTATTTCAATTTTATAATTTAATTTTTTTTATAGAGAACACTAAATCGTAAACATGGTACTTTACATATTTCCTATAAGTAAATTGTTATAGCAAGAGGCTGGGTATGTAGCAAGTCGTTATTTTGTCCGAATGTTGATCTGTAGATGCAGAGTCCAAATCCAGCACTCTACCAGTCACTGCTATGCTTTTGTGACACGAAACTGACGTTAAACTTGACTCCAGCTTATAGCTTTTGAATGAAATGGACGATTTGCTTCATAATTGACTTAATCTTTGACTGCTAGTCTCAAAAAGCGAATTATGGCAGGCAGAGAACGTCAATGAGAGATTAATTTGGAAGGCGTATTTTTCAGGCCAAGTGAATGTGAAACGTTAGGGCAAAGGCAAAATCGAAATGTACCAAGAAGATTCAAATTTACTTACGGCAAATCTGGCAAGGATGTTAGCACCAGCCCCTTCTCCAAAACAAATCACCTCTTTAATTCTAAAGATTATAAATAATACGCAGATGTTTCATTTAACAAAACTTGAAAGAAAGATAAATGAAATCTAAAAATAGCAAAATTATGAAATAGTAACAGTAATTCAATTAATTAAAGTCAAATAATAATTAATAGTAACTTTGTCAAGAAATAGTTTGTAATGATGAAACAATGCACAAGGAGGAGCTAGTATTTAGCAGTAGATAGGCTTAGCTTGCAACAACTAAGACGAATCCATAATATCAACCGATCAGCAAAAGCGACAAGATAATAAAGTATATTTTATAAAATAAACGAAACTCGGTCAGAGCTACAGACTGCCTTGTTTTATAACCAGAAATCTGAGAACACAAAAAGATGTCTATGAAAGAAAAACGGTTCCTAGCAATATGTTCTAAAATTGATAAGAAGGTTTTTGAATAAACATTTATCTAAAGCCGCTCCATCACTTATAGATAGAACGGTCAAAGCTCTAGTCAGATTTGTCAGGAAGACTCGAGTGCAGCGTTACCGGGTCTGAGCAAATCACTTGTGCATTCAAACATCAAACAGCTCTTTGTCGAGACAAATACAATTGACGAAAAATTGATTAAAACTGTGACAGAAATAACCAATGCAACGTGGCGGTTCCGCAAAACGATTCGAAGCGAATTTCTAAATCAATGAAATCATCGTCTACACTATAATTTATATGTCAGTGACGGGCGAGCCCAAGATTTGAACCACGCACATACTGATCCGCGGTCGAGTATCTTACCGACATCGCCACTGGCTCCAGACTCTCCTTAAGTATAGTACTGAAGGTTTAAATTTCTTTTGTTTGACAAATATTAATTAGATAATGAAATATTAGGCCTATCTAAACGCAGATAAACTGAGTAAACTCTCATTGAAGGACTTTGAGCGTGCATTTAGTAATATTTAATGATATCAATCAGTTAACAAATACATTTAATATAACACTCTTATATAAGAAATATCACGGTTGAACTACATGTAACTTGGCAGCATAGAGAGTTAACCTATAAGTAGCACAGCCTTGCCCTAGTTTTAACCTATAAGTCCTTGCCCTAATTTTAACCTATAAGTCCTTGACCTAGTTTTGCACTGATCTCGGAATCGGCTCATGCTTTAGCAACTTATTCCGGAACCCTGCAATCTAACCAATAGGATATTCTGTAACGCCATCTGAATCCTTTAAATCCTCTCTACAAGGACTTCTCGATTCAAATTCTAAGTGAGTAGCGCCATTTCAGATGCACTAAAGTCGAATGTGGTAACAGGTAGAGCGTGTGGAGAAGATAAATCCTGAATGAGAAGTGAGGTGGATATAGGATGGGCTCACTGTAGGATAGCTACAGTTCGTCATGTTTGAAGCCTGTGCATAGGATGAAATACTTTAAATAATCCATGCACATGTAGACATTATCACTTGGCTAGAGCCAGTGGCGATGTCGGTAAGATGTTCGACCACGGATCAGTATGTGCGGGATACAAATCCTGGGCTCTCCCTTCACTGACATCACTTTCAAGTGAGGAAACTGACGAAAACATTAGCATTAACCAGTTTTTAGAGAACTCTACGAAATAAATATCTGTAATGCCAAAAGAGTTTAAAATCCTGGATAAGGATTTTTATAGTTCATTTATCCACATATTACCATTTAATTTATGAACACATTTGTGCGTAAATTTGAAATAAATTAAGCATTTCTTAGCATATTAGAAGAGCGTGACGGCTCGTCTACTAAACATACTGTATGTCTGACAAGTTAGTATAAATTATTTTAGGAATCAATATTAAAACTAAGGCACAATTTACTCTCCGGTTATTTAAAGCATTCTCGATTCAGCGTGTGGAATAGTTTATGAAGGACGTAGGCAGGCTTTGAATGCTTTATCTATGGGTGGGTATTGTAACAGGATTCTACGAGAATGGCTCTGAAAGAAGGTGTGGAAGGCTTTGCCAAGTCTTCCTCTAAGCCCGCGATCAATCATAGCGTAATTATGTACCGTAAATCTGAGCGGAATGAGAGTAACAGTGGAATCTGCATCCAATGTGAAGCAAATAGCTGAGTCACCGCATTTCTTCACACTACGTAGCACTACATTATGTTACATTACAGTACATTACATTACAATTACGTTACGTTATATTACATTACGTCACGTTACGCTACGCCACATTACGTTACATTGTATTGCATTGCAGTACATCACGTTACATTACAGTGCACTATATTACAATACAATACATCACATTATAGTACATTACATCACATTACAGTGCATTATATAACAATACAATACACTGCATTATATTACACTACACTACACTACATTACATTACTTTATAGTACATTAAATTACATTAACAACGCTGTCATAGAGCTGACTATGACGACAGTAAAGATCTACGCAACTGAAAATCTGTTCAAACGACATTTGTTGAAAACAGTAGCCAAACAGTCAAAAAGCTGTTGTGATCAATGACAATATAGAGCACTGTGAAATCAAAACAGTCAAAAAGCTGTTGTCATCAACGACAATATAGAGCACTGTGAAATCAAAACAGTCAAACAGCTGCTGTGATCAATGACAATAAAGAGCACCATAAAATCAAACAAGGCGACGAGAGGTTTAAATGACTGGCATTCATTACTCAACACTTACACCGCGGATAATTTACGCACCGGTGTAGAGTTAATCCGCCGATTAGACTAGTCTGGCCTATTGTTTAGGCTACATTAAACCAGATTAAGGCAACCAAATTAAGGTTACAATGAGATTTGAACTGACTCAATAGAACATTCCTTCTTAACGGGATCAACGTTGGGTCAACAGACAGTTCTAGGAGGCAGACATTGAGCGGGAATATATAAATAGGATATGCCATTTGGCAGAACACTGAGGAGAGAATATTTTGAGGCAATTGTTCCATTAGTCGGGCCCCCTGATCATTGGTCCGTAGCGTCCCAATCAGCAATCAATGAACAGCCTCCGGGTGGAGAACAAATGAAACGAACCGGTGATGATAAATCATTAGAAATATCGCAGGGTTACTAAAATATTTCATCAGCGGGGTGAGAGGTGGGGGTCGCAGGGACGATACTGGAGGGGCTAGGGGGAGAATAGCCCCCGAAAAGTGTGTGCTCAGCCCAACCCCAACTTTCAGCACCTTCTTTATATGCCACAAATTAGCTAGATTAATGCTCCCATCAACCCCCCCCCCACTCTATTTTATGGGCCAGTGGTCCTATTTGGTCCTATAGTAAGAATTGTTTTAATTATTTTTATACCTATTTGTGTTTTTACACAGTGTCAGTGCATTTGGTACCGAGCTAATGTTGCAATAAACATATATCTCTCTCTTTATCACCCTATAAGTCTAGACTCAGTGGTTCTTGCAAATATAGTGCTACAATTTCCTATACACTTCTGTGCTACTGTTAAATTAATAAATACTGCATAATTTACGGCCCAGGATTTGAACCCGCAAATACTGATCCACGGTCGAGTATCTTATCGACATTGCTACTGGCTCCAGCCAGTGTGTTTTTGAACCAAAACACACTGAACCACTTCAGCCAGAGAGAAATCTTGCAGAGTTGGTTTATGGGTGGAGCTAATGAGCCAGATCACGCTATACCATCCCGGAGACGTCTATTCCAGGAAGATGGGTCCTCCAGAAATACCCGGAGTCGTAAGTCAGGCTGCCAGAGAGAGGGTCCAAGCGTGAACGTAAACAACAGTGACGTGGGTGTGGCGAGAGAAATCCTGAAAATGTGGAGTCAGGTTTGAGATAGATATGAAGAAGAGATTTAGGCTATATAAGCATAAATCCTAAATTTATTCTACATAAAGCATAAATGTTTTAGAAAGCCTAAACGCTTTCTGATGGCCGTAGTGAGCAAAATTTATTTTCTGTTTGATGCTACATGTGTTGATCACACTTTGGACTGTTAATTTGTCTGCTTCACAATTGCTTGTCGGTATTGAACACTTTTAAAATTAAAATAGACATACGTACTATAAATAAACATATGTACTATATATAAAGTGAGAGACACGTTAGATAAAGGTATAGATAGAGAGAAACTGGTTGACAGACATAAAGAGAGAAAGAGAAAGAGAGAGTGAGAAAAATTGATATACAGCTATTTCACTTCTTCACAATACTATTCAAATTTGAGAATGAGAAATAATAAATAATAATAATAAAGATTTAAAGTCCATTTTCACATCTAAGGATGATGTCATGGATGTTCCAGTAAAACACATCACTACAGATCAAGTCACCCAGACCAACTCCAGAGAAATTCAAATATAACGGGATGTTAACCCATTATACCCTCTCCCCAATCAAATTCAAAATTCTTCCTTAATATAGGAATCCTTTGGAAGGGATTTTGTTGGAATCAGGAATGGCTGACGCTTCGGACATTGAGACCCGGCGGATCGTTTTGCTTGAGCCGTAGACAGTGACATACGACTGTGTCTGCACCCAGTCCCAATGAGTCCGCATTGACGTTTTATTTTACGATCCGTATATTGTCCGACACTTTACGTCTAGATTTTCACCCACATCTTTCACTTCTGCCAGTTCAACACGTCTACTAAAAGAGATCATGAAGGCAGAATGGAAGGAAATGGAGGCAGAGGCAGACCGAGATAAGGAATGTTATATGATTTAAAGATTCACTAATATGACATGAAGTGGAAAGCGGAAGACAGAGAAGAGTGGAGGCGTTATATGCCATGGACCTGCCAGTAGGCAGTGCACTAAGAGGGAGAGTGAGAGTTCTACACGATCTCAGCTGTCCTACTTTGGGCTCTGAGGACATCAGGAAGGCTCATAGAAGCTTAGCTAGGTTTCAACAGGTAAAAGGTTCTCTAGGTTAGCTAGGTTTCTCAGGTTTGGTTCGCATTCAGTCAAAGACAGAAACTAAAACCAAGTTTAACGTTAGTTTCCTGCTCGATATCATGTGAGGTAGAGAATTGGATTTGAATCCTACGCCTACTGACCCGCTCTCGAACATCTTGCCAATAACCACCCGGCTCAGCCATGTTTTTGGGACGTTAAATTTCATAGTCTTTCTGTGCAATTCCGTTTATTCAATTCTTTGAAATCCAACCAACCAGGAAGCAACCAACCAACCAGGAAGAGCCTTACTGAAGAAATCGACAGATAAGATTCTATTATCAATGAAGCTAGAGGTGTTAAAATTAACAAATCTAATTCCAGCTTTAAAAAATTCCTCCTTGTATGAAATCTTCCAGGTCGAGCGTTACGGCAGAGAAATGTGGCCTAAAGACGCCACTCTGCTAGGAAGTTCAGCAGAGAAGTGGGGCCTGATGACGCCACGCTGCTGGGAAGTTATCACTGGAATTGTCCAGTGACCGGTACGCTAAGTTGTGTAATTACCTTCAGCAGCTAATTCCTACAGTGTGATGCAGGCAAGAGGACTTGAGAAGAGGAAATGTACCCTGAAACGCCGCTATATATCCCTATGTGCCCGAAAGTATTGACAAAGAAGTATTTTAGTGTGACTAAGCGACAAGTATTTAGCACAATTTGTCGACGTTGCCTTCAGGCAGCCTGTTTCAACTATTGAAATTCTGATAGTAAAGGTCAAGGCCACTACAACCACAGCTCAGTCAAACAGCCGCTGCAGCTGAGACTTGTGAGGTTCGTAAAGCTGCTCAATCACAGCTGATCCAGCTGAAGCAGCTGTTTTAGCAACTAAATAATCTGCTCTAATTCTTGATACAGCAGCTCTAACAACTGACGCAGCTGTCCATTTACTGAAATAGCTACTCTGACTGCTAATGCAGCTAGATTAGCAGTTGACCTAAGCTGCTTTTACTGCTGAAGCAGTTTCTTTAACTACTGCAACAGCTACTGTGACTGCTGAAGCAGCTGCTTTAATTAGAGTGGCAGCGGTTCTAGCTGCTAAAGCAGCTGATTTAACTACTGCAGCAGCTGCTCAGGCTGCTGAAGCAGCTGCTTTAACTACTGCAGCAGCTGCAGTGTTGCCAGGGGAACCGGAAGCATAATCCTAATACCAGGAAGCTTTAGACCATCAAACGTGCCCGACCACCATGGAATCGAGAACCGTTAAGCGATACATCACATGTGATATGAAAAAGCGCGATATACCTTTTAGTACTTTACTCATTTAATCACTTTAAAAATCTTATCACATGATATTTCACACAACGCATCTTATTTATTTCTATAAAATCTGGGTCATTGATTTGTTTATTTACTGCACAGGGTTATGCAGTCCTGTACAGTTCACAAACCACACAGACAATCTAGCACCAGCAACGCTTAAACATTTAATACTGAACCATGGTGAACTTTAAATATACACTTAAATATAAGTACAAAATTCAACCATCTTTAACTACTGTAATAAATCACTGTATGCATTAAAGGAGTTTAGGCATTTTGTCGCATTATGCAGTTAAATAGCTTTATGCATTTAGTGTAAGTAGCTTTATGTATTTAAATAGCTTTATGCATGGAATCGCTTTATGCATTTTGTCACTTTGTGCATTGCATCAATAGTTCAAGCTGAGCGTATAGCAAACTCTCTAGCCAATAGGCTATACAACCCGCACTGGATCTCTAGTTACACAAATATTATTATGATTTAATATTTATAGCTGACTGGATTGTTGGAATTAAGTTTTGAATTTAGAGAAGAATTATCGTAGTTATAACTTAGCGTCGCCTTCATTGAATTGCATAATTATTGAATTGCATAATTATTGAATTGCATAATTATTGAATTGCATAATTATTGAATTGCATAATTATTGAATTGCATAATTATTGAATTGCATAATTATTGAATTGCATAATTATTGAATTGCATAATTATTGAATTGCATAATTATTGAATTGTATAATTATTGAATTGCATAATTATTGAATTGCATAATTATTGAATTGCATAATTATTGAATTGCATAATTATTGAATTGCATAATTATTGAATTGCATAATTATTGAATTGCATAATTATTGAATTGCATAATTATTGAATTGCATAATTATTGAATTGCATAATTATTGAATTGCATAATTATTGAATTGCATAATTATTGAATTGCATAATTATTGAATTGCATAATTATTGAATTGCATAATTATTGAATTGCATAATTATTGAATTGCATAATTATTGAATTGCATAATTATTGAATTGCATAATTATTGAATTGCATAATTATTGAATTGCATAATTGCATGGTATTTATCTGTAATCTGTAATTCAGGTCTCTAACCAATAATTTAAATATGTTTATTACTCTTGGGAAGCAATTCATTATATTTTTGTCTCCAATATAATTTTATAAGACTCAAGTTGCATGAATACTTTAAATCTCTTGGGACTTCATCATCATCATCATCCTCTGTTTAATCCCAGTTTACCAGGGTCGGGATGCAAATATTAACTTTTTAGTGAAGCGCATTTCAATGCATTATAAACACTTAGCTTTGTATTTCATTGCATTTTTAACTCTAACTATGCATTTCATTGTATTTTAAATCTTAAGGGGTGTATTTAAATGCACTTTAAACATCTATCGACGTAGTTCAATGTATTTTATGAAGCGGTCAGGCGTTTTTCCCGATCATTCATTGGCTGATCCAGATGGACGCAATATAAAGCCAGTGCTGGAAGCAACAGCGGGACGGTAGGAAGATGGATTGGGACGGTTATCGCTTGCGGACTCGACTATCACGGATATTGTCCGGCACGCATTAGGGTCGAAGCAATTATGTTAATGAGGCGATGAACTGGGAATGAATGAAACAAAATAATCGAGGGGTTTCTCTGTGAAAATAATTAGGGTTTTAACTGACAATAATTTAACAGTTTAATCTGACAATATTTAGACTTTATAGTGACAATAATTAGAATTTATTCTGACAATATTTAGACTTTATAGTGACAATAATTAGAATTTATTCTGACAATAATTAGAATTTATTCTAACAATATTTAGACTTTATAGTGACAATAATTAGAATTTGTTCTGACAATAATTAGAATTTATTCTGACAATAATTAGAATTTATTCTGACAATAACTAGAGTTAATTCTGACAATAATTAGAATTTATTCTGACAATAATTAGAGTTTATTCTGACAATAATTAAAGTTTATTCTGACAATAATTAGACTTTATTCTGACCATTTTAAAGATTCTTTCAGACTGTATTTATCGGAAATCACTTATTCTTGGCAAAGCCAAATATCAATACTAAAAGTGGTAGAAATAGATTTCCAAATATGGATTTCTGATAGAAATCCGTAGAAATGCTCATTGGCCCAGTAACATAGCACTTCAATATTAATCCAATTATCCAAACTACGTCTTCTTCAATTCAAAAAGGACCTATTTGCTTGAAAAAACACGGGTTCTGAGATAGTTTTCTATTGTTTTCCTCAGTTTTACTTGGTCACTATTTCGATGTGTACAACGTCTAACTGGTCTATTCTTTGCTAGCTCGATCACTACGCGACTACTACAACACTAGATTATTTCTAACAGCACTAAAAATAACAACAATTAGAGTTCTACAGTCATCAATGACAACATCGAGCACTACTGAGACAAAATAAAGCTGGCGAGTAAAAATAAGATTCAGAAACGGTGCAAAAATCCAAAATCCAGCAAATCAGTCCTAAGTATTTAATTTCCACTAATTAGAGGGGGCCACGAGGCACATTAAGTCATTGGCGGAGACGGCTGAACAGTCGTGGCTATCGAGTCCTGGTGAGTCCATTGAGTCCTGGTGGTTCCGGTTTGCCGAGATATCACCAGGACCGATGCGAGATCTGCGGCGAAATCGTGTCCAACAAAATAATTACTGTTGTGTAATAAACGATTAGCTTTTTGTTTACGAGCCCAATGAAATGACATAAACTGAACGAATTAGTCCCTGTCTATCTCTCAGAGTCGTCAGTTTTGCTATGGATCCATGACCTGTGACCTGTTACCTGTGATATGTGACCTGTGACCTGTAACCTATGACTAGTGACCTGTGACTTGTTACCTGTGACCTGTGAGCTATGACCTTTGACCTGTGACTTGTGACCTGTGCCTTGTTACCTGTGACCTGTGAGCCTGTGACCTTTGACCTATGATATATGACCTCTGAACTGTGACCTATGACCTGTGACCTGTGACCTGTGACTTATGACCTTTGACCTCTGACCTGTGACCTCTGACCTCTGACCTGTGACCTGTGCATACCTCTGTTGTTTGCTACACCACATGAGATGTGTTGAAACAAATATTTCTATAGAAGTGCCGTGGACGACGACCGGTCTTCGAGACAGCTTTCCACGATTAATCGTATATTTGATGCTAATAGCGTCAATTGACAACAAAGCTCCGATACATGATTAACCTTCCAGGGGTTCTAGGGATTATCAATTTGTTGTTGACTGACTTGGGCTTTGAGCCCGTTTCACTTATTTTCGAGGCGAGCACTCTAGCCATAACAACATAATCTCTATCTACTTAATAAGCTCTGTATTCTTTGTCAATGTTGATCTCATGTACTCAGCAGTCTCATAGTGCACTGCCTACTGGCAGGTCCATGGTATAAAACGTCTCCACTCTTCTCTGTCGTCCGCCTTCCTCTTCATTTCCACATATGAGTGGATCTTTAAATCATCTAACATTCCTTATCTAGGGCTGCTCCTGCCTCTTTTTCCTTCCATTCTACCTTCCATTGACCTCCAGTAATAAACTCAGCAGTATCAATTAAAGTTTTAATGGAGGAATTTGAGTCTTGGATTCAATGAAGACCATTGAGCAGTGGCGGTATGATCAATTAGTATCCAACTTTCGATAAGTATGAGATGAATTAAAATCTCTGAGTGCCCCGTCGCTGATATGCCTCAGAGAGAGAGGACACCGACGCTAAACTCAGCTTTAGATTTTATGTTTAGTTGTTCGGGTGGAGCATGGAAAGAGATATCACTGAGAGGTTGACAGACTTGCTTAGGAAGCTACCGCAATGGAAGATAAGTGGAGGAGGAAAAGAGTCCTTGGACGTCTAAGTGCAGATGAGATAGAAGAGAAGTAATCCGGAGTCAATCTAAAGGTTGACGTACGATATTGTAACCAGACAAACAGGAGTGTATAGGTATATATACCTATACAATCATTGTACAAGTAAATTAACCTATACAATAATGGTACAAGTAAATTAACCTATACAATAATTGTACAAGTATATATACCTATACAATCATTGTACACGTGTATATACCTATACAATCATTGTACACGTGTATATACCTATACAATCATTGTACACGTGTATATACCTATACAATCATTGTACACGTGTATATACCTATACAATAATTATAATTATACAAGTACATATACCTATACAATAATTGTACAAGTATATGTACTTGTTCTAGTTTATATCAATCTCCATTTTTCACGTTTGGTAGGGCTAAAATGCGAGTAGATTTCATATGTACAATGTGTACATGCTAACAATCTCAAAAATAAAATTAATCAATTATTATCATATAAACCAATGAATTACTGTCAATTTAATTTATCAATTTATTATTAAATTCAATACAATCAATTAATTTATCAATTTAAACGGGACTGCATGACCTCACGATCATATCTTCAGACGATATCGTATCACCATGTAACGTCATACGTATCAATATAATCAACATTAGTTAAATTAACGTCAATTAATTCTAATTATGATCTTCAAGAAACATCAAAAAGAAATAATTACAAACTTGAGGCTATCGAGAACATAGACCAGATCCTCTCCTATTTGCTGCATGCTGGGAAACTGGTACCTAAAACAAACAAATTTAAATTCAATTTCAAAAATTAAATTTATAGTTAAATTAAGATAATTTATAAATCGAGAATAATTGCAAAGATTCATTATTAATTTATTAAATTTAATTTAGAAAAAATTACAAATTTGAATAGAATTTTTAGATTAAAAAACTGTAAATTTTCAAGTTCAGGTAGAAGGTTCCTTAATCGAAGGCCGAGTCAGGGAGTCAATAAAACA
Source organism: Enchytraeus crypticus (assembly GCA_905160935.1). NCBI lineage: Eukaryota > Metazoa > Annelida > Clitellata > Enchytraeida > Enchytraeidae > Enchytraeus > Enchytraeus crypticus. The sequence continues at coordinate 1,227,489 of CAJHZI010000484.1, read as the reverse complement.
GAAAATAATAATAATTCTGTGCGATCCAGACGTCCTGGATATATATCTCTCAGTCTTAGTGCACTGCCTACTGGCAGGTCCATAGTATATAACGCCTTCACTCATCTCTGTCTTCCTCTTCATGTCCAATACGAGTGGATCTTTAAATCATCTAACGTACCACCTAGAAAGGAATTAAAGGCCAACTACTAGTTGATGTTTTTTCTTTTTTTTTAATTGACTAGGGGCCTATGTCCAAAAGTTTCACAAGAATGTTGCAAAGTTAAATTCATTTATTTATTCTGAAATTATCATTCTTCCTATGTAATCTGTGAAACCTATATTAATTATTACCAATATTGCCAATATTTCCCTGTTTCGAATGTTTTTTATTGATCCGATCGAACAACTTGTCAACAAACCACAGACCTGTTCCCGATTTTATAAAAAGAATTAAATATAAAAATAAACGAATTTTGAAGAACAATAAATTAGAAATCGCGATAAGGTTTCATTGCACAACTTAACACGATGGATGTCATAAAAAATCCCCTGGAGTTAGGATCGTTAGCTGTAGCGATCAATGTTGAAATTAGCGTCCACAAGCGATCCCTCATCAGACTCCTATCAATATCATGGGCCGGTAAATCCGGTATGATTTACATCCCTGTTTTACGATTATGAGAATAAGATACGGTGATGTGTGAAGCACAGCCTAGGGTTCCGTATATACGAGGTTCAAATCCTGGGCTCTCCCGTCACCTACAGCGCTTTCGAGTGAGGAAACTGACGCTAACCCTAGCTCTACCAGCTTTTTAAAGTAAAGCTAAAAGAAGCTAATGTTTACGTCAGTTTCCTCACAAGAAAGCGATATCAGTGGCGGCGAGCCCAGGATTTAAACCCCGCACATACTGGTCCGCGGTCGAGTATCTTACCGACATCGCCACTGGCTCCACCAGTGACTCAACAAGCAGGCCCCTAACGGTCATTCCCTCAACTCAGATTGGAGCATTTTGCTCCGTCATTTGACATTTAGTGGAAGAAAGGAGGAGCGACAATTCAAGAACTCTGTGACGTTATTAACGTGACGACTGACAGATATAATTTCCGTTAATCCATATGAAATATCTCCACTACCGGTCAAATATTCTCCTGGCAGAGGAAAATAAGTCGCCTGACTTTCAATGCAAAGATAATCTCGTACAACGCTATCATCGTACAATGCTACAGGTTCAACATCTGCATGACATGAGTGCTGCAGAATCTCATGCGTGTACATACGGGGTATGTGCCTATGTACAGGTATACAGTATGTGTAATTGTATGTGCATATATTCCATAAATAATGTAAATTATATATATAGATATTATTATAATTATATATAGTGTATATAAATAAATATATATATACGTATATGCAATATATATATATATATATATATATATATATATATATATACATATATATATATATACTTTATATATATATACTTTATATATATATATATATATATATATATATATATATATATATTCTATGTACTTTTAGTTCTACGTACTTTGCGATCTGCTATTTTATAAAATGAATCTCTATTTATCCCGCAATAGAGCAGTCCATTGAAACCTGCCACTCCCTTCAACAACATTCAGCACGTTTGGCTTCGAACTCTTCAGAATTTCTACCGCATCACAAGTTAGGTCAACAATTTCTACTGATTTTACAATCATTTTTCTGACGATTGCGCCAGTCAGCGGTGTGGTACAAATTTACGAGCCTCGCCTTCTGTCATAAGAGAGAGGATCTTTTAGACTTCTATAACTAGTTACGTACAATAGGCTAGAAGATTGCACTTGATCACAATTTCAGATTATCTATATTTCAGATCCAGAATTTCTGACTTGTTTTACTGTACTTTATTCAATGAACGACAGGTCAGTTCAACTAGATAGAAACAAAATCAGTGGAACATTAAAGATTAGCCATTTCCTGAATGAAAAAATGACAGGATTATCATCACTCATTAAGGGGGTATTGTTCTACAAATTACTCTTCATAAATCCAATTCTTTTGTCCCAACTATTTTCACACTAACCCAAAATCAAACAATATTATTTTGATTTTATTTCAGAAAATATCCTACAAATGCCTAAAGATAGTAACGCAGCGTCCGGTATTAGACCGATCCGGAAGGGTTGTTTTCAGTTCCGGACTCTTCTCGACAATGGATGATATATAATCTTTCCAAGCCGTTCGACATTATCCTGCGATACTTTCGTAAAGAAGATTTCGATGGAATCACATACTATAAAACACTCAATCACTCATCGCACATTCAGCTCTACGCTGTGACCGGTTCAGGGGGAAGGGGGCGCTAAATCGTCCCCCAGGATCCTGGGAGATTTTTCAGGTCAAGGGGAATTGTGGACGCAACTTACTATCTGATAGTTTTATGCTTTATTTGGAATAAAGCGTTGGCTGCATTGCTTGTTGCACATTGAGCTTAATTGTCGGCTAATGGATATGTACGATATGATGAACTTTTAAAATTTCCTCTTCGCCTAGACATTGTTTCCGTAGTGCTCTATGTTTCTATGGACGACAGTAGCACTCTAACCGTTTCGTTTTGTTGTTACAACTTTCAATAGAGATTAATTTTGATAAGTACTCTGCACAGATCTAGCGTTAATCTCAAATGTCGAAGTCATCATCGGCGACAGCAACATCCACTGATCTGAATCACGTGGACTCGGTGACGTCGTAGAGAGTCGAAACGCTAACCGATGCTCCACCGGCTCATCCGATGGATTGATTCCACTCCTCCGCTTCCTACACCGGATAAATTCGACTCGGGGCCACAAGAAATCCCAGTGGAATATTTCCATCAGGTCGCGTAATAATTCTTCTTAGGCAATATGAAAATGATAGAAGCCTAAACGAGTTATAGAGATTGAAGATGGTAACACTAGTAAGGGGCGACATGGCAACGCTGCCAGATGTCATTTGCTTTTCTCATGTTCGACATCTGAGAACAACAAATATCAGCCGATACCGAGAACAGCTCCACAGATCTCGCAGCTATTTACTTCAGTTATTGTTCACATATTATAATAAAGAAAGAAATTTTATTTGTAAACTGCAATATTAGTATCGTTCGTAATTTATGAGTATATTACTCGACTGCTTGTATAGAATCCTATTTAAAATCGTACTTAAAAGCGTTTCGTTTTGTAAAATATTTAATCGTGGCTATGTCGGTAAGATATTCGAGCGCAGATCAGTAGTATGTGCGAGGTTCAAATTCTGGGATCACTGACATCGCTTTCGAGTGAGGAAACTGACGTTAACATTAGCTTTATCAGCTTTTATTGATCTCGGTAATGCTATGTTCTTATTCTTATTCTTATTGATATCGTTAATCCCTTATTTTTTCAATCAATAAAATAGAAATCCAGAGATTGTCTAATTGGCTCAGAGTGTATTTGTATAATTCAGTATAACTTCAGGAAGTATAATTAATACGAGTATAATTATGTCATTTGTCGTAATATAAAAATTATTACTATAGGATAACATAATCAAATTTCAGATGACTTTTTAAGGTCCTGGGATCAACTCCCGGTAGAGCTGATCAGAGAGTTATAATCTCAGGACTGGTGACATGGATAATTGACTACGCTGCCTAACGGTTAAAGGTGTAGCAATAAAAGTGATAGATATTATCACGAATTATTAGTTGAATCTAAAATATGTTTAGCTTTTACCATTACAATCTCAAGCATATTGTAATGTAATTTCATTTAATCATCAGGTCGTTTGAGGTGAATCAGTTTGTAGTGATATGTGATGGAAGGACGTCCCTGACATCATCCTTGTATGAGGGAACGGACGTTATACCTTTAATTTTATTTATTATTATTATTATTATTATTATTACTACTACTACTACTACTACTACTACTATAATCAATTGTAGAATCATTAAATCAGTGGGTACAATACACGTAACGTATACACTAGCATTGTCTGTGTTATTTTTCTCGTGCACTTTGTAATCAGACAGACAATTTAGAAAGATATTTTAAGATCAAAGACGTCAGAACCTAATCGCTACTCGCTGTCGGCGATGTACATAAAATGGGATATAACTTTTTGGAGACTCATTCAACTGAAAGGGACCGTTTTGAAAAGGAAAGAATCGAGGAAGCAAATTGACATCTTAACAGATTCATAATTTAACTCCATAATCCCTATTTTAGATATTTAAATTAAAAATTTCAACATATTCTTTTCTATTATGAATCTCTAACTTTATGTGCTCATTTTACTAATCCTTTTTATTATTTGATCTTTAGTTTAAATTAAGTCATTAATATAAACACGAAAATTACTAATTTTTAAGACTACTGAATCAAGTAAATATAATCAAGGCAGCGTATGCCAAGGATCTGATGTTAGGCAATTCAGAGAGAGATTAAGAGAGAGAGAGAGAGAGATTGAGAGAGTATAAGAGAGAGAGAGAGAGAGTGAGAGAATGAGAGTTACAGAGCTAGAGAGAGTGAGAGATAGAGAGAAAGAAAGAGTTATATACTGGGGGAGAGAGTGAGTGATACTGAGCTAGAGAGAGTGAGAGAGAGTGAGAGATGGAGAGAAAGAGAGAGATAGAGAGAGAGAGTGAGTGAGAGAGAGTGAGAGAAAGAAGGAGAGAGAAAGAAAGAGAGAGAGAGAGAGAGAGAGCCAGAGAGAGAAAGAGTGATAGAGAGAGCGAGAGTGACAGACAGACAGAGAGAGAGAGAGAGAGAGAGAGAAGACTACAGCTGACTCACTCTGGAGGAAGGTCTTCGGCGTCCTGCCCTTGACCCGGGACATCAACATGAACCCAGACAGTCTTGTTTCTGATAGCCGCCATCTTTGGATGCTCCACAAACTCCAAGTACATTGTGTCTGTGCGAGAGAATATAATATCACAGTGACTGCAGTAATAGCAGTGGCAACAATATAACGCTGTAAGTATCAGCTTATCATGTATTCTTCATGATAATGACACCTTCAATAGATTCAAAAGAGTATGATTAAATAGGGTATGATTCAGTGGAGTATGGTTAAATAGAGTATGATTAAATAGAGTATGATTAAATAGGGTATGATTCAGTGGAGTATGATTAAATAGGGTATGATTCAGTGGAGTATGGTTAAATAGAGTATGATTAAATAGAGTATGATTAAATAGGGTATGATTCAGTGGAGTATGGTTAAATAGAGTATGATTAAATAGAGTATGATTAAATAGGGTATGATTCAGTGGAGTATGGTTAAATAGAGTATGATTAAATAGAGTATGATTAAATAGAGTATGGTTAAATAGAGTATGATTAAATAGAGTATGGTTAAATAGGGTATGATTAAATAGAGTATGATTAAATAGAGTATGATTAAATAGAGTATGGTTAAATAGGGTATGATTAAATAGAGTATGATTAAATAGAGTATGATTAAATAGAGTATGATTGAATCATATCCCATTGAATCACACTCTATTGAATCATACTCTAGTATGATTCAATAGAGCCTGATTCAGCGGGAATTCTTTAACAGCTGGATTAGCAGGGCAATGGTTCAAAGTCACTAATTGAATATACTTTAGCACGACATATCTCGTGTTTATGAATTGATAAACGGCTGCTATACTGACATAGCTCAGAACAGGAATGTGAGGCCTGGACTTGCTAGGTAAGCATAACTCTTTCTGAAAAATGAGAGAAGAATAAAACTTACGATCACAACCAAGATCATGCACTGTCAGTATTATAACCTCATGGGGCATCCTTGTTCCCTGAACACAAAATGAGCATATCAATCAATCAGTCAGTCAATCAATCAATTAATCAACCTGTCAATCAATCAACCAATCAATCTGTCAGTAAAACAATCATTCAGTCTGTCAATCACTCAATTTGTCAGTCATTCACTTAATAAGTCAGTCAAGCAATCATTCAATCAGTCAGTCAATCAATCAACCGAATTATCCATCAGTCAAATAATTAATGCCTAAATCAAACAATCAGGCAAAATAGGAAACTTCTCTCAAACCACTCGAGATGTTAAATTAATTATATATAATAAAAATTAATAAAATATAATAAATGAATTCATTAAAGTGAAACGTAGCTTAAAGGCCGTATATTTATAATGTCTCAATAGCGTAGGGGTAACGTCATGAATTTTTGAATGACAGATCCTGAAGTGAATTGAACTCTCGTGGGTTCGAATCCCAGCGGCGCTAATCTGAGTGTAAAATCTTGGACATTAATTGGACTGGCTATGCGGAAAATGGACGAAATTGCCTAACGATTTTACCATCCGGTATTAAAAAGTGATAGATATCAACATAGTTGAACATTTCACTGTAATGCTTGTTTTTTATGGGGGGACGTCCCTTACATCATTCTTGTATGAGGAAACGGACGTTAAACCTTCATTATTATTATTATTATTATTATTAGTAGTAGTAGTAGTAGTAGTAGTAGTAGTAGTAGTAGTAGTAGTAGTAGTAGTAATACTATTATTATTATTATTATTATTATTACTATTATTACTATTTCTATTATTATTATTATTATTATTATTATTATTATTATTATTATTATTATTATTTTTATTATTATTTACTTGTACGTATATATGCGAGGTAGGGGAGGACAGAACTCTATGCAGAGCAGTTAGCATAGAGCACAGTGCGACGAACTTACTGATTGCTTAAGTTAAATTGGTTTGAACTTTTTCAAAATTGGACTGACATTTGCAAAATTGTTCGACTGTTGTTACACTCAATAACGGGATCTGAAAGGGCGAAGAAGTAGTTCTGAAAGGTAAATGATAATCTAAATGGTAGTCTATAAATATAGATAGGTAAATCGTAGTTCTAAATGGTAAGCTATAGTGACAGGGTGACAACACGGCAACGCTTCTGTTAACAAAACGGGATAAGATTTCACAAATAACCATCCGTAGTTTATAGACCTGTTTATACAATATTTGTCCTGTTTGTATCTTAAGGACCAGTTTACATCCTAGAGGCCCTCTTACTTGCTACAACAGACCAGTTTCATTTCATAGCTATATATGGGTAAACAGGATTATTTTCTCAGGGAATGACGCCCCTGCTCAGTAAAGGTTTATTGAAGCTGAGGAAGGCATAGAGAGCCCACCTCATCCCCCAAGAATAATGGTATATCAAAAGGAATGTTATAAATAATTAATTTAAAGATCCACTCGTATGTGGACATGAAGAGAAAGACGGAAGACAGAGATGAGTGGAGTCGTTATATTCCATGGACCTGCCAGTAGGCAGTGCACTAAGAGAGAGAGCTATACATGTTTCATATTGTCATCTGTTGCATCTTTGAGATATGTTTACATCATAGTGATTATCAATTTACAATTTAGAAATCTCTTGTTACACCATACAGTCTTCTTACATTTAAAGGCTATTCAACATACAGCAAACTCCAACATCTTTCAGATCTTATTACTTTTCATAGACTCAGTTATTTCTGAAAAAGAAGATTGTGAGATGGTAATAATGTCAACACGCTATAGAGGATTGGAACGTGGTAAATCTGGCATCAAGCTGAAGGTTACAAAAAGGGTAGCTCTGGCATCAAGTAGTAAAAGGTAAGGTTAACGGCAGTTTCCTCACTCGAAAGCGATGTCAGTGCCGGGCGAGCCCAGGATTTGAACCCCGAACATACTGATCCTCGGTCGAGTATCTTTTCGACTTCGCCACTGGCTCCAGCCGGAGTAGTGCGAGGATATAGATTTGGTAACTCTGGCATAAAGTTTGAGGACATGGAGTTGGTAACTCTGACATCAAGTTTGAGGATATAGAGATGGTAACTCTGACATTAAGTTTGAGACTATAGCGATGGTAACTCTGGCATTAAGTTTGAGGATTATAGAGTTGGTAACTTAGACAGGTTCACTCAGGCGATATAATGATGCAATCAGTAAGAAACTGTTCTCCAGGCCGCGTGAGACGCTCGATTTCCTTCATTGAGCTCGGTATCTTTAGTCCAGTCCTCCGCACGTAGCTAATGATCTGGCACTCTTTTGGATCTAACTTTCAGTTCAATCTGCGTATATTCGAGAAAGGCCTTCGAGATATTCGCTCTATTATAGCAGTAAGCTTTGTTGTGAAAAATGCTCTCATCGTCTGTAAAAAACCATTAAATCGGGCCCTATGTTTAGGTGTTGCGGTTATTTATTTAAAAATTGTTATTACGCAGTGGTTGAACTAATAGTCAGTTTGTTTCGTAAGCAGCCGGCTAGGAGTTCATTTCGCGAATTAATCTGACTGAGAAATAACTACAGTTTTTAAATTTATTTTTCCAGGCAACACTGAACTTCCCGGAAGGTTTTGGATTAGCTTTTTGGAGATATGGATTATGTTCTATTTTTTTTTAAATTCTGTAATGTACAAAAATTGAAATGCCATCATTTGTATGTTCCGCTGGTGACGTCCCTGACATCGCAGTCTAAGAGTAAAACCGGCGTTGAATCTGGGTTGAACTATCTAGCTGATCACAGTACAAGCTGTTAGGCAATAGCTGGGTTGAACTATCTAGCTGACCACAGTACAAGCTGTGAGGCAATAGCTGGGTTGAACTATCTAGCTGACCACAGTACAAGCTGTGAGGCAATAGCTGGGTTGAACTATCTGGCTGACAATAGCTGGGTTGAACTATCTAGCTGACCACAGTACAAGCTGTGAGGCAATAGCTGGGTTGAACTATCTGGCTGACAATAGCTGGGTTGAACTATCTAGCTGACCACAGTACAAGCTGTGAGGCAATAGCTGGGTTGAACTATCTAGCTGACCACAGTACAAGCTGTGAGGCAATAGCTGGGTTGAATGGCCGCTGATCCACCGATAGGTTTATGAAGATTTACTGATAGCTCTGATGGCAGGTTGGTTGAGTCACGAACAGTTGATTTACGAGTCCCTGGGTTCGATTCTTCATCTCATCGACGTTTTGCCTTGTAGGTCACGTGACGATAGAGAGAGAGAGAGAAAGAGAGAGAGAGAGCGAGAGAGAGAGAGAGTCTGTATGTGTTAAAAAGAAAAACATAAGAGAGCGAGAGAGAGAGGGAGAGAGAGAGTGTGTAAAAAGAAAGACAGAAGATAGCAGAGAGAAAGAGAGAGAGAGAGAGAGAGAGAGAGAGCCAGAGAGACTGAGAGAGAGACAGAAAGAAGACAGAGGGGGAGACGATTCGATCAGTTGCAACATGAAACCGTTGAAATAAACGAAATAAATCGGTTTTGCTCTAAATGATGATTGGGACAGTGGCGTAGCCAGGATTTAGTCTTGGGGAGGCACTTTAATCTTGGGGGAGGCATTTTGGGGAGGTACACACTTTACACAATGTTTGCACTTATATTTTGGCCTTAATAAAACTTTTACATGATATCTTGGAGGGGGCACATGCCCCTCCCTGCCTCCCCCTCGCTACGCCACTGGATTGGGTTGAGAGAGAAATCTCCTGAGACTATCAGAGTCATCTCTCAACACCACAACAAATATCACACGTGTGCAACAACACTGCAGAATTAATAGACCATATAACTACCCCCACCCCTCTCACCAGCCGCAGAATAGACCAAATGTATACCGCAAGTGTTGTAAGAGACGACAACACGGGGTAGCAGGAAGAATTAAGAAAACGCCTCTAAAATGTGTATATTCCACACGCTTATATTAATCTGTGTATAGCTTGTATATTTTGGATTAAGACAAGAACTAGAAAAGCTAAAAGCCAAATATAGCGTCAGCTTCTTGATCAATAGCGTTCCAGTGACGGGAGAGCACTGGATTTGAACACTGTAATATTTATTCATTCTTTATTCAGTAGATTATTTAGCAAACGACCAAGATATCTTCAATTTATGAAATCGTTAAAAACGTAAATAAAATGTATATATTACTTATTAATATTTATAAATGTAAATATATCTAGGTACTTGTTTATGAAGTATATACTTATGTATACTATATTTATTTATTCAGTAGATTGTTTAGCAAAATACCAAGAGAACTTCAGTTTGTGAAATCGTCTAGCTGTTTCTAATATTTCTATGACCGTCAGAAATGCATATTTTATCACGAAGTGATTAAACCGATATACATACCGGACTACTTTGAATACAAATAATGTTAATAAATGCTACACTTAAAGTATGTGAAGTGTTATCATCGGCCATGACAACATGAAATATCGATGACAACAAACCTGCATGTAGACTTTAACTGGTCCAATCGTTGGACATGCTATCTCATGCTGTTCTAGCTTCTGAACCAGCTGCAAGTTGTCCATATCCACCTGTTTAATAATTAAATAACAAGCATTAGAGTGCAACGATCAACCATGTTGATGTATAGCACTTAAATGTAGGAAAATCAATCTCGACTGTTGATTAAGTTTAGAAAAATTACTGAGAATTCAAAAATATTGAATATAATAAAAGAATTTGAAGAAAAGTTTGAAAATATCAAGATAACTCAAAATTTGAAAAAGTAGTTTAAAAGTGTAACAAATCATGTCAATTTGTTTATGTCTAAAATTGCAATGTTTAAATTTAGGTAAAAGAACCAGAATGTTGTGACTTCGGTTGAGTTGACTGATATCTCCTGTAATGTTATGCAAATGTTTGCCAAAAGTTTTTGTTTTAAAATCCAGATTATAAGCTTTCAGATTCTTAGACCAGCTTCAACGATGAAAATTTTCAGAGAAAACTTAATCGTCTCCGGATTTAATTCGGCTGTTTGAAGGAAATAATAGTTCCAGTTTAATTCCTCATTCTGCAGATTAGATTGACGTGACGATTAAATGAAGAGCGTTTTACTACAACTTAGTGATGCGAACAAAACCATGCAACAAAACACCGAGCAACAAAACACCGAGCAACAAAATATTGAGCAACAAAACACCGAGCAACAAAACACCGAGCAACAAAACATTGAGCGGCGCACAACTCGATTCTCTTCCATTGAAAACGGAAGATCTGGTTGTCAATGTCTCGAAGCGACGAACTTTCTTTCGCTTTAATTAAATTGATGAAAAGGTTTTATAGTTCACAATCTCGTGGCGAGAAATCCGAACTTAATCCTCTCCTAATTTTATTGGTATCCAGAGACATGGGTAGCTAGAATTGAAGGAAACCAGTCAGGTTTTAGGGTAACCAGTCAGGCTTTAGGGTAACCGGTCAGGTTTTAGGGTAACCAGTCAGATTTTAGGGTAACCAGTCAGGCTTTAGGGTAACCGGTCAGATTTTAGGGTAACCAATCAGGTTTTAGGGTAATCGGTCAGATTTTAGGGTAACCAGTCAGGTTTTAGGGTAACCAGTCAGGCTTTAGGGTAACCAGTCAGGTTTTAGGGTAACCAGTCAGGTTTTAGGGTAACCAATCAGGTTTTAGGGTAACCAGTCAGGTTTTAGAGTAACCAGTCAGGTTTTAGGGTAACCAATCAGACTTGTGGGTAACCAATCAGGTTTTAGGGTAACCAGTCAGGTTTTAGGGTAACCAGTCAGGTTTTAGGGTAACCAATCAGGCTTGTGGGTAACCAGTCAGGCTTGAGGTAACCAGTCAGGCTTGTGGGTAACCAGTCAGGCTTGAGATAACCAGTCAGGGTTGTGGGTAACCAGTCAGTCGTAAAGGTAACCCGGTGTGGGGTAATTACCACCAGAGTTGAAAGAGAGAAGGGTAACCACTAAAGAGAGAGAAAGAGAGAAATATACACAAATATAGAGAAGGGAGAGATAAAGAGAGGGAGAGGGAGAAGAGGAGAGAGATCTAGTGTATTTGTAAAGATTCTACATGAACCTAAGTATACGTGCCGTCTTACCAAGTCTGCCTATTTCACCTAATCTTCCCATTCCACCCATTTCACCCAATCTACCCATTTCACCCGGTCACATAAGTTCAGCTTCACATTCTCATCAACAACTATTAGGCTGGAGACGCAGTTCGGCGAGTACAATGAGGAAAAATGTGAGAAAACGAAATATAGACATATATTAAAGGAGAAAACGAAAACTAAATTAGTTTGCTGAGAGGAGAGGGGTCAATATATTTAGTTCTGTTCTAATAGGACTTATAATATAGTTTAAGATCCACCGTTTTATTCTGAAACAGAAAATTTTCAACCTTTTAGGACATCGTTTTAAAGCAAAAGAGCGCGCGAGAGAGATAGGTAATGAGCCACAGAGAGGGAACAACTGAGAGAGAATAAATAAAACAAATAGAGACGTAAGAGTAAGAGAGAAAATGATACAGAAAATTATAAGATAGACAAATAGAGAGAGAGAGAGAGAGTGAGGGAGAGAGAGAGAGAGAGACTGAAGAAACAGCCATGAAAGCAGTGCGATAAAGAGAAAAGGAGTCGTAAAGAATAATAAAGAAAGAAAAGAAGAGAGCAGCTGCGGATAGAGAGATGGATAGATGAAGGAAGCTAGGCGATCAATAGCTGGTCTGGGTAGCAGAGGGCATATAAATGAGCCGTAGAGAGCTCTACTCATCACTGGCTGCTAGCCCACTGTTCCACTTGGGGAGCTCCCAATACCCCTTCCATCCAGTCCACTTAGAGCTCAGGAATTGCGGAAAACTACTCCAGAGACGTTTTTAAAGAGTGTTTTGGTAGAAGTTAAGCCTTTCTGAGAGATTAACTTAATGAGCCTGAGATGAGATTACGAGTAGGATTACGTGCGTGGACCTGCACATAAGAGAACTGGGAGATAGAGAGAGAGAGAGAAAGAGAGAGAGAGAGAGAGAGGGAGAGAGGCAGAGAGAGGGATATAAAGAGAGCTAGAGAAAGAGAGAGAGAAAGAAAGATAGAGAAAGATAGAGATCGAAAGAGAGAGAGAGAGAGTTAGACAGAGAGGGAGAGAGAGAGAGAGAGAGAGAGAAAGAGAGAGAAATCATCACTTCATCGTATTCAAAATTTTACAAGATTATTTAGATAATATTAGAATGGGGAGATGAGAGTCCTCTGACCCCTATAGCTTCTGAAAACTCTTCATTGCGGACTCCTATTCCACGTCCAGACTGTGTGACTATTTCCATGTACAAGTCGACCAAACAATGCCGTCTAGTAGAGTGTCCGATAAAGCAGGAAACTCTGTGCAAATGCACAGTCAGAAATTGTCAACAAAAGTTTACAATTCTTGACAAAACTCGTGTGCACAAAAGAATTAATTCTTGACAAAACTCGTGTACACAAAAGAATTAATTCTTGACAAAACTCGTGTACACAAAAGAATTAATTGTAAAAGAAAACAAAAAGTGTATACAAAAGTATGACTGAATGTTTCCAACGAGATAAAATCCTTCTAGAAGTTTTTGATTTGATTCAGACTATTAACGTTGTGCAGTGAAGGAAGAGTAGTTATGTGAATGCGGATAAGAATTAATGAGCATAAGCTGTTTTACTTTTTTTATTAATGTAACAAACATTTTATTTTAAAGAAGTTTTCACGAATTTTGGTCGCATAACTGTAATTATATATCTTAGTGCGCTGCCCATTGGCAGGTCCAGGGCATACTGCTCGTTAACCAATTTCTATCCTCTACTTTTCTCTTCATGTCAGCATGCGAATAAGTTTAAAATCATCCAGCAATGCAAGACTCGGTCTTCCTCCTACCCTTTTTCCTTCCAATTCTTTCTTCAATTACCCTTTTTACTAAACCATACCCATGTGGGGGCAGGTCTCAGATCATGGTCCATTCAGTTCTTCTTTCAATTCTTTATGACATTTATTAATGGTCTAGATGTGCCAACTACCTAAACAACTTTGTGAAAACTCTAATTAGCACGCATTCATTCTAAATTTTAGTGATGACGTCACATTTGGGAGAAACGGAGGGTTGCCATTTTCTTCAGTTACATCTGCCCCATTTACAAGCCAATTTTTCTTTGGATAAGGAACCAGGAAAAAATATTTTGATGAAATTCAAATCAATTACAAATAAATTAGACAATTAAGAACTAATGTAAACGTCAGTTTGCTCACTCGAAAGCGATGTCCCTTAAGGGTGAGCCAAGATTTGAACTCCGCATACATTGATCCGCGGTCGAATATCTTACCGACATCACCATTGGCTCCAAAGACATCGCCAATTAATCAATCAATACCATTAGAAAGTATATATCGATTGAGATCAATATTCAATTAACTGTATAGATTACTAACCTGTAACGTTGCTCGCGACCTTTCTGCCATAGTGTTATCATTCAGTGATAGAGCTATATCAGTGTTATCATTCAGTGATAGAGTTATATCAGAGCTATCATTCAGTGATAGAGTTATATCAGTGTTATCATTCAGTGATAGAGTTATATTAGTGGTATCATTCAGTGATAGAGTTATATCAGAGTTATCATTCAGTGATAGAGTTATATCAGTGTTATCATTCAGTGATAGAGTTATATCAGTGGTATCATTCAGTGATTGAGTTATATCAGTGGTATCATTAAATGATTAAGCTAATAGATCCTATCATAGAATGAGTATTTAACATATAACCGATTTTTCGATATTTTAATAACCTTCGAACTTCTATAATATGGGCTTAATTAGGCCTATAAGATATATTTAGATTTTTACAAATATAAAGTGTATGGCACAAAATACATTATAGGCGCGGTATGTAGATCACTTTTGGGATACTTTTCGCATAAACAGGGCCTGATTTTAGGCCCAAAGCAGTATAGTTGTGGATTGCCTGTAGGGGCTAGATGTAAGGTTACGCCATGACGACATTATAGGCCCCTGGTAAGTGAAGTGTAGCAGAGACTAGACACTGATTTGCTTACGGTTGGTCTATTCTTCAGCGTACCGGACACAACACGGGAATGTTGAGCTACACGAATGCTAAATGACACCATTGGTGCATCGTAAGCAAATCTGAATAACAGCTAATATAACAAATTTACATTCATATCCACTATATATATATATATATATATATATATATATATATATATATATATATATATATATATATATATATATATACATGTATATAAATTATATGTATATATATATATATATTAAATATATAATATTATATATATCCGTGTTGCCCCGTGTTGTGCTCGGGTGTGGTTGGACCACTGGAGAATAGGGCAACCGCAAACAATCTGCCGCGCGTACGTAAGAGGCGACAAAGGCAGGAGCTGAGGATGGCAAGAGGGGACCCACCTCACCATGAAATATTTACCCCAGGATTAAATGGTAATTAATCCACCTAACTGAGGAAGGCAACGGGAAACCACATTAGAAGCCATATTTTTCCCAAGCTATAGGCTACATAAGGTACGGATAAGGCATAGACTTTGTGAAGGGATTAACTTGTTGATCTAAGGAGTGCTCTTATGCAGCGAAAAAGCAGACTTTGAGTATGAATATGCACCTTGAACCTGCCACTTGGCAGTCCACTGAAGAGAAAAGAATACATATATGCAATATAATACATATAAATACATATATGCATACACACACATATATATATATATATATATATATATATATATATCCTGAGAGTGAATCAACTAAGGTCTACTTAATTACACATCATCAGGTTTTAAGCTGTAACGTTCTCTACTGTCTAAATTAAAGAACGATATCACACATAACTATTCGAACATCAAGTCCACATCCAATCCTATAGAGCAGATTTCAACTCGTCTGAGCGGATGTGACGACGCTAGTCTGGTTCACCGCTACACACAAATCCGACAAATGCACAGTCTGGTGCCGCGTACAGGCTAGCAACCCCAGGGGCTGCATGAAAGCAGAGCTAAATCGACCCTCGCAGTCGAGGCTAAATCGAGTTCTAAGTTTGATGGAAATATTTCACACGAAATTGATGATAATGAAAGCGCAATGTGCCGTTTCGAATGATATCTTTGTCAAGTCTAATCAATAGAATATAATTAAACAGTTTTATGTAACTTAGTTAAATTATCCATAATACCAATCAAGCGAATGTCCGATATTGTACTCTTCGAATAGGCACGCCTGGAACTGATTCAAAAAGTTTGTGTGCAGTTATTTAAAACTCATTGAAGTTATTCTGTTTTGTTTTCCATTTAGTCATTCTAAAATGTATAATGGAGGGGGGGAGCGTGCAGCTCTTCGATATGGTATCAACTTGCGGATAAGTTGGACCATGGTTCAAATCCAGTGCCAGCTTTGTTACTAGTTACTTACTACTATCATGCTGTGGAGACATGGCAAGCATATTAAACATGGGTTCAGCTTAAATACAGAACAACGGTACAGAGAGATGATACAGGAAGATTGTGATTGTACAGAGAGAAAGATGGTAGAGATAGCAGGTACATATAGAAGGTACAGGAAGAAGGTACTTAGAGATGATACAGAAAGATGGTACAGAGAAGGTATAGAAAAACGGTACAGAGAGTTGGTACAGAAAGATGCTACAAATAGATTGAACAGAGAGAAAGATGATACAGAGAGATGGTACAACGAGAAGGTAGCGAGAGATATACTGAAGCTTTAGGGGTCTATAAGAAGTCGAGGTTAGCGAGTGACCACAGAACTGATAGTACATGATACTGAAGTCCTTTGAGGGCTGTTAGGAGATGCAGTCTATTTGACTGTTAGATGAAGTCTATTTGACTGTTAGGAGATGCAGTCTATTTGACTGTTAGATGAAGTCTATTTGACTGTTAGGAGATGAAATTTATTTGACTGTTAGGAGATGCAGTCTATTTGACTGTTAGATGAAGTCTATTTGACTATTAGGATATGCAGTCTATTTGACTGTTAGATAAGTCTATGTGACTGTTAGGAGATGCAGTCTATTTGATACTTGTTCAATGCGCCTGTACCATGCATCAGACAGCTTTAACGTCTCTCACATCGTCCTATGACGAGGAAACGGACGTTAAACTAATCACGATGAGTGTCTTGTTCAGTATACAGCCTAACGGTTGGCTCACAATTCTCATAATTTATTCAATACTATGAATGTCCCCTCATCTCAAGATTATGAAATGTCCATATCCCTTGTCTCGGTCTTCCTCTAACCGTTTCTCTCGCTGCCTTCATTCTATTACATCTCTTAACAACATCTTTCAAAGCTACTGACCTACTCTTAACCTTTCTACAACAGCAGGCGATAAGCATGCTTGTTTCATAATATTGACGTCCCTGACATCATCCTTATTTGAGGAAACGGATGTTAAACCTTTATTACTATTATAAGTAAGACACTACCGATTCGAAACCCAATTGGACCATCTCAAATGCACTTGCGGTACGGAAATATATAATGCTAAACACGGTCGTATTGGTTTCAACCCGTTGCAGATAGTTGCCTAGGATGGTCGTACTGAGAGAGAAAGAGACTAAAGTATACAAGAAGTTAAAGACACGGGCAGAATTGGATCTTGTTAAAACAAAACACGTTAAACACTCTGCAAAGACCCAAAC